>OX637533.1:47725694-47950694 GCA_951800035.1 Linnaemya tessellans | reverse complement strand
ATGGCTAACCTTAACTTGTTAATATTTATTAACTTATTTTATTAGTAATGGTTTATTTTTTTGAAACTAGAGGGTCCCTTAGGAATCGTAATATCTTCTTTAATTAAAATTTTAAAATATATTTTTATGTAATTTTTAGGCTAGTAAATTAATTAATTAATCTGGAGGGTCCCGTAGGAATCGCAGATTTTCATTCAGTTATAAATCTTAGTATAGCACTTGTTTTCTTTTAAATATTCATATATATTAACTTAAAAGGATTTTTACAAAAGGTTTTTTCCTTATTTCTTTTAAAATATTTTTTTGATTACTATATATAAGCAATATTTATATATTATTTTTTCTTGTCCACAATGATTACTTTATTTAAATTTTTATTTTGTAAAAATTTTATCTAATTTCTTTACTAGGAGCAATGTATTTTTTTCACAATATCTAATTAATTGATTTAATATTTGCAATATAAGAATTAATACATTATTTTCTTTCGTTCACTTTTTAATGATTTAAAATTTTCTTATATTAACTTACAATAATAATATTAGTTGCATCCTTCTTTTGTGTTTGTAGCAGCGGCTGCTGAATTCCTCAGCTCCTTTTCGTCTGTTCCTGTTTACAATTACTAAGGGGCCCTTTTGTTTCTGCTACCTAGATATGGATTGAATTTGGGGACCACGCGGATAGGCGACGTGCTATCTTGTAGGACGATTTACACTTTTTTTTCACTTTCTACCGGCTAAAGGGCTTATTGTTATTTAAAGAATTTGTGTTAAAGAGAGGTCCCTGCTCGGGCGCCAATTAAACAAAAATTATGTTATTTTTGTTTTTTAAAAATATTTTCAGCACGAAGGTCTGAAGTGTACTTTATTTATTTAGAGTTGAATAATCACTGAACTTTATTACAATATTTTGTTATACAATTACAATATTTTGTTTAATAATAACTATTGCTATGTTAACAAAATGCAACCTCAACAATGTTCTACATAATTTATTGGGACAGTTAATTAAGCGGAAGTATTGCAACACCAATTGCTTATTTCTTATGTTGCATCGCAAGCGTTTTATTTTGGCGCGTGCAAGTTTATTAACCTAAATGTTGATTTGATGGAACTGAATATACATACAAACACACGTATGTAGCTACATGTTAAAGCACAACCATCAACAACCATAACCAGATGCTACGCGCGAAGTTACCAGATGACGTTACTTTGCTTATATAAAGTCGTTGCCAGAGATCAGATGAAAAGGAGTGTGTTTTTAAATCTAGACGTGTTAACATCTATGTATAAGTGTTTAGTAGTACAAATACTCGTGTGAATTAAGTAATAAAGTATTGCCGCCTTGAAGGATAAGTAAAAAGCGTTGAAGGATAGGTAAAAAGCGTTTTTACGAGTCTACCAATTTTTCCCAGAAAAAACGTGAACAATTTAAGAATACGTGGGGAAATGTGCAGCAGGACTAGCAGCGACAGATAGAAATAAAGCCAAACAGTTGCTAAAAAGGCATGCCAGTATCTTCGCCTTGAGATACCAAAGTCAGGGTAGAACTGCATTGTTTAAACATGAAATTAACACTGGCGAAGCTGGGCCGATTAAACGGACACCCAAAAGCGTACACCTCGCAAAGCGAGATGAAGCCAAAGATCTTGTAAGTGAAATGGAGCGTGATGGCGTAATTGAGCCGTCTTCTGGTCCCTGGAGCTCGCCTGTAGTCTAGTTAAAAAGAAAGATTCTGCGTAGACTACAGGAAGCTCAATGACAAAACCAAGAAGGACAGTTATGCACTCCCCAGAATTGATGACTCTTTGGACACGCTAGCTGGTACCAAAAGGTTCTTTACGCTAGACTTGCGAAGCCGATATGGGCAAGTAGAGATTGCAGCAAAAGACAAGGAGAAAATTGCCTTCAGCGTCGGTAACGGATTATGGCAGTTCAAAGTTATGACATTCGGTCTCTGCAATGCTCCGGGCACATTTGAACGCCTAATGGAGAAGGTACTGAAAGGACTTCACTGGAAGACATGCTTGGTATATCTAGCTGACATAATCGTGATGGGGAAAACTTTTGATGAACACCTCAAAAACATGGCAGAAGTTCTTCAACGGATATCATCAGCTGGATTAAAACTCAGCCTGAAGAAATTTGCATTCTTCCAGAAAGAAGTAAAGTATTTGGGGCATCGTGTTACAGCAGACGGAATGTCAACAAATGAAGGTAAAATACAAGCAGTAAAGGACTGGCATCAACCTAAAAATGTTCATGAATTGCGCAGCTATTTGGGCCTTTGTACATACTACAGACGCTTTGAGCCACAGAAAAATGCATTCCAGAAACTTAAAAGATTATTGTGTACGTCACCAGTAGTAGCGTATCCTATAGCTGGAGAAGAATTTGAGCTGGATTCTGCTGCGAGCGGCTATTGCATAGGGGCCGTGCTATCCCAAGTAGTTAATGGCACTGAGAAAGTCATAGATATTATAGCCGTGTACTCTCAAAACCTGAGAGGAACACTGTGTGGCACGACGTGAGCTTCTGGCAGTATTGGAATGTATTAAACATTACCATAAGTACCTGTATGGTCAACACTTCACACTTTAGTAGGCTCTGCAGTTTAGAGTGTAAACATTACGTTAGAACTGAACAAAAGGAAGAGGTTGTTGATGTTCGGCTAATGCACATCGACTCTGATGAAGACTGGTCAGCGGCACAGAGGGACGACTGTGTACTGAGGAAAATTATAGCAACCAAAGAGGAGGACAGAAGACCGTCTCGGAATTAAATTTCGGCAGAAATCCCACTCGCAAAATCTTATGGAGCTCAGTGGTTTTGCAAGAGTTTCATAATGGACCTAGTGGCGGCCATCTTGGAGTAACGAAAACACTTGAGAAACTGAAGCAGTGTTTTTATTGGGTTGAATTTCACCAAGCCGCAGCTGACTGGATAACAAACTGCCCACAGTGCATAGCAGCAAGAAGAAGCCGGGGACAGCTACAACAGCTAGGTCGTTTTCGTCTTCAGATTTGGAATATTCTTATCATATGTATATGTGTAGATGATAAAAGTGTGGTGTGGTATATGCTATACGTAACCAAGAAGCAAAGACGGTTGTAAATGCATTCGTCAACAACTGGGTATGTCGCTATGGTATCTCAATAGAATTGCGTACCGACCAAGGAAGAAATTTCGAGTCCGCCATATTCAGGCAATGTGCGAAAAACCAGAACGACGCCGCTGCATCCACAGTCTGATGGCATGGTAGAGAGGTTCAATCGCACCTTAGAAGAGTACCTGCGCAAAGTGGTAAGCAACCATCAGAGGGATTGGGACGAGCACATTCTAAAATTTTTGATAGCATAGCTGTACCCGACTCAACATCGAGAACGCCAGCCAAAATTATCTTCGGGGCGGAGTTAAAACTGCCTAGTGACTTGGAATTTGGTGTTAAGCAAGCTGTGGAAGAAGGAGCAACTACGTCCCAAGAGCAGGAGAACTTAAACGATCTCCATGAGTTCGTGCGTAATAGAATCAAAATGGTCAGTGACAAGGTGAAGGCTAGATATGACCGCGCAGCAAATTCGGAGGGATTTATGGAAGGTCAATTGGTTCTACTTTATAAGCCACAACGGAGGAAAGGATTGTCCTTTCACTGGGATGGCCCGTTTAAAGTGATTAAGAGAGTGAATGACATTGTGTACCAGATACAGAAGTATTTACAACAGCCCAAGGCCGAAAGTGAAGATGGTACATCTCGAACGATTGGCGCACTATGAGAAACAAAACTACACAACACACTGAACACTCATTCATACAACCACACATAGTTACAAAAAGCAAAACACACAAGACAGCATTGTCATATATACAAACACACGTATATAGCTACATGTTAAGTAAACCACAACCAACAATAACCAAGACCAGATGCTTCGCGAAGTTATCAGACGACGTCGCTTTGCCTATATAAAGTCGCTGCCAAAGATCAGCAAGGAGAGTGTAATATTAAATCTAGAGTTTAGATTCTAGACGTGTAAACATCGCAATGTGTTTAGTAGTACAAAGACTCATGTTAATTAAGTAATAAATGAAGTGTTGCCGCATTATATTTCTATATAATGCGGCATATATATATATATATATATATATATATATATATATATATATATATATATATATATGTATATATGCTTACATAGTCTGCCTGCCAAGTTATTGCAAAAAATTGTTTTTATAAATTTAAAATATCAACTTACTTTACACGAGTTACATATAACTAGGGTCTATATGTGTGAATATACAAACATAAGTTACATACATACATGCATATTTAAAACATATTTTGTACTTCATTGCAATCTGATAGTTTTGTTTTTGTGTACAACCACAATCCCATAACTACCAGACTGCTAACTCTTAATCTTAATTTTAATTTGCTGACTATTAATTTTAATTTTAGCTTTAAGTTTGAACATTTTTGAAAATAAAGTTTTTTAGTTTTAAAACAAGCATTAATAACTAAAGTTGTTTTAATCCCGTTAATAGCGCAGTCGGTAGGATTTTATCTAAAGATAAAATTAAATCGAACCTTAGAAAACAAAGAAAAAGTGTTCCAAAGAACATAAGAACTTATAAGCAAAACTAAATAAAGTGAAAGTCTATTTTCTAGTTAAGAAACAAAAAAAAAAACAATTTAAAATGAATCCTGAAGTGATACAGCAAAGGATCGAACAATTAGAATGTCTCATCCTAAAACAGGATGCAACAATAAAAGAGCAGCAACAACAAAATGCTGTCCTCCAAAACTAAATAGAAAATCACTTGCAAATTATGCAACAACAGAAAACGGAGTATGACATGAAAATCCAACAAGCCGAAGCTATTTTTCAACAGCATCAACAATATCAGTCACAGTCACAACGCAACACAACATTTGGCTTGGATACCAATCAAATAATAGATCAATTTAACCGAATAAAACCTTTTGGTCCAAAACACAACCTATCCTCTTTTATAAAAACTGTCGAAAATGTGATTGCATTATGTGGCAATAACGATGAACTTCAAAAATTCGGAATAAAAATTATAAAAAACCAAAAATTCTTTGGAAAGGTGGCAGATTCAATTAACCTTCTAGCAGATGACGCCAGCTGGGAAGACATCAAACCTCACCTAATAAAAGATTTGGGACGAAAAACATCTTATTCTTCGGTAATCAACTATTGTAGAAGTATAAAGATAAGTAACTTAAATGAATTATTTAAAGTATTTATAGAATCTAAGTATAAACTTAATGGCATTTATCTGTACGACGAATCAAACCCTGACTTATACTCTCCACAAAACGTCGACAGTGATTTAACGGAAATAATAATAGATAAAATAGACGGACAATTTAAATCTTGCATTATAGACGAAAAACCAACATTGGACTCACTTTATAAAAGATTTTCTCAATTAAAATTACTATATGATAAAAGGACTATAGATTTTAAGTCAAAAAAAAAAAAAAAAACTAATGCACAAAACAATACAAACGCCAATAGTGAAAAGAAAGAATCTGGTAGGAACTTTAATAATAAACATTTTATTAAGAAATCTTCAAATAATTATCAAACCAACAATGTTCAAAACAAATATGCCTGTAACCCTCAGTCTCAACAATATAGAAATAGTCCCATACCTATGGATATAGGAAATTTAGAAGACAATGCAGAAAATGAAGTAAATTTTCTTTTGAGCCCACAAAACGATTGGTACCCCTAATAACGGTCACAATAGGTAATAAAAGAGTTACTTGCTTAATTGATACCGGCGCAGAAACTAGTATTATAAAAGCAAATTTGTTCCCAAATGAATTTTTTTAAATACAACTAAATAAACCTTTAATGTTCCGAACATTAAATGGAATCAACTCAACATTAAAAAGCATGATAACTGCAATGCCTAAAGAGTTTAATATTCCTGGTACACTTTCGTGGAAAATAATTAACTTTACAGGTAGAAAATATGATGCCATTATTGGCCAAAATTTTCTTATTCCATTGAAAGCCAAGATAGATTTAGAAAAAAATATATATTAACATATTCGGAAGGAAAATCCTATTTGACGAAGAATCTCCATATCATATAAATAGTATCCAAACTATTAACGATACTAAATTTCAGAATATCAACGAATTAAATTTAAGTAATTTAAATAATGAAGTAATTTTAATAATGAAATAACAAAACTTCTAAACGAATACAACGACTTATTCTATAAAGATGGCGATATTTCAACTTGTACAGAAGAGGTACAACATGTAATCCCAACAACTATCAATACACCTCTTTTTTCAAAAATATATAGATACCCCCAAGTTCATGAAAGGGAAATTCAGGATCAAATACGGGAGATGCTCTCTCAAAATATCATTCAGGAAAGTAGTTCCCCTTACAACAGTCCTCTATGGATAGTCCCAAAAAAAATTTACAACTCTGGTATCAAAAAGTGGAGACTCGTTGTGGATTACAGGAAACTCAACGAGTATACGAAAACAGACAAGTTCCCTATTCCGCATATAAAAGCAATACTCGATAAATTGGGTAAAGCACAATATTTTTCAACCCTCGATCTAGGGAAGGGCTTCCACCAAATTTTGGTAAAACCAGAAGATAGGGAGAAACCCGCATTTTCTACTCCATTCGGCCATTATGAATTCATAAGAATGCCGTTTGGGTTAAAAAATGCCCCACCGAGCTTCCAAAGGTTCATTAATTCCGTATTGAAAGATTATATAAACAAAATTTGCGTAGTATAACTAGACGGCATTCTAATGTTCAGCACATCTTTAGATGAGCATTTACTTAACCTGAAAAAAATTTTCAATCGGCTCCGAGAAACTAAATTAAAGATACAAATTGATAAATGTAATTTTCTACAACACCAAACTGAGTTTTTAGGTCATATTCTCACCCATCAGGGTGTAAAACCTAATCCAAAAAAAGTAGATATTATATAAAATTTAAAGATTCCAAATACTCAAAAGAAAATCAAGTCATTCCAGGGGATGGCTGGGTTTTATCGAAAATTTATAAAGGATTATGCTAAAATTGCATTCCCAATGACAAAGTTTTTAAAGAAAAATGAAAAAGTCAACGTTAATGATCCCAATTTCATTGTAGCTTTTCAAAAATTAAAGGACATTCTTATAAACCCTCCTATATTAAGGTACCCAAATTTCAATAAAAAATTTAAATTAATATCTGATGCTAGCAATTATGCACTGGGGCTGCTTTAACACAAGATGGCCACCCAATCTGATATGCATCCATAACGTGACCATTTTTTTTGTAACTCTAACAGGGACACCGCAAAATAATTTTTACCCAGTTTTTTTACACTACCAGTTTTGAAATCTTCAAGTGACGAACAAGATATATAAATTTTAAACAAGTTGCATTTATTAAATTGAACGTATTTCACAGTATTGGAAGAAAAAAGTTGTTGTTAAAACAAATTTATTTAAATTAAAATCTTATTTTAATCTTAAACATTTGTTACTTTTTAAAGAATTAAAAAACCTTTTTCATAGCATACATGTTAAAAAAAAATTAACAAAAAAAAGTTAATTCAAGATTAAATTATACAAATTTTCCTACTTTCAATTTTGTACCTTCTATTAATTTTTTTGCTACAATAAAAATTAGTCCATTTAATTTGTACTTTGTTTTTTTTTAAGGAAACAAATTTTTTTTCTTCATAGGTACATATATTGCAAATTGAGTTGAAAGTATTTTATAAAGAGTAATGCAACAGAAAAGTTGTTATTAATATAAAGTAAATCAAATAAATCTTCATATTTTGATTTTAAATCTCAAAGATGTTTTTGCTTTTTAAAAAATCAAAAATATTTAAATAATAAACACACAAATTGTTAAAAAATATAAATTTAATTTTATATGTAATATACACCTTTTGTATATAAACATATATTTTTGTACTTTCAGCTTTCCACATTCCTTAATTTGTTTAATTAAAATAAAAATTAAAAGTGTCAACTTATTTAATTAATTTGTACTTAAAGTTTTTTTGGGAGAATTCAAAAATATAATATTTTTATGAACTAAAAAAATTATTTCAATTTGACGTACCTACTCTAAATTCTCTTTTGTGCACTTACTTTAACACTAAATTTTTGTACTTTTCAACGGAACAAATTTTTTTTTAAATAGCTGGTTTTGATTAAAATAGGAAAAAAATTCGCTGCATGTTTTTTAGTATTTACTTTAGTTATCAACATCGCCATCAGTACCGAAATTTCTAACTGGGTTTTTTCACTCGTCCACAATTTATTCATTAAGGAAAAAACTCTTTCCACCGGTGCGTTTGTGCCAGGCAGGCATAAAATGTATTCAATAACAACAGAGATATTTTTGTGTGAGAGATTGTTGGTTCGAAAGTGTTTGAATACTTCCACCCAACGTGTTTCCGTAGAAGCATTTAAACTATTCCATTCGGCTACTTTTTGGGATGTGACGTAGCTAGAAATCAATGAAAATTCGTCATACACTTCTATGTCTTTACTGCACATAACATATTTCTTTTCAATCAACATATCCAATGCTGGTTGCACGTCTTCCCAAACAGGAATGGTTTTTAGTTCTGCCCAATAAAATGTTTCCAATTCTTTAGAGAAAAAGCAGGTCCACTGTTCCAAATACTCGCGACTTGTTTTATAAAATTCCCTTGCTGTACCTTTTACGCATTCTTCATTAATATTTAAACCACTATTTTTCAGCTTTTTTATCAAACTACGGACTGTGAATGGAATAAATTGATTTTTCAGCAAATTAAGTTCTTTTGCCACTTCAATTGCAGAAATTTTTTGATTTTCAACCTTCAAGACGGCTTGATGAAAGGCTGCAGACTGAGCATGTAAAAAATAAAGCCACAATTCTGATGTTGGTTCTTCAAAAAAGTTTTTCAATATATAGGGACATTTTTCTATGCTTAAAAAATATTTCTTTAAGGGTTGGTACCTTTTTAAAACCCTTTCAATGCCAGGCATAAGCGCTAGCCACCTTGTCTTGCTATAGCCAAGAATTTTCTGATATTCTGTTTCGATGCAAAACTCCTTCAGAGCTGCAACTCGAACGGTGTATATGTAAAAATATGAGTATATCTTTACAATGATACATTCATAGTCTACTGGAAGCCCATCTGCAGCAGATTTAATGGCGTTGTGAATTATATGGGCCCCGCATCCAATACCCACCAAGGTTTTTTTCAGTGATGACTGTAATTTAACTAGCACGTTGTTAGTTCCTCGTCTAGCTGCACCTCCAAAATTGACATTGGCATTGTCGCCGCAAAATGCCACGACTTTTGCAGCTAAACTATTTTCTTTTAACACTTTGACTAAATAATTTACGATGATGTCAGAAGTTTCACCAGGTTGGTCTTGAAGATCTAGAAGTTTAACTTGGACACCTTCGTATGGTTGAAAAAACCGAACAAGAACAGGATATATTTTTTTATTGCTGTGATTTGAAGCGTCGGTTAAAATTGTGAAACATGTAGACTTTGCAAGATCATGTTTTAATTCTTGGATTGCTTCACACGCCAAGACATTAACTACAATTGCTTCCGTTTTCGTACGAGCGCATCTAAATTCCTGATCAAAACAGGCTTGGATTAACCTTGATGCACAATCGTTTGATCGTGATTTTCTTGCACTGTGTGGTAGGCCCAAACGCCTTCCGCAGCTGCAATTTGTAAATCCTTTGATGTTGGATCGTCCAATTTCTTAAAAAAGTTTTTCATTGAAGAGCTTGAAGCGGCTGCATTATCTGCATTTCTATGTTTTTCTGATTTTATGTGACGTTCGACATCAGTGGCGAAACTATGGGAGACACTAAATTCTGCTCGACACTTTTCACATCTGACTCCTGAAGGAGCATTTATAATGTCAACAAAAGGATATTTTGTTTTTAAATTGTCACTAAAAGCACATTTACTTTTCGGCATGTTTAAATACCATGGTGAAAAAGCGTTTGCACGAAAACAATATTTTTTCTTTTAAAGATTAAACTTTTAAAATGTTTACAATCTTTTTTATGCAAATTTGAAGAAAAACAAATAAGCCGATTAATAGTTAAGGTCGCCGTTGACTCAGGCGACGGCTGCTAGATTTTGTTGTTTATACTTTTTGATCTACACGAGCAATTTGAAAAAAAGTTTGCTTTCTTATTTCTTGTTTAATCTATTGCCCTATTTAGGAAAAAAAACGTACGGAATAAAAATTTTTAAATTTTCAAACATGTTTATTATGCTACAGGAAACCGGGACAAATTCCCATTTTAAAGCTACCTTCCGGGACGGTGAACTGGAAATCGGGACTGTCCCGCCGAAATCGGGACGGATGGTCACATTATGCATCCAGAACATTAAACGACCACAAAAAAAAATTACTCAATCATCGAAAAAGAGCTCTTAGCTATAGTCTGGAGCACTCAGTATTTTAGACCTTATTTATATGGGGTAGAATTTGATCTCAGCACAGACCATCAACCACTTAAGTGGCTACAAGCCAAAAATAATGGCAAAAACATTAACCCCAGATTACAAAGATGGCTTGTCCTCCTTATGGACTATAATGCTAAAATTGAATACATCAAGGGAAAAGAAAATCATATTGCGGATTTTCTTAGTCGTGTCGAAGAGGGAAAATCAGCAGGAAATATAAATGTAGGTGAAAATCTGATAGATAAAAGATCTACATCATCATTGGAAGTAGAAACAATGCAAGAGGAAAATGTAAACGACAATTTCCCAATTTTAACCACAGTTGTTAATCGCTTTAAATTTCAAATAGTAATAACGGAAAGAAAAACTAGGGACTCCATGTGTATATTTGACAAAACCAGAATCTTTCTTGATAACGATGACCTAAATTCCACAGGAATATGTAATTATCTCAAACAATTTCCACTTAAGGGACAGGTTGCAGTATTTTCAAGCGTCAATGAAAGAAAATATTATCAATTTCAAAAAGTTATAGAAAAATTATACCAGAATAGAACCGATGTAAAGTTTCTTAAATGTTCATATTTTGCTAAAGATATCGAAGATATTGATGAACTCAAAAAACATATATCGTTATATCATAAAAATGGAACAGGTCACTCAGGAATCAACCCAACATACGAAGGAATAAAACATAAAATATATAACCCCAAGTTAAAATTAACGATTCTCGAAGTTATAAAATACTGCGATTATAGCACATCCGCGAAATATGATAGAAACCTGATTAAACCGAAATTGCACCTTACCGAAAGTCCCCCACCACTAATGAGATAGTACATGTCGATACATATGTAAACACGAAGCAATCGTTCATTATTTTCATAGATAAATTCTCAAAGTTCGCAATTCATTTTCACCTTCCTGACAGAAACAATCAAACCATAATTCAGAAACTAAGAGAATTTTTAGCTATTAAGGGCAATGTAAAAAAATTCGTATATGACAACGAGTTCAACACTGTCAATGTCCGAAAATTCCTAGATGATAACAATATATTATATCATGCAACAAAACGAAATAGCCACACAGGAAATTCGGACATAGAACGGCTTAATAATACAATAACCAAAAAAATTAGAGTATTAAACCTAGAAGACAATATACCAATTATATCACAAATGGCAAAAGCTATTAAATTCTATAATAATACCTACCATTCATCAATTAAATGTACTCCCTTCGAAGTGGAACAACATAAAATAGATCACAATATAATAAAAGAAAGAATTGATGCAAACAAGAAAAGAGTACTAAAAAAAGAAAACGAAAAAAGAGAAGAATATATCGAAAACAGAAGAGAGGGCTATATAAAAAATTATAGAAGCCTTAGATATAAAGAAGTTCCAAAGTATAAAAAACAAAAACTAGATAATATACATCCTACTAATATCAAACGTCCTTTTAAATTTTCAGAAACTCATATGGATAGTAATTGCCCTAACAATGATCCCAACGACTAAAGGTACACTTCAAGTGAACACACTTTATCAGAACAAAGGATTTGAAATAATTAGAATTAGGCCAGTGGAAATAATTAATCAAACCATTACGGTACTTCATTTAATAGATATTAATCAATATTATAAAATAATAGACGATATAGATTTAAAAATAAGAAATTTACATATACCCCCAAATGGTCTTATCGAAAGTCAAATACAAAGACTTAAAATTAAAATAAAATCAATTAGCCCCCGAAGCTCCACTCACAGGAAAAAGAGAGGATTACTAAATATTGTTGGTTCAGCACAGACATTTTTGTTTGGTACCATGGATAACGAAGATAGAAATGACATTTTAACCCATTTAAATTTATTATCCGAAAATAATCACTATGCTATAGAAAACCTCAACAAACAAATCATAATAAATGATCACTTTCAGAAAAGTATTGAGTTGCTTCAGTCTACTATGAAATCAGATCGCAATGCAATCAATACTGCCATCGAAGATTTAAAATCGAAAAATAATCATCTAGCAGTTCAAGTGCTATATGCAGACATTACGCTAAAACTAAATTATATTGAAGATAAAGTTAATCAAATACAGAACAGCATTGCTTCAGCTAAAAACCACATACTACACCCAAATATACTTACATCTGACGAAATCATGAGATATAATATCGACTTTTACAAACTTCAACTTATAAAACTTGACATTATGTACTACAGACGATTTATTAGTGATTGCCCTAAAAATACCTTTAAATTCTTACACTACTGATTTAAGGGCAATATTCCCAATGCCAAATTCAAACTTTTATGAATTAGATGATGATATAGAATATTTTGTAAATGTTGATAACACAACATACAAATTCAAAGAAAATACCCCATTAAAATACATGGACATAAGCTCAAGCTGTATACTAATAGGAAACTGCAAGTTAAGGCAAAACAAAAAATTTCAAATAATAAATGTCGATGATGAAACAATAATAATTAAGAATGCCATAAGCAAAATTGTGACGATAGAGAATTTATTTTGAATGGAAAATATTTAATATCCTATTATAATTGTGAAATTCAAATTGATAATTATGTATATCTTAACAAAAATGAAATGATATATGACAAATTTAACTATGAAACTAATATAAATGCCTTTTCAGAAGATTTCAATATATCTTTTCAGAATATCCCATATGAAAACAATTATCAAAACATAAAAGAAATAAAAGAATTAAAATTACATAAAAATATAAACTATGGAATAAGTTTTGCAATGATAATCACAATTATTATTATAATTATTGCACTAACTCGCTTTTGGAAGAAAAATCAAGTAAAAATTAATATAAATGAACCTTCTCCCAAAGTAAAAGAAATTGAAAAAAAAAATATAAAATAGAAGAAAAAAGAATTGAATTCAGGAGAATTTTTTAACAAAGGGTAGAGGAGTTACATATAACTACGGTCTATATGTGTGAATAAGTATACAAACATAAGTTACATACATACATACATACATGCATATTTAATACATATTTTGTACTTCATTGCAATCTGATAGTTTTGTTTTTATGTACAACCACAATCCCATAACTACCAGACTACTGACTCTTAATCTTAATTTTAATTTGCTGACTATTAATTTTAATTTTAGCTTTAAGTTTGAACATTTTTGAAAATAAAGTTTTTTAGTTTTAAAACGAGCATTGACAACTAAAGTTGTTTTAATTCTTTTAATCACGCGCGGAGTAAAACTGATGAATCGCATTTGAATAGTTTTTTGTTTTATTTTAAATTACTGCTGATTAACTAAAAATCATCTTTAAATAAGAATATTTTTTTAAAACACTTTTACTTTTAAGTCACAGGTGATGGAATAAAGAACGGATTAACTATTTAATGATTTTTAATAAACAATAAGAAGGAAACTTTAACTTGTATATATATATATATATATATATATATATATATATATATAATCACATACATGTAATATTATACTTATTATTATCATTTTATTTCCGTTCCCACAAAACTGCTAGACACAAACGTTTGCGCATTCTTTTAATTTCAATTTTACATCTAAACATAACTTTTTAAACAAACAAACTTCTACTGTTACAATTCGAAGTAGCAGCAGTAAATGTGCTTACTATGCGTTATGTTCTTTCTCACCACTGATTCAATTTGTTTTTTTAAGCATAATTTGTCATTAAGATACCTTTAAGATTCAGTTTTAAATAAAGACTCAAAAACAACAGTCATAGTTGTTTTAATTATTAATGGCGCAGTCGGTAAACGAAATAAAGAAATGATCGGTTAGAAAAGGAAAAACTATCAGTGGAATAAAATAAAAAGTTATAAGTCTAAGCTGCGGTATTTATAAGTAACTAAGTCAAATGCCAGAAATATGTAATATACTTGTACTAAAAATAATTCGTACGCAAAATAAGGAAAAACTGAAAAACACAACAATACACAAATAAATAAGAACTTTAAAAGTACAAGGAAAAATAATAATAGTAAAGCAAAAGAAACCGTCTTTTACCTAAAATAATAAAAAATAAGTCAACAAGGAAAAATAATAATAGTAAAGCAAAAGAAAACGTCTTTTACCTAAAATAATAAAAAATAAGTCAACAAAGAAAAATAATAATAGTAAAGCAAAAGAAAACGTCTTTTACCTAAAATAATAAAAAATAAGTCAACAAGAAAGAAAAGAGATCTACAACATAAGAGGCCAACATTTCCCAAATCATCATCTAAACTAAAAGAAGGAAGGAAGCATCAACGTTAATCATCTTTTGGAATTCAGAAGTTTAAGCAAAGAGTTTAAGCCAACCAAGAGAAGAAGCTGAATTATTTTTAACAAGTAAAGTAATATTTTTTAAGATAGTGTTTAAGTTAATTATTAAAAGAAATAGTTTAAAATAATAATAAAAAAAATAATAATAATAATAATACATAAAAGAGCAACAATAATAATAAAAATGGATCAATTTGAGGTAGCTAGGAAGTGTATTTGTTCGATACAACAATTTAATGGAAATACGTCAGACCTACCAAACTTCATTAAGCGAGTGGAATCATTGGCTTCCATTATGGAACCCCTGACAGTAGAGCTGAAAAGAATTTTATTGGGTTACATAGAAGACCGATTGATAGGTAGGGCCAGAGACTCTCTATCCAGGAATGGCCAAGTCCAAACCTGGATGGAGTTACGAGCAGTACTAATTAGGGAACATGGTGATCATACTTCAAAAGAGAGAATTTTAGATGAAATAACTCTGTGTCGATGCACAGATGGAATAAACAAATTTTATTGTAAATTAAATGAACTTCTAGTTAGACTTAACAATTCCTACTGGCTGGATGACAGCTTAACGACACTTCAAGCTACAAGGAATAAAAATTTGGTTTTAGAGACATTTAAACGAAACTTACCTGAGCCGGTAAAGGGAATAATCATTAGTAGAAATCCAGCTAACATGGCAGAAGCTTATACAATAATAGAAGAAAATGGTTATTTAAATTTTTGCGGACTCTCATTCAATAGCTCAAATCGCCATAATAAGAAACAATTTCAAAGCAATAATACTGATGGCTATAGAAGAAATGATTCAGGAATAAGAAATTTTCGTTATCCACAACGAAGTGGAAACTTTCGCCAAGTGGATAGTTTTCAGCCAAATAATCAGAATCTAGGAAATAATTATAGAAATAATGCAAGGCAAGGATCTTCGCAATCACGTAGAGGGACTTTTTCCGGACAATCGCGAAGGTTAAACATATCACAATACGTTCGAAATGAACCATATCAAGCAACGGAACCAATGGACATTTCGAATACTTTTCAAAATTTTCAGACAAAGGGCCTTCCAGATACATGCCCTATATAGTTATCGATAACCCGATTAGGAAACTTAGATTTATAATAGACACTGGGGCAGAATTTAGCATTATTAATCCTGGAGTATGTAATGAAAAATGGAAATCGCCCATAAATATAACACTTAAGGCATGTAAAAATAACATTATAATTAGGAAAAAGTTTACAATACCACTTTTTAAAGAGTTTGGACTCGAAAACTTTTACGTAGACTTCTTAGAATACAATTTCGCTGATAGATTTGATGGGCTCATAGGTAATAACATTTTAGTGAGCCTTGACGCCAATATTTCCTACAAAGACCGAGTAATTTCGACAGAAAATAGCATAATTAAATTATTCTTTAACAAGGAGGAGGAAGAATATTACAGTCGTTCTGTTAATGAATCAGGTATTTTGACAAGTGAAGAAGCAAATATTTTTCATAACACTATACAGTCAAAAGATTTGATGCAATACATAAATGTAGACCACCTTAACGAAAGGGAAGTGAAAAGCTTGAGAGGTTTACTTTTTAAATACACAGATACATTTTATAAAAAAAATGACGATTTGACTTTCACCAATGAAATTAAACATAGAATCAAAACTACGAATGATATTCCAATTTATACCAAATTATACAGATATCCACAGGTACATAGGGAAGAAGTTGACAGGCAAATAGCAGAAATGTTGAAGCAAGGTATTATAAGACCTTCTCGAAGCCCGTATAATGCACCTATATGGGTAGTACCCAAAAAGAAAGACAACTCAAACGTTCAGAAGTGGCGTATAGTCGTTGACTATAGGAAGCTCAATGCTTTAACTGTCGATGATAAATTCCCCATGCCAAACATGGAGGACATGTTCGACAAATTAGGACGATGTAATTACTTCACCACGATCGATCTGGCCAAGGGTTTTCATCAAATAGAAGTGGATCCCCTGGATATACCTAAGACAGCATTCTCTACTTCGACAGGGCATTATGAATTCTTGAGGATGCCCTTTGGGTTAAAAAACTCTCCCGCTACTTTTCAGAGAATGATGAACAACGTCCTTGCTGATTACATAAATAAAATTTGCGTCGTTTATCTTGATGACGTTCTGGTATTTTCGACATCTATTGAAGAACACTTGAATTCGCTAAGGCTGATTCTTCAACGCTTAAGTGAAGTTAATCTCAAGATACAACTCGACAAATGTTCATTTTTACAAAGACAAACTGAATTTTTGGGACATTTGGTTACTGATAATGGTATTAAACCAAATCCTCAGAAAGTAGAGGCAATCCAAAAAATAGAGCTACCAAAAACAGAAAAAGAAATTAAATCGTTTTTGGGAATTACTGGTTATTACCGGAAATTCATTAGAGACTACTCGAAAGTAGCCTATCATATGACGAAATATTTGAAGAAAGGTGTAAAAGTAAATACTTCTGACAAAGATTACATTAATGCATTTAAGAAACTCAAACAGCTCCTGATGAATGACCCAATTCTCATCTATCCTGATTATTCAAAGAGATTCACCCTTGTCACAGATGCATCAAACTTTGCTATTGGCGCTGTCTTAATGCAAACCGAAAAAGTCGTTTCATATTATAGTAGAACATTGAATGAACACGAACGTAGGTATTCTACAATAGAAAAAGAACTACTAGCTATAGTAGCAGCAACTAAGTATTTTAGACAGTATTTATGGGGTAGAAAATTCACTATTAAAACGGATCATAAACCTTTGGTTTGGCTGGATTCATTGAAAGAGCCAAATCTTAAACTGCAACGATGGAAAATTAAATTAAATGAATTTGATTATGATATCGTGCATGTTAAGGGAAAAACAAATGTGGCGGATGGTTTGTCAAGATTACCAAATGTAGAAATAAATAATGGTGAATTGGTTTCAGAGGAAGAAGACCAAAACGATACAAGTTCAAATTGTGCGACCATACATAGCGGTGAAGAGGACAATTCTTGCCATATTTTTATTACGAAAAAACCGATTAATGTTTACAAAAACCAACTATATTTCCAAAAGGGATATACAGAAAAATTCGTTATGCAAATTAAGAATAGAAAAGTAAAAAATTTTATTACACTCACTGATAATAGTGACATATTAACGATACTGAGGAAAGTACTGAAAGATAAAGGCGTCATGTGTACTTTTTGCGAAGACGATCGACTTTTTGTACAACTTCAGGATGTTTATGTACAATTTTTTTCCAGTAAGAGAAATTTAAGAGTGCTAAGATCCACGAAAAAATTAATTGAAATTACGGATAGAGATGAAGCCTTGAAAATAATAAAAGACGAACACTTGAGGAACAATCATTGTGGCATTAATGAGGTATTTGGAGAGCTGAAATTTAAATATTACTTCCCTGGATTGGTGAACTTGATAACGAAATTTATAAATAATTGTCAAGTTTGTCAATTAGCTAAATTCGATAGAAGACCTGCAAAAGTTCCATTTCAGGTGACTGAATCACCAGGCTGTTTTAACGACATTGTCCACATGGATATTTGGTTCCCATTTCGAAACGTTATGTTTTTAACAACTATAGATAAATTTTCAAAATACGCAACAGTACATAAACTAACCGATAGAACGTGGCTTTCTATACTAACTGCACTCAAAGAAAGAATAAGATTTTTAGGGAAAATGAGAAAACTTGTCTATGACAATGATAGGTGCATGCTTCACGAATCTGTTAAATTGTTTTTAACCGAAAATAGCATTGAAACTCATGTAACGACCGCTCACCACAAGACGGGTAACGCAGACGTCGAGCGTCTACATGGCACACTAAATGAACACATTCGAATTATTACAGCTGATACAACGGTGACAGATGAAGATACTGAAGACAAAATACATAAGATAATTTCAATTTACAACAACAGTATTCATTCAACGACTAAACTACGACCCATCGATTTTATTGAGAAAAATTTCTACAAGGAAAAGATCCAAGAGCTGGCAGAACAATTTAGGAGAGAAAAAACTCTTAAAATTAATAAATTAAACGAAAATCGAAACAAAAATTTTGACTTGACCGATACAATTGTACGGAACCGAAACATACAGAAAAATAGTCCTAAATATAGAAGACTCTTACAATTCAAGAAACACGGTAATTATGTAATAGACACTAGTAATAAGAGAAATAAGAAATACTACAGAACCCAAATGAAACGCAGGTTCAAACAACAGATTTAATATTTTTGCAGAATGGACCTCTTCACTATTATCATACTGATACTGGTGGCAAGACCAATGGCAAACAAAATTGAAACTTATCAGATAAATCCAGATAATGGATTTGTGATTTATAAAATGGAACCCGAAGCAGTGGTGGACAAATACTTTAATGTGTTGCATATTGTGGATTTGGAGGTTTTCGAAAATTGCTTAGAAAAGATAGAGGAAAATTTGGTAAAACTCAACCTCACTGACGAACATGATATCGACTTGATTCAACGAGAAATGAAACTGGCAAGAACAGCTCTATCAACACTAGTTCCACACTCCTATGGAAACAACAGAGCAAAAAGAGGACTGATTAACATTGGCGGATCGTTTTTGAAAACGTTGTGGGGAACAATGGACGATGATGACGCAAAGGAAATTTATAATCATTTGACAACATTAGACGACAACGCAAAACAGATAACTGATCAAATGAACAAGCAAGTAGAAATCAATAACGAACTAATTAAGAATCTTGATAATGTAGTGAAAAGTGTTAACAAGCAGCAAAATAGATTGAATGAGTTTTTGTCAGATGTTACAGCTAGAACAAACAAAGCCCTGAATGTTGTGGAAAAGTTTAGGTTTGTTTTGCAAACATATGCCGATCTTAATATTCTGAACAAACAGATAGAAAAAATATCAGACGTTGTTATGATGAGTAAACAGAACATATTACCGCATGACATACTGACTGAAGAAGAAAGGATTAGATACAATATAACGGTGGAATCTTTACCTTACCTTAAAACAAGCATAATGTTTTTTGAAAATAAATTAGTTTTCGTGCTTCAAATTCCGAAATTTACAACAGAAACATACTTTAAGGCCCTCATTATACCGTTTCCAAATGATCGCTATGAGGAATTAGACTTGTCAATAGAAGAAGTGTTGGTGCAGGGTAACATGGTATACAGAAACAGAGAAAAATTAGTGCTAAAGAAAACCCTTTTGATCCATGATAACAATTGTGTAAGAGATTCTTTCAAGCAGAATAATGAGTGTAAACTTAAAATAAATAAAATTCCAATAATTAAAGAAATTAAAGCAGGCCTTGTGATAATAAAATTAATTGAACTTACTAAAATAGATCATAATTGTAATGATCAGCCATATTTTGTTAGGGGAAACAACATAATTCGATTTGTTAACTGTACAATTAAAATAAAAGAATATGTCTTTGAGAATTTGTTCGATAGATTTGATCATGGAGTTGTTATACCTTTGAATTATGTAAACTTTACAGGGTTTGTTAATAACATTACTTTGGAAGAAGTTCATTTCCAGAATATTAAGAATAGAGAAATCATTAACTACATAGAATTTAAGAATAATGTAACACAAGGCTCTGCTATAAGCTTGATCTTTATACTATTAATAATAATTGTATTTCTAACCATAAGAACAAAATGTTGTGAAGGGAGAAAGAACAAATTAGAACTTAAATTAAAAGATTACCCCGATCCATTTGCCCGGAGTGCAAACACTAAGGGTGGGGAAATCACATACATGTAATATTATACTCATTATTATCATTTTATTTCCGTTCCCACAAAACTGCTAGACACAAACGTTTGCGCATTCTTTTAATTTCAATTTTACATCTAAACATAACTTTTTAAACAAACAAACTTCTACTGTTACAATTCGAAGTAGCAGCAGTAAATGTGCTTACTATGCGTTATGTTCTTTCTCACCACTGATTCAATTTGTTTTTTTAAGCATAATTTGTCATTAAGATACCTTTAAGATTCAGTTTTAAATAAAGACTCAAAAACAACAGTCATAGTTGTTTTAATTATTAATATATATATATATATATATATATATATATATATATATATAAATAAAATACAACGTTAGTTGTGGTTGAGTTTTCTTTATAAACTGTGTATTTCTTTTAATAATTGCTCTAATATACTAAACATGAGTATCTTAAAACTAAACTAGGATTTATCATATTTCTTTGTTAGGTGCGAGCAAAAGTATGTTTGTATTCTTAAGGTATATTAGTGTGTATGTCACTCCTCCCACCTTTAGATAATTCATTGTCCTCATTGATAATTTCTAGATCATTTGTTTTTTCTTTTACAATATGTTTCTTAAATGCAATAAATAGTTCTAAAATTATTGACAATATTATTATAACAAATATTAATAAACTTAATGAGTAATTATTGGTTTTAGAGTTAACATTTTCTATGTGTTTTCTGAGTTCAGGTAGTGATATATTGTCTTTAACTATATTTTCAACATCTTTTGCTGGTGGTAATATATTAGTTTTCTCTGTGTTTTGTTTGACAGAGATTTCAAAGTCGTTAAGTTTTATTTTACAATTACTAAAGCGGATAATATTGTTCCCTTTAATTTTGATTTTAAGTTTATTACAATTTTGTTCGATTTCAATGGTTTTTCGATTTCTCGTAACAATTATATTTGGTTCACTAAAGGTTATTTGTGGTAAGATATTTTTAATATATTGGCAATTTGTTTTGTTATTATTCATTAAATTTCTGATACATTCATTGTTTTCTAGTATGATTTTGTTATCTTGGAGTCTATATATGATATTATCTTTTAAGGCATAATTCGCGTCTTTATATATTTTAATTTCGATATTGTGTTTATCTGGTATTGGAATAATTTTTAGTCCTTTATAAGCTTAAAAATGGGTTGGGAAAGAGAGTACAAAGTTAATTAAATCTCTTTGTAACCAGATTGAAGTTTTTATGTGTTCAAATTCCAAAGTAGATAGGATTGTCATCATTTGTACATCAATTAATTTAGGATTTATAATGCCTAACCTAGCAAGCTGTATTGTTAATTAAATATCCTGGATATGTTCCAGGTACAATTTAATATTATCCAGAAACATATCTGAATAAATTTTCTCTGTAAGTTTATTCTGTAGCCTTTTAGTTTCTTTTTGAAATGTTTGTAATATTTGGTTTTCTTTATTGATATGATCTATCATTGCGTTAAATTCGTTAGAAGTAACGATATTTGCTTTCAAATCTGTAATCGTTTTTTCAATATTTAATCCGTCTTCTTCATTCATAGTTCCGAACAGAAATTTTAGGCCGTCACCAAATACATTAGCTAAACCTATTTTATGTCTATTAAAAAATATTTGATTTTCTTTGAATGCTAATGTAAGATATTTTTTTTTGTCAAATCGTTCTGATAAAATGTTTCTGTTTCGAATTATTTCATAAATGAGTCATAGGTTATATCAAGATAAGTTTTATTTATAGGTAGTATATGATATCTGTATTCATTTGGGTTTTCCAAGATTCCTTGGTTGATAGTAACGAAGCCCTGATCTTCTTGTATGTTGTTTACTTCGATCATTTGTCCATTGATTGATGTAATTATTGAAAGTATTAGTAATGTTTTTGTTAAACGTAACTTCGACATTTTCCTTTTGTTGACTCTTGTCGTTATTATAATACATATTTACTATTATTATTATTTACTAAATTATGATTTCTTTTTTTTTTCTTTTAAATTGTGATTTGTATTTCCTAACGTTTATATTCTTATGTTTGACTGCATAGTGTTCATTATCTTTTTCTGTCTTTGTGACTTCAACTTTTTTGAATGGATTACTGATTTTTTCTAGTCGTTTCCTAGAATTTTCTGATTTTAAATAATTAGTATCTATTGGGTTATTGGTTCTTGTTTTATTAACATTATTAATTCTATTTTCTTTGGCTTCTTGTGGGTTTGTTTGGAGAGTTAATTTGTTAAAGAACATATTGTAAGCACGGTTGCCACTGAGTAAAAAAATTTTCTACCAAAATTTTCCGAAAATGTTACCAAAAAGCTACCAAAATTTTTTTTTATAAAAACAAAAATCTCTATTTTTATTATAATAAAAACAACAACTTTTATTAATAAAAAACATAACATAAAACGTTTTAAATAATTTTAGAACATAAATAAATATTTATGTAAATGCATATAGACATTGCTTGACCACCAACAAATAAATTTCATTTATAAATAAATATTTCAATTACGAAGTCCGTATTTAATTTAAATAAATTATTTAATATTGCAGTCATTTAAAATAATCTTATGCTGATCAAACATAATGACATTTGCATACTACGCCGTTGAACAATTTGGCGCACATTCACACAGTTGTTTTTAATGATTTTTTTTCTCAGTGTTGAGTAATGCGGAAAAATGTTAAAAGTAAAAAGTGTTTGTTCTATTGTAAATTAATTCTTTGTCTTTTGAGGTATTAATGATTCGAAGTTTTTCGTTGAGTATTTTGTGTAATTTTTCAATATCAGTGATTCCTGTTTTGCCTGTGGTTATTTCCAACTTAATGTTTCATTTTGGAAACCAATTTTTTATGTTCATGCCATGATCTTGATCTATATTTTTAAAGTTTTGGGGGTCCCATTGAGTTAAATATTTTAATTAATGCTTTTTTGGTTTCTATCCAATTAAGTGAGTTGACAGGTTCCAGTGTTGCGAATTTTGAGAATATATCAATGCAAGTAAGGTAATATTGTTTATTCCATTGCCAGAAGTCGATTACAAATTTTTCTCTTATTACATATGTTGGTGGTGTTACTTTAAAAGCTTATTTATTGCTAATATGTTCATTTTTGGAATTGTTACATAGTTCGCATTTATTAATTATTTTTGATATATCTTTCACGTAATTTGGGTAATAGTTCTTATTTTTAAATATTTTTTCGATTCCTTGTTGTAAACCAGTAATATGAATTTCTAGAATTTTGTTTTTAAAATCGGGGAAGCTATTTATATTATCTAGGAGTTTGGTTGTTTTCACTATTTTGTGGGAGTTATTTTGTATTAGTTTACTGTAATATTCTTGAATACGCAAAACTATTTGTCGTTTGGCATATAAAATGTAGTGTTTTTATTTAATAGATGTGTCTTTAGTATATCTTTAATTAGATCTATATAATTTGGCATATAAAATGTAGTGTTTTTATTTAATAGATGTGTCTTTAGTATATCTTTAATTAGATCTTCGTTTAAATTTTTGTAAATTATAGTAGTTATATTATTTGAAAAATTTTTTTCACTGAATACTTTGCTTTGCTTTCCTTTTATCACCTTGATTTGATTCTTAAAAATGTTTAATGAATTCTCAGTTATTGCTATATAATTAAGGTTATATTCCTCTGCTGAATGGCAGGTTCCTGCTGTTGATGAAATTTCGTTATCTTCATCATTATCATTTTCTGCAATAGTCTCTGTATTGGTTACAGTTCTTGTTTGTGATTCGTTTAGACAGCATTAGTCAATTTTAATTCGTGATAGTGCATCCGCGACATGATTTTCTTTTCCTCGTATGTATTTGATATCAAAATCGAATTCATTCAACTTTATTTTCCATCTTTGCAATTTAGCATTTGGTTCTTTAATGTTATGTAACCACTGCAAAGGACGATGGTCACTATTAATTATGAGTTTACGTCCAAACAATTTCGGACGGAAATATTTTGTTGCCCAGACTATGGCAAGTACTTCTTTTTCTGTTGCGGAATAATTATTCTCGTGTGTGTTGATTGTTCGACTTGCGAAACAGATCGGGTGAGAATTTTGACTTAATACTGCACCTAATGCTGTGTTAGATGCATCTGTTGTAAGAGTGAATTGTTTCTCGTAATTTGGATACGCTGGGATTGGTTCTTTTGCTATCAAAAGTTTATTAGTTTCCACAGCTTTAATGTATTCCTTGTCAGTAGAGCTTATTTTATTTCCTTTTTTAAGGCAATGTGTTAGTCGTTTAGTGATATTTGAGAAGTTTTGAATGAACTTTCTATAGAATCCTGCTAATCCAAGAAATTGTTTGATTTCTTTTTCTATTTTTGTCATTGGGTCAATTATCGCATTGATTTTATTTGGGTTTGGTGTAACACCTTCGGGTGTGATTAAAACTTCGCTTGTTTTTGTAAGAATTAACATTTATCTAATTGATCTTTTAAATTTGCTTCTGATAATTTCTTAAATACTTTATCGAGTGAAGTGATATGCTAAAGACTACTATGTCATCTAAGTTTACTAAGCAGTATTTTCCAACTAACTCATCTAGTACTGTGTTCATCAGTCTTTGGAATTTAGCTGGTGCATTTTTTAAACCAACAGGCATTCTTAAAAATTCATAGTGTCTGTTACGCGCAGAAAATACAGTCTTATGCCTATCTTTGGGCTCCATTTCTATTTGGTAGAACCCTTTTGTGAGATCCAGTGTTGTAAGGTATATGGACCTACCCAACTTGTCCAATATCTCATCCATTAATGTGATGGGATACTTATCATCTACTGTGATATTGTTTAGTTTTCGGTAATCTATAACAATTCTCCATTTCTGTACACCTGAAGCATCTTGTTTTTTTTGGTACTACCCAAATTGGTGCTGAATAAGGTGATTTACTATGGCAGATAATGTTTTTATCTAACACCTCTTTTATTTGCCTATCAACCTCTTCTCTATGTACTTCTGGGTATCTATAGGATTTCACATAGATTGGATCTTCGTGCTGAGTATTTATTTCACGTTTTATTTTATGCGTGAAGCTTAAGGTTTAATTTTCTTTATATATGATGTTTTTATGTTTTTTAATAGTGTCCGATATTTCTTTATGTTCCTCTTTGTTTAAGTGATCTAATCTAAATAATGAGTTTGTTTCGTTGTTAATTATTTTATTATCTATTTCTTCCAAGTTGAACAGTGGTTTTTCATCATATTGTTCTTGGTTTTCGTCCAGAAAATGATATTTTGTACCGTTCAAAATTACAAATTTTTCAATAATATTCATGATGGCATTTAATTTTTGTAGACTTTTGTAACCTAGTAATCCGTCATGAGTTTGACAAAATTCATTGACAAGGAAGGTTAAACTAATTAATACCTGATCGACTACTAGTAACTTCCTGTGTTTTGCTTAAAACTATATTTCCATTAATTGTTTTCACGGTAACTGGGTTGACCTTTTTATTCTCTGCTGTTAATGTATTCGGTCTAATCAAACTTATGGATGGCCCAGTATCTAAAAAAAATTTATACATTCTATTTTCTGTCTTCATTGAAATGGAGGGTAATTGTTTTAGGTTTCAAGTGAAAATTTTCCACTTCCATTGGTATTGGAACGCCATATTTTATTATTCTGGATTGATTTGAATCGTATTCTCTCCTTCTTTTATTGGGATTATAATTATTATTAGGTCTATTGAAGTGATCGTTATTTTGGAGATTTTTGTTGTGTGGATTTTGAGAATAGAAGTTTTTATTATATGAATTTTGAAGGTAGAAGTTTCGATTTTTATTTTGGTATTTATAATTATTTAGATCGAAATTTTGATATGAGTTCTGGCGATGGAAATTCTGTGGATGGAGGTTCTGATTTGTGTTTTGATGAAAATATCTATTATGTTGGGGAGGAAAACTTTGATAATTATGTATTTTATTTTGGTTTAACCTATGTAGCGGTGGTTGACCATAATTTCGTCGGTTATTTGATTTATAGTGGGTATTTTCATCAAATTCACCACTTTCTTTTAATGTTTGGATGGCTGTTTGAAAATTATTTCCTAAATTAGCATTCAAAAGAGATAATAAGTGGTTTAGTAATTCTCTTTTTAATGTTTTCAAACTATAAAAGCCTACCTCATTTTAAAAAAATGTTTTTCTTTCCTCTGGTTCGTTACTTAATTTGATCATATCTTTAATCCTACATAGTAGACAATATTCTCACAAAAAGTTTCCTAATACTACCCTTAAATCTAATATTATTTATGCTTAAAATTAAATGGGTTACATTTTCGTGCTCACCGAATTCCATTATTAATAAGTTTTTTAGTGTGGTCCAATCTTTGGTTTGTTCACGCCGTACTAACTTCAGGGCGGCACCGTTTAATGTGCATATTATGCAGTTGAAGAATAAGATGCGGTCGTTTGGGGGTAGCGAAGTTATGTTTGGTATTACACTCTCCACTGCTCCCATGTACATCGCCAGTTCTTCCTTCTGTCCCGAAAACGGATGAATTAATTTCAAATTATCCATTATGAATCTTTTCTGGGTTTCAATTCGGTTCTGGTCGGTGTTAATCATTGTGCTGGTTTTTAGTTCTTGGATTTGCTAAGTTTTTAAACTGCTTGCCAGTTGTTCCGTTCACTTGGTATTTATTTCTCCTTTTTTGTTTTTATACCCTTCACAAAAAAGTGAAAGGGTATATATAGGTTTGTCATTCCGTGTGTAATTTCTTCGATATGCACATGGGACCCCATAAAGTATATATATTCTGGATCCTTATGAATAGCGATGACGATTGAGCGATGTCCGTCTGTCCGTCTGTCCGTCCGTCTGTACGTGAAATCGGTTTTCCCAAGCTCCCAGAAGAGCTAGAGACTTCGTTCTTGGACCGTTGGATTGGAAATGAACTTAAACAGGCTGCTATTGAAATTCAGAAAGATCCGAAGTATGGTTCCAGAGCTGGGAAGCTTACACCTATTTCTCGACGCAAAATTTTTACCAAAAATCAATTATTTTTTTTAATGTTTGTAAATTAAACCTATTTCGTGCTTTAGGGAGCCTCAATGGTCTATTAAAAACTAAAAAAATAAAAAAAATTTTCCAGGGATGGGAAATAAAAAAATTTTTTTTCGGCTTATTCCGTATTTTGTAGTACATGTAGTATCTAAAATTGTTAAAAATTTTAAGTTTTTCTTTAACAAAACCACTTTATACGTCATGAAGATTTGCATTGGCAAAAAAAAATTTTTGTTTTTAAATTCAAATTTTACTTCCAGGGTTGGGAAATTGCATTGTTTTTATAAGTGAAAGTAATGAAACAGGTCTAGCCAAGCCCCCAGCAGAGATAGAGACTTCATTCTTGGACCGTTGGATTGGAAATGAACTTAAATAGAGTGGTGTTAAAATTCAGATAGATCCGAACTATGGTTCCAGAGCTGGGAAGCTTGCACCTATTTCTCGACGCTAAATTTATACCAAAAATAATTTATTTTTTTTAATGTTTGCAAACTAAACCTATTTCGTGCTTTGGGAAGTCTCAATGGTGTATTAAAAACTAAAAATATAAAAAAAAATGTTCAGGGATGGGAAATAAAAATTTTTTTTCGGCCCATTCCGTATTTTGTAGTACATGTAGTAACTAAAATTGTTAAAAATGTTAAGTTTTTCTTTAACAAAACCTCTTTATACGTCATGAAGATTTGCATTGGCAAAAAGAAAAGAAAATTTTAGATTCAAATTTTGCTTCCAGGGGTGGGAAATTGAATTTTTTTTATACATGCAAGTAATCAAACAGGCAATCGATGTTGTTGTTTTTTGTTTTTTGCCAACTAAAACAGTCGTATAATTTAGGAAGAACAAAATTGGTATCAAAAATTCAAAAATAAAAAATAAAATTTCGAATCCAGGGATGGACAAGTGCAATATTTTATGGTACATGAAAGTTACCAAAATGGTAAAAAATTTGCAATTTTTTGTAAATAAAACTACTTTATACTTCAAGAAGCATTGCACTGATAAAAAAACAAACAAAAAAAATTTAAATTTCGTTTCCAGGGTTAGAAAAATTAAATTTTTTTTGGTACATGCAATATTTTGTAGTACATGTAATAACCAAAATGGTTGCAAAATTCGACTTTTTCTTAAACAAAACTACTTTATACCTCATGAAGATTTTCATTGATAAAGAAAATTTTAAAAAATTTAAATTTCGCTTCCAGGGTTAGGAAATTGAAATTTTTTTAAACATAAATGTAACCAAAAAGGCAATTGACGTTGTTTTTTTTGCTAATTAGAGCTGTTTTATAATTCAGGAAGAACAAATTTGGTATTAAAATCTTAAAAATCAAAATTTCGACTCCAGGTTTGGACATATGATATATTTTATGGTACGTGAAAGTGACCAAAAAGTTTAAAAATAGTATTTTTTTGTCAACTAAAGCTATGTTACGCCTCACTAAGAATTGCATTGGTAAAAAAATAAAAATTCGCTTCCAGAGTTGGAAAATCGAAATACTTTTCGTGCATAATAGTACATACATAAATTAAAAATTTTGTGGTTTTAGTGAATTAAAGCTATTTTATATATCAGAAAAAATTAGATTAGTATTAAAAAATTAAGAATTCGGTTCCAGGGTTAGGAAGTTGACATTTTCTGATTCATAAAATCAGCCATTTTATTTGTTATTTTTGATTTTTATGATGAATTATACATACTTTTTTTATCAGAAAGAAGTAATCTGGTATTAAAAACCAACAACATTAAAAACCAAAGACGATTCTACGGTTGGACAATTAGAACTTTTTGGGGTACATGAAACGGATTTTTTGTTTTGTTTGTAAATTAAATATATATAATATTTTCGAAAGACGTTCATAGGTATTAGATATAAGAGAAGCCAAAAATTTAGCTTCCTAGCCGAAAAATTTAAACGTTTTCTTAAATATAAAAGTAACCGATAACATTATTTTGATATTTTAATTAAACCTACTTTCTGTTTTGGCAAGAAAGAAAGAAAGAAGAATTACATCTGTGAAGGGTATATAAGATTCGGCACAGCCGAATATAGCGCTTTTACTTGTTTTTTTTTGTTTTTATGTTATAAGCTTGGAGTGTTCCGTGGGATTTGCAACTAAACTAGGATTTATAATATTTCTTTTGCATTCGTTATCACTACTTGTCTTAGTTTCTTTGTTGGTTCTTACATTTAATGTTTATGAAATATATTCTTTGTTGGTTCTTATTTTAAATGTTTATGAAATATATTTGTAATGTTTATTTTGCTTAAGTATGTTTGTATGCATAAGGTATATTAGCGTGTATGTATGTATATATATAGGGTCCGCAATCTAACTTTTTTTCCAACTAAAGCTTATTTCATGAATGGTAACACTTAGCTCATGTCTGATTTGACAGATAATTAGTTTTATCCTTTCGCTGAACGAATATGGTTGACTATCCAATGCGTTTTCGCTTCGCTATGTGGGCCCGCGATCGATCAGAAAGATCCGATGTACGGTTCCAAGGCTGGGAAGCTTACACCTTTCTCGACGCAAAATTTATACCAAAAATTAATTATTTTTGTTAATGTTTGTAAATTAAACCAATTTCGTGCTTTGAGATCCTCAGTGGTCTATTAAAAACTAAATAAATAAAAATATTTTTTTCAGGGATGAGAAATAAAAAATTTTTTTGGCCTATTCCGAATTTTGTAGTACATGTAGTCACTAAAATTGTTAAAAATTTTAAATTTTTCTTTAACAAAACCTCTTTATACGTCATGAAGATTTGCATTGGCCAAACAAATTTTTTTTATTAAATTTTTGCTTCCAGGGATGGACAAGTGCAATATTTAATACTACATGAAAGTGACGAATATGGTTAAAAATTTTAAATTTTTCTTAAAAAAAAATTACTTTATACCTCATGAAGCGTTGCACTGATAAAAAAATTTAAAAAATTAAAATTTCGCTTCCAGGGTTGAGAAATTGAAATTTTTTTATACATGAAAGTAATCAAAAAGGCAATTGACGTAATTTTTTTTTTGCTAAATCTATTTTATATTTTAGGAAGAACAATATTGGTATCAAAAATTTCCAGAAAAAAAAATCAAAATTTCGAATCCAGGGTTGGACAAATGCAATATTTTTTAGTTCATGAAGGTGACCAAAATGGTTCAAAGTTGTAAATTTTTCTTAAATAATACTACTTTATACCTCATGAAGAGTTGCATTGGTAAAAAAAAAAACAAAACCAATAAGAATTAAAATTTTTTTTTAAATATATTGTAGTACATGAAAGTGACCAAAATAGTTGAAAATTTTAAGTTTTTCTTAAATAAAACGACTTTATACCTAATAAAAACTTGGATTGATAACCAAATTAAAATTTCGCTTCCAGGGCTGGGAAATTTCTATATATATTTATACATAAAAGAAACCAAAAAAGCAACTGACGTCGGTTTTTTGCCAATTAAAACTAGTTTTTAGTTCAGGAATAATAAAATTGGTGCCAAAAATTAAAATTTAGATACCAGAGTTGGATAACTGCAATATTTTGTAGTACATGAAGGTGACCAAAATGGTTACAAATATTAAGTTTTTCTTAAATAAAACTATTTCATGCCTCATTAAGAGTTTCATTTAAAAAAAACAAAAAAAAATAAAATTTCGTTTCCAGGGTTGGGAAATTGAAATATTATTTATGCATAACAGTAATCAAATAGGCAATTGACGTTGTTGTTTTTACTAATTAAACCTGTTTTATAATTCAGAAAGAACAAAATTGGTATTAAAATCTTAAAAAAATCAAAATTTCGACTCCAGGTTTGGACATATGAAATATTTTATGGTACATGAAAATGACCAAAAAGTTTAAAAATTTTATTTTTTTGTCATGTAAAACTATGTTACACTAAGAATTGCATTTGTAGCAAAATAAAAATTCGCTTGCAGAGTTGGAAAATCGAAATATTTTTAGTACATAAAAGTACCCACATAAATTAAAAATTTTGTGTTTTTAGTGAATTAAACCTATTTATATTTCAGAAAAAATTTAATTAGTATAAAAAAATTAAAAATTCGGTTCCAGGCTTGAAAAATCAAAATGTTTTGGTACATAAAATTAACCATATAAGTTTCTAATTTTGGTTTTCTGTGAATGAAATCTTTTTTTATACTTCTAAAAGATGATTCTATTGTTGGACAATTGGGATGGGAAATAAAAATTTTTTTTTTCGGCCTATTCCGTATTTTGTAGTACATGTAGTCACTAAAATTGTTAAAAATTTTAAGTTTTTTTTTAACAAAACCTCTTAATACGTTATGAAGATTTGCATTGGTAAAAAAAAAAAATTTTAATTTAAATTTTGCTTCCAGGGATGGAGAAGTGCAATATTTAATAGTACATGAATGTGACCAAAATTGTTAAAAATTTGAAATGTTTCTTAAAAAAAATTACTTTATACCTTATGAAGCGTTGCACTGATAAAAAAAACAAAAAATTCAAATTTCGCTTCCACGGTTGGGAAAATGAACTTTTTTTTTGGTACACGTAAAACAAAACTGCTTTATCCCTCATGAAGATTTGCATTGAAACGGATTTTTACTGTTTGTTTTTAAATTAAACATATTTAATATATTTGAAAGACGTTCAGAGGTATTAGAAATAAGAAAAGCCAAACATTTAGCTTCCAAGCCGAAAAATTTCAACGAAAAGAATTACATCTGTGAAGGGGTATTTAAGATTCGGCACTGCCGAATATAGCACTTTTACTTGTTTTTGCTTAAAACGAAAAAAAGTATATACGTGGAAAATATTTGTTCGTTTCTTGGGTTTTTTCAAATTCAATGGTTGTGCAAAATGCTCTTTTAAAACGATATTTTTAAATGTAATTACTTATTTAAATGATTAATAAATGAAATATATCACTTTGAAAGCACTTTTAATACAAACAAATATTTCTAAATGTTTATTTGGTAATCCGGATAATTTGATAATCCGGATCATGGCCTGCAATCAATTATCCGGACTATAAATTTTTTATTATATATATATATATATATATATATATATATATATGTATATATATATATCTATATATATATATATATATATATATATATATATATATGAGGATGTATATATATGTATATATATATATATATATATATACATATATATATATATATATATATATATATATATATATATATATATATATATATATATATAGATACACATATGTAAGTATATATGTGTATACACAGATATATATATACATATATATGAATACATATGTATGTATATATGTATACACATATATATATATATATATATATATATATATATGTATATATATATATATATGTATATATATATATATATATATATATATATATACATATGTATATATATGTATACACACACATACTATATAAATATATATATATATATATATATATATATATTTCCTATAAGGAATTTTTTTAATAGTATTTATTAAAAATTGTTAATTTTATCAACAGGCTTAAGTTCGAATCTGCAAGACTGCAAACCATTTTTTATTATTTTATTAATAAATGAATTTGTTCAAATTCTATTTTTATTAATTTTTATTAAGATTGGAATATTAAGAATATTTTTCAATAATCATCAAACCAGCAGAACGGATCAGTACTGATTTCGAGGCCGCTACGCCATATAATCAGCGTTCTTTGTTCAATTTTTCCACTTTTGCAAGTGGTGCTAGTTAGTAGGAATATCAACTATTTAACCAATATTTTAACGAAAATTGAATATGAGAAGTTATCACATTCATATTTTTAAGTTATTACATTTTTGGTTAGTACGAAATTCCCCAACCCTGACGATTAATATTCCCAATATTCCATGTATATCTTTCGCTTTTTCCAGAGCCATCGGCTGCTGATAACTAAAGCTTCTTTGTTATTTATGTTCAAGTAATTGAATTTAGTTGTCAATTTACAATGAACAAGTGCGCGTGCCCCCGCAATGTTTTAAATTATGTATGAATTTTTATTAGTCGAACTTTCTTATGTAAATTGTTAATTTTATCAACGGGCTTAAGTTCGAATCTGCAAGACTGCAAACCATTTTTTATTATTTTACTAATAAATGAATTTGTTCAAATTCTATTTTTATTAAGATTGGAATATTAAGAATATTTTTCAATAATCATCAAACCAGCAGAACGGATCAGTACTGATTTCGAGGCCGCTACGCCATATCATCAGCGTTCTTTGTTCAATTTTTCCACTTTTGCAAGTGGTGCTAGTTAGTAGGAATATCAACTATTTCACCAATATTTTAACGAAAATTGAATATGAGAAGTTATCACATTCATATTATTAAGTTATTACATGTTTGGTTAGTACGAAATTTCCCAACCCTGACGATTAATATTCCCAATATTCCATGTATCTCTTTCGCTTTTTCCTGAGCCATCGGCTGCTGGAAACTAAAGCTTCTTTGTTATTTTTATGTTCACGTAATTGAATTTAGTTGTCAATTTACAATGAACAACTGTGCGTGCCCCCGCAATGTTTTAAATTATGTATGAATTTTTATTAGTCGAACTTTCTTATGTAAATTGTTAATTTTATCAACGGGCTTAAGTTCGAATCTGCAAGACTGCAAACAATTTTTTATTATTTTATTAATAAATGAATTTGTTCAAATTCTATTTTTATTAATTTATATTAAGATTGGAATATTAAGAATATTTTTCAATAATCATCAAACCAGCATGATGAGATGGCCGCTACGCCATCTCATCAGCCATTTTTGAAGAATATGACAATATTTGCGCTGCTTGAATTATATTCATACTTCCTTTGGCACTATATATTGAGTAATTTTTGAGATCATAGTTTACCTACTGCGACACTTAATTCATTAACGGAAGAATTTTTGCCGTGCCTGTCCTTTGCACGCATATATTAAAGCAAGTTTTCCATATTATCTTGGTTAAAATGGCTCGTTAAAATCTGGAGTAAAGTTTTCTTCAAACAATTTGGAGGGTAGGGAAAAAACATCTCCTGCGGATTGAATTATGCCATCGATTGAATATATTTTGTTTCCAGCATATATAGCCTGTTTCATATAAGTCATTAGATTTTTAGATAATTATCAAATTACGTCATTGATCTTCAAGCCACGTCTTGATATGCCCAACTTTTACCGTACAAACTTTATTGAGCTGGTAGTAACAAAATAATTTAAAACAAAGTCCCCTTGTCATAAAAACGCACACCAGGGATTCAATTTCATTCACTCGTTCGTATTATAATTCGGCAGCTGTGTCTACAACATCTGCGAATTTTTTATATGTAAACCTTTTGAGATAGTCACTTTGAAAAAAGTGGCAGTAATACTAATGCCATCAGTAAATTAAGCACTGGACGTATGATGTATGGCAGTGCAACATCTTTATGTATTTGTAATTTTTGCTACTATTGCGTTCATATTTGAATAATATATTTTGCAATTTTCGATTTTTATACCCTCCAAAAAAGAATTTGGAGGGTATATTCACTTTGTCATTCCGTTTGTAACGCATCGAAATATCCATCTCAGACGCCATAAAGTATATATATTCTTGATCAGTGATTAAATCTAAGACGAACTGAGCATGTCCGTCCGTCCGTCTGTCCGTCCGTCTGTGGAAATCACGATTCAGTCCAAACGAAAAGAGCTAGACTCTTGAAATTTGGAATAAATATATTTTAAAGCTTAGAGCAGGTTAAGTTCGAAGATGGGCTAAATCGGGCTTGGGGGAAAAAAGTTCCCCAAAGAAGAACTGAACCAACCCAGAAAAAACAACATAATTTTTAAAGTTTTTTGGTTATTTTGTTAAGCAAATGATACATTTTTATGTCAAATACGGTCCAACGCCTTAAACTTGGAGCCATTAAAAAAAAAAAATTCTTTTTGACCCCGCCCACTTTAGTGGGCGTTATTATAGGCAAAAATAGCATAAAAATTTAACAAATTGTTTTACTTAAGCCTACATTCCTTAAAAATAACATTTTTAAGCTTTAATGACGATGCTAAGACGAAACCTGGTACTACTCTGCCCTACCCCTTCCTTCCCCTTCGCCCCCTAAATGACCCTACCAAAAAAAAAAAAATTTTTTTTAAACTTTGTATATAATCATCCCAAGCATTTATCTTTAGAGTTTTATGACTGTCGATTTCTGCCCTACCCCCTCCTCTTCCTTTGCCCCCTAAATGACCCTACCAAAAAAAAAAATTTTTTTTTAAATTTTGTATATAATCATCCCAAGCATATATCTTTAGAGTTTTATGACTGTCTATTGCTGCCCTACCCCCTCCTCCCCCTTTGCCCGCTAAATGACCCCATTAAAAATAAACAAAAACTTCTTTTAATTTTGTGTATAATCATCCCAAGCATTTATTTTTAGAGCTTTATGTCTACCTGTTTCTGCCCTACGCCCTCTTCCCCTTTGCCCCCTAAATGACCCTATAAAAAAATAGTAATTTTAATTTTGTATATAATTATCCCAAGCATTTATTTTTGGAGTTTTATGACAAAGGTGAAATATTTCCCCCACAGCCCTTGCCAGAGCGACCCCGCCAAAATACAGTTTTTATACCCTCCAAAGAGAATTGGACCTAGCAATGGAATTAGACTAGCAATGCCCATACGTTCGTCTGTGGAAAACATGATATTGTCTATTTTTAAACCCGCCCCCTTCAGTAGGCGTTGACGTACGATATTATATAAAGGAACTCTGTGCCACCAAGTTAAACATTTTAAATTCACTTACTAAATATTTGGAGGGTATTTAAGATTCGACCCGGTCGAATATAACGTTTTTACTTGTTTTAGAATAATGTCTGCGAGTTCAAAATATTTTTGTTCTTGCCAGCTCATAAAAAGTTAATGCAGGGATGTGAAATCTACCTCGCGGAACTAATATAACAGCAATTTGGTTATTTCCTTCCATTAAAGTGTTTTTCCGTACGGAATAAATAATACCACCCAATATATCAATAGAACTGTGTAAACTGTTATGATTTCATATACCGCACTCGTTCGACAATACTGTATTAACTCAAAAACTTTAAAGTTTTCAGGAGAGACAAAAAACTGTTTTCTTAACGCTTAAGGAAGTTTTCATTACCAAAAGTTCGGCAATATTTAGAAAACCTATTAATTATTGTATTGCACTGCATAACCATTTTAGTTGTTCGTTGTCTACAGATAGAAAAGCGATTTTTAGTTAGTATAATTTTTTTTTTATTTTTGGTTATAAGTAAATATTTTGAGTTGTGTTTTTTTATATGAAATTTATTGCCGTATATAATACATTTTTAATAAAACAGATAAACACGAAATGAAAAAAGACTAAAGTAAACAAAGTTTTTATAGCTAAATAAATTATAAAAGTTTAAATATATATATATATATATATATATATATATATATATATATATATATATATATATATATATATATATAAAGTATGAATCGTAATACTTTTTAGGGATTATTTTTCTTTCACTAGGTCCATAATATCCTGTCTTTTATTTTCCGACAGTGGCATCCTTTTTTTTGAACAACTCATTTTTTTAATTGAACTAATTAGACTTTTTTATTTCAAATATTCGCTGACCAAAGTTGCATTTTTCGCTCAAATGCAAAATGAAAAAGTGATAATATTATAATTAATAGTTTTAATGACACTTTGGTCATTAAAACTATTTCATCAAAACAGTAATAACTCAATAAAAAACAAAATTATTTCACGAAAACAGTAACAACTCAAAGAAAAAGTTAAGAATTATTTCATGACAACAATCATATTTCGAATTAAAACAAAAAATTTGCTTAGGCTGAATCAATTAAACAGTTGCAACTCAAAATACTACCTGACTAAAAGAAAATTTTATTATTAGAATAACAACTTAACTCAAAATACTACTTTTTATACGAAAAAACATTTATTTGTTTAGGCCAATCACTTCAAACAACTCAAAATAATTTTGTTTTCTTGATTCACAGAAATAACCCATTTCAGCATGAAAAAGGTAACAACATGTAATTTTATTAAGAAGGAGTAGTCAGAACTATGCGAATTTTTAACCATAGGCAGACATAAGTGTTATGTATTGTTTTTTGCCAAAAAGATAAAATAAAAAAATTTTGAGTTAATTCAGTATTGTTGAACGAGTGCGATATATTCATTCAAGAATTAAATATATTAAAAATTTTAAAATATAAAGTCACAATTGTTTTGTAATTTTACTGCTTAATCACTTTGATCTTACAAAAGGGTTGCCAAGTTTACTCTACTTAAATATAAAGCCTGATGGTTGCCAACACCTTCCCTTCTTAGTTAGTTTCTCGGAGGAGTAAACCTTTGCACCGGTGTCCTTTGCCTAGCGGATCGACGAAGTGTGGGAGTTCTTGGAACGTTGCTTAATACCTCTTCATGAGTCCTTGGTACTATAGCTCAAGAAGATTCAGCTTGGGTTCGACGACCTGTTGTTCCACTGGTGTTGCGATATGAGGAATTTCGTTAAAAGGAACTCTTGGTTTGCGTTCTTGCGGTGACGGCTCGTCCTGAATTCGTTGGCGTAGTTAATTTTTATGTACCCGAATTAGTTTACCATTATCAAGAATGACATTATACATCTCACTACCTCTGTGTTCGATGATTACCCCAGCTTTCCGGATGTGTTTATTTTTGATATAAGTGCTAGCGTACACCTTCTCTCCAGACGTAAACTCTTTTGTTTTTAACTCCATGTTTCTTATCAAATTGTAGTTTCATTTTATCGGCGTTATTATTATAATTTTTACTATCCAGTTGTTCTACTGGTTGGTGTAGAAGATCAAGTTTGATACGCATTTTTCTGTTATACACAATTTCTGCAGGAGATTTATTATCAACACAATAACGGTTTGGTGTTCATCTGTAGCACTGCAAAAATTTTTGTAATTATTTAGAACATCATCTTCGTCATTAAGTGTTTTTAACGATCTCTTCAATATGTCTACGAAGCGTTTCGCTTGTCCATTAGGCATTGGATAATATGGGCTTGAAAACATGTGTTGAATTCCTTTCTCTTCCATTGTCGGATACAATTGTACGGGGTAAACCGTGTCTACTGAATATTTCATTAAGAATATACAATGTCTGTTGAGCATTTTGTTGGTACAATTTCTGGCCATTTTGAAAGGGCATCAACTACCACCAAGAACAAATAGCCTTCGATAGGCCCCGCGTAGTCTATGTGGATGCGTTCCCATATGTTTTTTGCTGTTGTCCAAGGACTAAGTGGAGTCTTTGTTGGCTGCACTTGCACATTGATTGCACTCTTGTAACAACCTTGTTATATTTTTGTCAATGCCAGGCTAGAATACATAGCTTCTTGCAATTGACTTCGTGCGTTCGATTCCTGCATGACCCTTATGGACAGCGTTGCCGTTGAGATACTAAAGTATTACTTTTGACCCTTTTTTATGCCAATAACACTTTTTATGACACTTTTTTTTAATTTATCCCTTTGTATCATTTTACCAAAATGTGTACTACTTTTTGACCCTTTTTGAAAATGAATTAAAGTTTCAATATTCCTCACGAAAGTTCTCAGTACACTTATCTTTTATATATGTGTGTTGAATACATAATCCGTACATTAGTTTTGTGAGCGTACATATAAAAATTGCATTCGACTGTCATATTTCATGCATACCTATTTTTCATATAAACTTTGACAATTGTGTAAAATGAAATGAGAATCAACTGTGAGTATGCCCTGATTTATGTGTGTTTCGGCTTAAGGTTTGGCAGCGAAAAGCTCTTGTATATATTACAAATGTATGGACTGTTTTTTTATAGATTTCTATATAATTTTGTAGTTTAGCGTGCCACTCATTTTCATATATGTTTATAAATAAATTTCATTTAAAATAGAATTGTGACAATATGTCATATAAAAATTTCATAACAGTTTGATTTAGATTTTATTTTTCATTTTGCTTATAAATACTTTTCTTGTTATCCAATGTATTTTTAATTGTATAAAGGTGTAGAAAAATAAAATAGATTCATATCGAATATAATTTATTTGTTGGGTTAGTTTTGTATGAGTTTCAATGCCTACTATGATTATTCTGTTGTGATTTTTGAAAATAATTTGTGATTTAAAAATTGTGAATTCTCAGATGGTTTTCAGAAGTATGTGTATAAGATAAGGGGTATTCTTAACGTGACCATTTTTTTTTGTAACTCAAACAGGGACACCGCAAAATAATTTTTACCCAGTTTTTTTACACTACCAGTTTTGAAATCTTCAAGTGACGAACAAGATATATAAATTTTAAACAAGTTGCATTTATTAAATTAAACGCATTTCACTGTATTGGAAGAAAAAAGTTGTTGTTAAAACAAATTTATTTAAATTAAAATCTTATTTTAATCTTAAACATTTGTTACATTTTAAAGAATTAAAAAACCTTTTTCATAGCATACATGTTAAAAAAAATTAACAAAAAAAAGTTAATTCAAGTTTAAATTATACAAATTTTCCTACTTTCAATTTTGTACCTTCTATGTATTAATTTTTTTGCTAAAATAAAAATTAGTCCATTTAATTTGTACTTTGTTTTTTTTTAAGGAAACAAATTTTTTTTCTTCATAGGTACATATATTGCAAATTGAGTTGAAAGTATTTTATAAAGAGTAATGCAACAGAAAAGTTGTTATTAATATAAAGTAAATCAAATAAATCTTCATATTTTGATTTTAAATCTCAAAGATGTTTTTGCTTTTTAAAAAATCAAAAATATTTAAATAATAAACACACAAATTTTTAAAAAATATAAATTTAATTTTATATGTAATATACACCTTTTGTATATAAACATATATTTTTGTACTTTCAGCTTTCCACATTCTTTAATTTGTTTAATTAAAATAAAAATTAAAAGTTTCAACTTATTTAATTAATTTGTACTTAAAGTTTTTTTTGGGAGAATTCAAAAATATAATATTTTTATGAACTAAAAAAATTATTTCAATTTGACGTACCTACTCTAAATACTCTTTTGTGCACTTACTTTAACACTAAATTTTTGTACTTTTCAACGGAACAAATTTTTTTAAATAGCTGGTTTTGATTTTAAATAGGAAAAAAATTCGCTGCATGTTTTTTAGTATTTACTTTAGTTATCAACATCGCCATCAGTACCGAAATTTCTAACTGGGTTTTTTCACTCGTCCACAATTTATTCATTAAAGAAAAAACTCTTTCCACCGGTGCGTTTGTGCCAGGCAGGCATAAAATGTATTCAATAACAACAGAGATATTTTTGTGTGAGAGATTGTTGGTTCGAAAGTGTTTGAATACTTCCACCCAACGTGTTTCCGTAGAAGCATTTAAACTATTCCATTCGGCTACTTTTTGGGATGTGACGTAGCTAGAAATCAATGAAAATTCGTCATACACTTCTATGTCTTTACTGCACATAACATATTTCTTTTCAATCAACATATCCAATGCTGGTTGCACGTCTTCCCAAACAGGAATGGTTTTTAGTTCTGCCCAATAAAATGTTTCCAATTCTTTAGAGAAAAAGCAGGTCCACTGTTCCAAATACTCGCGACTTGTTTTATAAAATTCCCTTGCTGTACCTTTTACGCATTCTTCATTAATATTTAAACCACTATTTTTCAGCTTTTTTATCAAACTACGGACTGTGAATGGAATAAATTGATTTTTCAGCAAATTAAGTTCTTTTGCCACTTCAATTGCAGAAATTTTTTGATTTTCAACCTTCAAGACGGCTTGATGAAAGGCTGCAGACTGAGCATGTAAAAAATAAAGCCACAATTCTGATGTTGGTTCTTCAAAAAAGTTTTTCAATATATAGGGACATTTTTCTATGCTTAAAAAATATTTCTTTAAGGGTTGGTACCTTTTTAAAACCCTTTCAATGCCAGGCATAAGCGCTAGCCACCTTGTCTTGCTATAGCCAAGAATTTTCTGATATTCTGTTTCGATGCAAAACTCCTTCAGAGCTGCAACTCGAACGGTGTATATGTAAAAATATGAGTATATCTTTACAATGATACATTCATAGTCTACTGGAAGCCCATCTGCAGCAGATTTAATGGCGTTGTGAATTATATGGGCCCCGCATCCAATACCCACCAAGGTTTTTTTCAGTGATGACTGTAATTTAACTAGCACGTTGTTAGTTCCTCGTCTAGCTGCACCTCCAAAATTGACATTGGCATTGTCGCCGCAAAATGCCACGACTTTTGCAGCTAAACTATTTTCTTTTAACACTTTGACTAAATAATTTACGATGATGTCAGAAGTTTCACCAGGTTGGTCTTGAAGATCTAGAAGTTTAACTTGGACACCTTCGTATGGTTGAAAAAACCGAACAAGAACAGGATATATTTTTTTATTGCTGTGATTTGAAGCGTCGGTTAAAATTGTGAAACATGTAGACTTTGCAAGATCATGTTTTAATTCTTGGATTGCTTCACACGCCAAGACATTAACTACAATTGCTTCCGTTTTCGTACGAGCGCATCTAAATTCCTGATCAAAACAGGCTTGGATTAACCTTGATGCACAATCGTTTGATCGTGATTTTCTTGCACTGTGTGGTAGGCCCAAACGCCTTCCGCAGCTGCAATTTGTAAATCCTTTGATGTTGGATCGTCCAATTTCTTAAAAAAGTTTTTCATTGAAGAGCTTGAAGCGGCTGCATTATCTGCATTTCTATGTTTTTCTGATTTTATGTGACGTTCGACATCAGTGGCGAAACTATGGGAGACACTAAATTCTGCTCGACACTTTTCACATCTGACTCCTGAAGGAGCATTTATAATGTCAACAAAAGGATATTTTGTTTTTAAATTGTCACTAAAAGCACATTTACTTTTCGGCATGTTTAAATACCATGGTGAAAAAGCGTTTGCACGAAAACAATATTTTTTCTTTTAAAGATTAAACTTTTAAAATGTTTACAATCTTTTTTATGCAAATTTGAAGAAAAACAAATAAGCCGATTAATAGTTAAGGTCGCCGTTGACTCAGGCGACGGCTGCTAGATTTTGTTGTTTATACTTTTTGATCTACACGAGCAATTTGAAAAAAAGTTTGCTTTCTTATTTCTTGTTTAATCTATTGCCCTATTTAGGAAAAAAAACGTACGGAATAAAAATTTTTAAATTTTCAAACATGTTTATTATGCTACAGGAAACCGGGACAAATTCCCATTTTAAAGCTACCTTCCGGGACACCGGGACGGTGAACTGGAAATCGGGACTGTCCCGCCGAAATCGGGACGGATGGTCACATTAGGTATTCTACTTTTCAAAACTGTGGTTAAAGTCTACTGATGATTTGGTAAAGCACCAATGAAATGCATATAGACATTGCTTGACCACCAACAAATAAATTCAATTTTTAAAAAATCTTTTTTGCTTTTTTTTAAATTTAAATAAATGTTATATATTTGTTAAAAAAAACTTGACCCTTTTTTACTTTAAAATACCCTTTTTTGACCCTTTTTTTTCTTAAATACCTTTTTGATGTCACTTTTTCGAAATTTTCAACGGCATCCCTGCTATGGAGTTCTTTTAATAGACGTTTGTGAAAAAATTTTGGCACAACAAAACATTCACCATGACACACTCATCGACTATACTAATTGTATCCTTTCGTTGACTGAAAGCTTGAAGTTTATTACTTCCAATATTTGTTGGCCAACCGTTTTGACAGTAGTGAATTATTGAGCGCAAAGTTTGGTCTCTAGCTGACTCTTTTTTATCATTTTATGAGTTATCGGGAGCCTTTCAATATTATTACGCAAAATCTCATACATTTCATTTTCAAGTTTAATAGAGGCAATTACGAATTCCTCTAAATTCGCTATTTTGCTAGTTAATTAGGCGTGACAAAACATCCGCATACTCAAAACTAATGGCACCCAAAAAAAAACGTAATTCTGTAACATCTTTCGACTCCGGCATATCTGTAATTGCTGCCACTCGAAAAGGGTTTAGTTTTAAACCATTTCGGTTGATTTTATAACCTAGGTAATCTATTTCATCAGTTGAAAATGAACATTTTTCAAGTTTTAGTTTAAATCCGTACTCTTTAATACTTTTTAGCACTTTATATAAAGGTTGATCATGTTCCTCCTGATTTGCTATTTTTGAAAAGATATCATTAGGGTGAGGTAACGGATATTGATGCATATCCAGAGAATCCATTAGCCCGGGTGGAAAAGTTTGCACATAGACGAATACGTCCGTCACTTTTCCTTATCACAACAACAGGTGCTGCCCATTCAGTGTAATTTACGGGTGTTATGTTTTCGTTTTGAAGTCGTTGTAATTCATCTTCGACTAGATGTCGAAACGCATAGGCTACAGGTCGAGGCGGACAAAACACTGGCTGCTTATCAGACTTTGCGACCAGATGTGCTGTGGCTTTGTTGCACAAACCCATTTTTCCATCAAATAAATCTGGAAAAGTTCTCATGAGATTCACTGAATTACAATTTTCTTTACTGATACTTCCCCGAATTGGCTCGATGTTTTTACAAATGTTGTTTATTGACATTTCACTTATTTGAAGAGCTTCTAACCAATCGAGGACGAGAACATTTTAATTGGGTATTGACGTAACATATCCCTTTGCATTAGCTGACTTGTTGTGAAACGCAATTTTGCAATCAAATTCACCCAAGAGTGGTAATTCGTCAGGTGCACTGCATCAGCAGCAGCTTCCTTTGTAATTTGCAAATTGTTTATATGGAGTTTATTGAAAATATCCTCTGTAATAATTGTTATATCCGACACTGTGTCGAGTTGCAGTTTTACTTCCATCCCATTTATTTTGATTTTTAAATATTTTCTCTGTGGGTTTAATATTTTGTTACAGGTAAAAATGCTTTTTGCCTCTACTTTTGAATTTAAAGAAGTGTACATGTTATTGTTTCTTGGTTTGAAACAATAACCTTCTTTATGTCCCATTTTGTTGCTTTCTTGGCATATATAGATATGTGTTTTATAGGTACATTCACGTGCGTAGTACATACCTCCACAGAACTAGCATGGGGAATTAGGTTTATTTTTATCCATTCTTTTGCTTAATTGTAAACGATGTACTTGAGTTTCATTTCTTGGGGTTTCAATGAGAGCAGTGGCTTTTCCCAGATTAATGATTCTTTGAAACTCTCTTGATAAAATATCAAGAGTAATAGAACTGGATTCACTGTCAAGTTTGCTTAAAAGTTTAGTGCGGACATCAAAGTCTTCTGATGACTTCAGCCCCATTACAAATATCAGGCATTTAAATTGATCCAAAGTTAAATCGTTTAGTTTAAAATTTTCACACTGCTTATTTACAAACCCAGTGTATGTAATAACTTCCATGTTCAAATCTTTAGTGATCTGAAGGCAATTAAAACGCATGTTAAAAATTGAAATTTTAGTACCAAATAACTGTTTTAGTTTTAGGACGGTTTCGGCAAAATTAAAATCTTTCGAACAAATCCTCATATCGCGCAAACCAAAAATCAAAAGTGGGGTTAAGGTCGATATCATAGCAAAATTCGGTTATTTTAGAGGCCAGTGCATCGAGGATAAACTCATTACCATTATCAACTTTAGTTGACGTCTTTTGGATAGACGTAGTCGGTGCAGTCTCCCTTGAAAGGACTTGTGACATAGCTGCTGCAATGCTTTATTATCAAAGTCGGTGGGATCTGATAATATACACACTAAATTTGTAAACTTTTTTGTACTCTTGCCATATATAACAAGACTATTATAATGTGTAGCACCAGCGAAATAGAAATACGCAATAATTGCGCTATTAACTACAAATGACTCTGGCCAATTGCTATCTTGTGTCTCCTGACTTTATAATCAGATGTCGTTACAGGTATAATAAATATAAGGATTTTGTGTCTGACAAGCAATCATGCTTTCGCTAAAAAATTGCTGTTTTTCTACTTTACTAGATGGATTAAAAAGATTCGAAGTGAACTTGATGAAGGAAATATAAATTTATTGGCTCTTCTTGATCGTTTTACCATAACCCGTTTTTCGAAATATTTTTAACTTCTCCATAAATTCCACATGACTGCTATCTTCAAATCTTTCTAGTCGGCGACAATGTGTGTATTCATCTTCCAGGTTATATATATCTAGGGGAGTGCCACAAGGATCAATTATGAGACCGCTCGTTTTTTCTATGTATGGAAATGATTTGTCAAAACAGCTTTTGCACTGCACGTAGGGGTATTTTGCCAATCTAGCCGGACAGTATTATAATACTAGAAGTAACATAAACAAACAGAAATAACTATTATTTTTGTTTATGTTACTTCTAAAAACTTGTTGGGTGCCCCTACATTGATGAAACTTGGCAGAAATATGGATTATGGTCGTAGGCTATTTCAGCCTATCGAAAAATCCGTCCAAAGGGAAAAAAGTTCCCCTTAGAAGAACTAATCCTACCTCTGAAAAATTAAATTTTATTTGTTTATTTTTTATAGGTTATCGTTTTTAATAATAATAAAAAAATTCAATTGAAATAGGTACATTTACTTTGCTCCATCAAATAACGTCAATTACAACGCAGTTGCACAGGTATCTAAAAACCGCTACAGGTGTGTAGGAAAATTACTGTTTCTCACATTTCTTTTTTTACACAGGTAACAACACTGTTATGTGTAATAATATAAATAACAAACATATACGTACAATTCTTAAAAACTAAAACATTTTATGAATGATATAACGGTTTCTTACACATATGTATGTACCTATCCAAGATGATCAAAAACAGAAAAAAAGTAAAATTTGCAAAAAAAAGCCCCCAAAAAATGGTTATTTTCCTGCCTAAAAGTAGACATTTCATTTTCTATAGTGAATTATAACATTTTTATACCCTCCAAAAAAGAATTTGGAGGGTATATTCACTTTGTCATTCCGTTTGTAACGCATCGAAATATCCATCTCAGACCCCATAAAGTATATATATTCTTGATCAGTGATGAAATCTAAGACGAACTGAGCATGTCCGTCCGTCCGTCCGTCTGTGGAAATCACGATTCAGTCCAAACGAAAAGAGCTAGACTCTTGAAATTTGGCATATATATATTTTAAAACTTAGAGCAGGTTAAGTTCGAAGATGGGCTAAATCGGGCAAGAGGGAAAAAAGTTCCCCTAAGAAGAACTAAACCAACCCAGAAAAAACAACATAATTTTTAAAGTTTTTTGGTTATTTTGTTAAGCAAATGATATATTTTTATGTCAAATATGGTCCAACGCCTTAAACTTGGAGCCATTAAATAAAATAAAAATATTTTTTGACCCCGCCCACTTCAGTGGGCGTTATTATAGGCAAAAATAGCATAAAAATTTAACAAATTGTTTTACTTAAGCCTACATTCCTTAAAAATAACACTTTTAAGCTTTAATGACGAAGCTGAGACTAAACCTGGTACTACTCTGCCCTACCCCCTCCTTCCCCTTCGCCCCCTAAATGACCCTACCAAAAAAAAAAATTTTTTTAAATTTTGTATATAATCATCCCAAGCATTTATCTTTAGAGTTTTATGACTGCCGATTTCTGCCCTACCTCTCCCCCTCACCTGTTCCTTTGCCCCCTAAATGACCCTACCGAAAAAAATTTTTTTTTTAAATTTTGTATATTATCATCCCAAGCATTTATCTTTAGTTTTATTCTGCCCTGACCCTACCAAAAAAAAAATTTTTTTTTAAATTTTGTATATAATCATCCCAAGCATTTATCTTAAGAGTTTTATGACTGCCTGTTGCTGCCCTACCCCCTCCTCCCCCTTTGCCCGCTAAATGACCCTATCAAAAAAAAGAAATTTTAATTTTGTATATAATTATCCCAAGCATTTATTTTTAGAGTTTAATGACAAAGGTGAATTGTTTCCCCCACAGCCCTTGCCAGAGCGACCCCGCCAAAATACAGTTTTTATAGCCTCCAAAGAGAATTGTGATGAAGTCTAAGACGGTCTAGCAATGCCCATACGTTCGTCTGTGCATGATATTGCATATTTTTGAACCCCGCCCCCTTTAGTGGGCGTTGACGTACGATATTATATAAAGGAACTCTGTCCCACCAAGTTAAACATTTCAAATTCACTTACTAAATATTTGGAGGGTATTTAAGATTCGACCCGGTCGAATATAACGTTTTTAGTTGTTACTAATTCTCTTTCAAAAACCTTTTGATATTTTTTTTTACAAAAAAAACATAGTTTTAATTTTGAACAAATTATCTTATATTAAATTTAAAATAAAAATTTAATCTAAAAATTAATATAAGCTGTAAAATCTTTATTCGTTTAGTCACAACAAAATATATTGTAAATGTCTCAAAACCGTAAAAATTCTGTAAAAGTGTATGCAATTTAGTGAACTTTCCTGACTTTGCAAAACCACAAATCGCAAGCAAAAGCCTTGAAAATTCACTATACGACGCAGAGTTTTGTTGTCTGTTGAACTGCGTACTTAAATTTTTACATTTCTTAATTGGCTAGAATGGCCAAATAACCATATGTACGATGTGCAACTGTATTTAAGCGGTTCAGGCATTTTGGTTGCTCAAAATATTTCAAGACTTAATGACGATTTGAATAAAATTTATTGCTAGGCTACTGCAAATGGAGTTTGTTTAAGAAAACAGCTAAACATATTGGTGATGTTGATATTTAAATAAATTCGGAAAATCACAATTGTAAATGCTGCCAAAAACCTTGCGGTAATATTTAATTACAGCCTTAATTGTACAAACTATGTTAACACACTCGTGTGTAAGAATTACACAAGTTACAGCAATATACATGCAAAATCTTATCTTGTTCCTGATTTAACTTTTTTCAAGCTTATTAGCAAAAGAAACATTCACGTTATACACAGTAATATTATTGGATATACGTTCGGATTGAAAAATAAGACATAATATGAACGGCTCTGGAACGAGACACCTTTACGAGCTCTCTGATTTCTTATAAGTATCTATTTATATATTCGTATAGTGATACTCATTTATGTATTTTATTTAATCCCATTATAATTCTTATAAAATGTGTGTGTTAGTATTTTTGTAAATACCGCACACACAATTTAATTTTTAAATATAATGTTGAATTTATTATATTGTATATTCTTATTGTTTACTTCTTCTAAATGCTGTAATTCACCCAACATCGCAACTCCCCTGGCTTCTTCATCATCATCAATTCTAACATATAAAATAAAAAGGAAACCTTAAGCTGCACAATGGCAACAAGTACAATATATCCGAAGGCATGATTAACATGTTCACTTGGCATCTTAATCTGACAATACGTCATCTGACTAAGGCGGACTTTGGCGCTTACAGCTGCTCCAGTGTGAATGCTTTAGGCAAAAGCGAGGCCCGAATACGACTACAAGGTATGTTTTGTTAATTTCTTTTTGTTTTTACTTCTCACACTAAAATGAACAATAATTCAACTAAAGAAGAATTTTCACTAACCCATGTATCACACACATCCAAACAGGCACACAAAATAGCAAAAAAAAAAAAACAAATGGGAGACAGTCGGTATTTTTTTAAGTTACGTAAAGCTTTGAATTGATCCTAAATTGTATGGAGTAAAGAAATAATAAAAAAACTGATAACCAGTGTTAGATACGAATAGCTGGTGCCATTCATCCATTCTAATCATGAACGATAAATCAATTGGTATTTCGGAAGTCAACAGCGAAAATACAATAAACCATTATGAATGTAAGTGCATACACTTTCATATGCGTTTATGTGTGTGTAAGTAAGTCAGTCACTATATATGAGTGTATGTAGAGAACAACGTGTTTGCTTGTGTATTTTATTCAAACCATCCCAATTTGGTTTGTGTCGAACCCGTTCATAGACACAAGTCAATAATATCTTTTTATCACAGTTGTGCAGGGCCAAAGTTATTGCCCAAAGTGCCAACTTAAGTAAGAAATCACATGAATTTAACTAAATATTCGTCGCTGCAGCAGCATTACCGGCAATAGCAGAAGACTAAAGCAACTCCTTCTAAAATACTTGCCATATACTTGTAGTCTTAGAAACATCGCTTGACTGAATGACATACATTACCATGATATATCGCAGCATAATTTAAATTTTTATCTCAGCCAAAGAAAAATCGTTCCGCAGTTTATTCCATAGTGTTGCAAAATAGTATATTAATATGTTAAAATATACATAGAAATGCTTGCAACTAAATTTTAAATGATTGGCCTGAAAAGATATAAATATTGTAACCATTCAATAAGCATAATGTTTTTTTATTGCGGTGTACATTAAGTCATCGATAGACTTCATCCTAACTCCAAAATAGTTTAATTAATTAAGCAGAGCATTATGATTAATAAATTGATTGAGATAATATGTGAAATATATTACAATTGTAATTATTTAATATTACAGTGAAACTTCGATATAACGAACTTCGTTATAACGAGAAACTCAATATAACGTATGTTTTATTGCAGTTAGAAGCGCGTCACATACCTACACACACATACATACAGACATAGTGACGGCCTCTCAGTATTAGACAGGAAGATTTTCTAGGAACATAAAACGTCAAGATCTGGTGAAAACTTTTTTAAAAATTTTTAATTTTCTTAGCGGGAAGTTAAAAAGGGATATATTAAATATAATAAATACAATTAAAAAATTAATATTTATTTTATGTGAAAACGTTTTTCAATGTGTAACCTAAACAATTATTTTCCTCACTTTGTCCCCTTCGTTCCAATTTTCATATATTTTTCTTTTCAAAAAATCTGGTTTATTAATTTTTATTAATTTATATAAATTAAATTATGTATGAATTTTTATTAGTCGAACTTTTTCTTATGTAAATTGTTAATTTTTTTATCGGGCTTAAGTTCGAATCTTGCATGACTGCAAATTATTTTTTGTTGTTTTTTTTTTTTTTATTATTAATAAATGAATTTGTTTAAATTCTATTTATTATTTTATATTAAGATTGGAATATTAAGAATATTTTTAATAATCATCAAACCAGCAGAACGGATCAGTACTGATTTCGAGGCCGCTACGCCATCTCATCAGCGTTCTTTGTTCAATTTTTCCCACTTTTGCAAGTGGTGCTAGTTAGTAGGAATATCAACTATTTAACCAATATTTTAACGAAAATTGAATATGAGAAGTTATCACATACATATTATTAAGTTATTACATTTTGGTTAGTACGAAATTCCCCAACCCTGACGATTAATATTCCAAATATTCCAATATCTCTTTTGCTTTTTCCAGAGCCATCGGCTGCTGATAGGTAAAGCTTCTTTGTTATTTATGTTCAAGTAATTGAATTTAGTTGTCAATTTACTTTGAACAAGTGCGCGTGCCCCCGCAATGTTTTAAATTATGAATGAATTTTTATTAGTCGAACTTTTTCTTATGTAAATTGTTAATTTTTTTATCGGGCTTAAGTTCGAATCTTGCATGACTGCAAATTATTTTTTGTTATTTTTTTTTTTTTTTTATTATTAATAAATGAATTTGTTTAAATTCTATTTATTATTTTATATTAAGATTGGAATATTAAGAATATTTTTAATAATCATCAAACCAGCAGAACGGATCAGTACTGATTTCGAGGCCGCTACGCCATCTCATCAGCGTTCTTTGTTCAATTTTTCCCACTTTTGCAAGTGGTGCTAGTTAGTAGGAATATCAACTATTTAACCAATATTTTAACGAAAATTGAATATGAGAAGTTATCACATTCATATTATTAAGTTATTACATTTTGGTTAGTACGAAATTCCCCAACCCTGACGATTAATATTCCAAATATTCCAATATCTCTTTTGCTTTTTCCAGAGCCATCGGCTGCTGATAGGTAAAGCTTCTTTGTTATTTATGTTCAAGTAATTGAATTTAGTTGTCAATTTACTTTGAATATAAAATAATAAATAGAATTTAAACAAATTCATTTATTAATAATAAAAAAAAAAAAAAAAAAAATAACAAAAAGTAATTTGCAGTCATGCAAGATTCGAACTTAAGCCCGATAAAAAAATTAACAATTTACATAAGAAAAAGTTCGACTAATAAAAATTCATACATAATTTAAAACATTGCGGGGGCACGCGCACTTGTTCAAAGTAAATTGACAACTAAATTCAATTACTTGAACATAAATAACAAAGAAGCTTTACCTATCAGCAGCCGATGGCTCTGGAAAAAGCAAAAGAGGTATTGGAATATTTGGAATATTAATCGTCAGGGTTGGGGAATTTCGTACTAACCAAAATGTAATAACTTAATAATATGAATGTGATAACTTCTCATATTCAATTTTCGTTAAAATATTGGTTAAATAGTTGATATTCCTACTAACTAGCACCACTTGCAAAAGTGGGAAAAATTGAACAAAGAACGCTGATGAGATGGCGTAGCGGCCTCGAAATCAGTACTGATCCGTTCTGCTGGTTTGATGATTATTAAAAATATTCTTAATATTCCAATCTTAATATAAAATAATAAATAGAATTTAAACAAATTCATTTATTAATAATAAAAAAAAAAAATAACAAAAAATAATTTGCAGTCATGCAAGATTCGAACTTAAGCCCGATAAAAAAATTAACAATTTACATAAGAAAAAGTTCGACTAATAAAAATTCATACATAATTTAAAACATTGCGGGGGCACGCGCACTTGTTCAAAGTAAATTGACAACTAAATTCAATTACTTGAACATAAATAACAAAGAAGCTTTACCTATCAGCAGCCGATGGCTCTGGAAAAAGCAAAAGAGATATTGGAATATTTGGAATATTAATCGTCAGGGTTGGGGAATTTCGTACTAACCAAAATGTAATAACTTAATAATATGAATGTGATAACTTCTCATATTCAATTTTCGTTAAAATATTGGTTAAATAGTTGATATTCCTACTAACTAGCACCACTTGCAAAAGTGGGAAAAATTGAACAAAGAACGCTGATGAGATGGCGTAGCGGCCTCGAAATCAGTACTGATCCGTTCTGCTGGTTTGATGATTATTAAAAATATTCTTAATATTCCAATCTTAATATAAAATAATAAATAGAATTTAAACAAATTCATTTATTAATAATAAAAAAAAATAACAAAAAATAATTTGCAGTCATGCAAGATTCGAACTTAAGCCCGATAAAAAAATTAACAATTTATATAAATTGTAATATAGATGTATATAAAAACTTGTTGTATAAAACACTATATCCCTGAGCAAGGTATCCATTGTTGGTAACAAAATATTCGAGACAAAATAAATACAAATTTATTATCGTTTTTATATAAAAAAGTGGATATTTTTGCCCAAAAATGGATGATATATGTACATACTTATAATAAGAGGAGCGAAGAAGATAAAAAAACGAGGAGCTTCGCTTTGTAATTTTCGTTCAATATACATGGGCACCAGCTTTCAAAATTGTTATTGATAGGAGGTTGCTCATTCTCATTATTATTAATTCATTCTCCTCACACAGTGTTGTTAGTAATCGCTAAAAAAAGTATTTTATTAATTCATTCTTTATAAACTAAATCTAAGGAAACTCAAATTTACATCAGCAAAATTGTTTGATTGCAAACAAAAATTCACTGTATGGAAATTCACTATAAGGAGATGAAAATACACTAAGATTAATTTCATTCATTTTACCGGTGCTTCATTACTAAAAAAGGTCACTAGAGGAAAGTTCGAATATATATATATATATATATATATATATATATATATATATATATATATATATATATAGTATATATATATATATACATATATATATATATATATATATATATATATATATATATATATGTATATATATATATATATATATATATATATGTATATATAGATATGTATATATGTAGGTTATGAGGGGGCTAAAAGATTTTTCTAATTGGTTGTTCACTCAACTTTTTATATTTGTGTACCAAATTTCAGCTCTCTAGTTGTAGTGGAAGTGTCCTGTGCTTAGATACATATAAGATGAAGACCCAGGCCCACCCGAAGAAAATTTTGCTTTTTAGATTTTTCTCAATCACTTGTTGGCGAATACCTACTTTCTTACCAAATTGCAGCTCTTTAGATATAGTGGAAGTGGCCCATGTTTTAGAAACCTTGAATGATAGAACTTTGAAATTTATATACAACCTGTGTAGGTTTAACTCTTGTTAAAAATTTTGTAAGTTTATAACAACAGGAGGCAGAGTTAAAAGTGGGCTACTTACACTGTGTGCGTCGCCCTTTGCATGGTGTACTACAATGCGTCTAGCTGTGTTTTTTGCCGGGGATGTGGTTATAAATACTATTGAATCTTCTTCAAGTTAGCACAATGTAATATAATTCTATTGAATGTTAAACATATTTGATTTTATTGACTGTTAAAGCAGAAAAATTTTTTGCAATTGCATGGATAAACATTGTCTTATTTAAAAATGACCTTTGATAGATCTGCGCCCTTTTAAAGAAAATCCTTAAGGATAATAACTGTAATTATTGTATTAAATGAATTCGCTACTGCGAAAAATAGTCAGCCAGTAAGGCACATCTGTGCTTTTGTGTGATTGACCAGAATGAAAGCAAATATGATTTTGGTTCTATTTTATTTTTTAATCCTGTATATTAAATTGTAATAATTACCTCAATTTGTTGCAGAGCTTCGGTTACCACCAAAACCAACAACAACACCAACACCGTACATTCATTCTACACAAAAGCCCCGACGCAAGCAATCCTCAAATATGAACAAAGGCCTCAACGAGGTGGTAAGAGGCAAAGAAACGCTGTTTACCAATCAAATGCAGCAAAACGAAATTCTGAGTGGCAGCAGCGCACAAGGAGTCAACATTATCAATGGTATTGTTGTGGGACCTGGTAACGGTATCAATGTCGCAAATGGTTTGTCTAACGGAGCGGAAGGTAAGTTACGATTGAATAAATTCTTTAAGTACAATTACCTGAACACACAGTAGAGTACATACAAGACTTACAACATGAGAAATTAAGCAATTCAACCGTGTAGTAAAACGCATAAGAACCATTGCAACCTCCATAAGTTTATAAGTGTGTGTGGAATGAAATGTATGTAAAAAATTATTTTCCCAACTTCTTAAGAAGTCTATACAGGCAAGTACATTTTTTCCACCTTCTCCATAAATGTATTTGAATGTGGTTTTATGTTCAGATACCTTTTTATAAAATAATGAATGTTCTTTTACCCAGGGACCACGTCTTTGTGTGTTGTTACATTAAATATATATACATATGTCATTTATTTAAAGTAATAAGAAAATGCCAATGCTCAACATCAAAATAACTGTGGATATACTCGTAATTCTATTCCACTATACATATCCATAAAGACATACAAATATATAATATACATTTGGGGTATTTACGCTTGCTATTTAGTCATATTGTCTTAAAGTCATAATATTTTAGACCAGTTTAAAAAAGTTGTTCTTGTCCTGCATACAAAAAAGTCATAAAATACTAGCACTCTTTCAGGTATGTTTTTGTTTTGTCATAAAATAGCTCTAGAGATCTGAGTCGAACGGTTGAAAATCTTTCGGCGAGACGGCGATAGTATATGTATGTTTGCCGCCGTTACTTATAAATGCTTCACGACTAAAAAAGGGCTAAAAAATTATTCATACTTATATGTCTGTACATTAAACCACATTTTTATAACACAAAAAATATTAAAAGAGAACTAAATCGCAAAAATTAAATATATACATGTGAAAATTTATTCTCCTTTAACTTACGTAGCTGGCAGCCACTGAACGTTTTCCCGTATGCCGCCGCAAAAAAAATTTATTCATCTCATATCTAGGCAAAACTGTTTTAGTTTATACATACAAATTCATTTACATATTCTTGTGCACCAGAGGACAAATTTAATAATTTTAAATAGAAATGGAGTTTTTAGACGATTCATCTTTAATTGTATTAATTTTCTTCTGCTTTGATAACAGCTAATTACAAATGTGTTGTTATCTTATCAGTTCATCGATGTTTGAAATAGCATACTAAGTTATGACGGGTTGTTCACACTAGTCATAAATTTCGTGCTATTATTTTATGACATGACTTTATGACTACAGTGTGAATCCCCCCATTATATTTTTCTTATTATAGATACACATATTCATTTATGTATATTGTTTTCTTTCGAAAATACCGAGCCAATTAATTTGTTTATTTTTAAATCGATTACTTTCTTGATACATTTTTTAACATTAACATATATAGAGTCATTTATTTTCGTAAAAATATCATTAAAAAATCTTATTGTAATTTTCAACAAGAAATACGAATTTATTCAAGACGTACTTTTTAATACCGGATAAAGTTGTTTTGCTCAAAGTCATTATATTACATTCACCACGTTTAACGATTTTTTACATCGACTATCCGATCCAAACATTTTCTTAAAGTCATCAATGTTCGGATCAGTGCATTGTTCTAGCAATGAAATCTTAAATAGTGCAATGTTTTTATCGACCCATCTTTATTAACGATTATGAATATAAAAACTATTATTTTTTAATAAATATTATTCAGCTTACTTCTACTTGTATTATCCAGAACAAACAAGAGATAAGTTAGACTTTCTTCTTTTATATAACAAAGTTATTGCTAAACTATTTATTATTTTGAACTGCCACTTATAGTAAAGTATAGTTCAATACTTAGTTTTATGACAAAGGGAAAATGTGTCCCCCACAGCCCTTGCCAGAGCGACCCCGCCAAAAAACAGCTTTAATACCCTCCAAAAATAATTGGCCCCCATAAAGTATATATATATATATATATATATATATATATATATATATATATATATTCTTGATCAGTGGTGAATTCTAAGACGGTCTAGCAATGCTCATACGTTCGTCTGTGGAAAACATGATATTGTCTATATTTGAACCCCGCCCCTTTAAGTGGTCGTTGACGTACGATATTATATAAAGGAACTCTGTCCCACCAAGTTAAACATTTTAAATTTACTTTCTAAATACTTGGAGGGTATTTAAGATTTGAAGATGTAATTCAAAAGGTAGAGAATTTATTGTTCTATTTAGTACACCTTCTTCAACGATAGTTTGTTTGCGAATAAAACTTTTATTATAAAGTACAACTATATTACTTAAATCTACAATAAAAGATATTGTTTGCAAATTTCACAAGTAGTTATTAAAATGGGCTGCGTAAAACAACACAAAAATATTTTAGTTCGTAATGCTGATAATAACAGTAACACTGCTATATTCGGCTGTGCCGCATCTTAAATACCTTTCACAGATGTAATTCATCTTTCTTTCTTTCTTACTAAAACAGTTATTTTTATATTTAAGAAAACGTTTAAATTTTTCGGCTAGGAAGCTAAATGTTTGGCTCTTCTTATTTCTACCTCTGAACGTCTTTCAAATATATTAAATATTTTTAATTTACAAACAAAAAGAAAAATTCCGTTTCATGTACCCCAAAAGGTTCTAATTATCCAACGGTAGAATAGTCTTTCCGTTTATTTTGGGCTTTAATACAAATTTATTTCTTCTTGATATATAAAGTACGAGGGCGGATTGATATTACAGCTACCTATGTAGGAAAAACAAATTTTTTTTCAAAAACCATTTATTTCTCAACATAGTCTCCTTTTAGCTCTATACACTTCGTAAGACGATATTCCAAATTTTTTATACCATCTTAATAATACGATTTTGGGAACCGCTCAAAATACGCGTTAGTTTCTGTAATCACTTCTTTGTTTGAGATGAATCTATTTCCTGCGAGCCGTTTTTTTAAGTTTGGATACAGGAAAAAGTCACTAGGAGGTAAATCTGGACTATAAGGTGGATGATCAACCAATTCGAAGTGCATTTCACGTAGTTCTAGCATAGTATCTAATGCTGTGTGTACCGGTGCGTTGTCTTGAAGAAAGAGCACCTTTTCTTCTTTAAATGTGGTCGTTTTTTCTTGATTGCATCTATTAATTGATCCAATAATGCACGATAATACCTTCCTGTGATTGTGGATCCTTTTCCAAGATAATCCATGAGCAATATTCCGTGTGTATTCCAAAATAGAGTGGCCATAACCTTGCCAGCCGATTTCACTGCCTTCGCCTTCTTCGGAGCACTTTTACCAGTTTCCACTCATTGTTTCGATTGATTTTTGGTTTCAGGTGTGTAGTGGTGGACCCACGTTTCATCAACAGTTATTAATCGACGCCAAAAATCTACAGGATTGCGCTTTATCATGCCCAAACACCGCTGTGAAGTGGTCTGTCGAACTCGTTTTTGTTCGACACTGAGCAAACGCGTCACCCACCTTGTCGATAGCTTTTTCATATGCAAATGTTCATGCAAAATGTTGAACACACGTTCATATAATATGTTTACCAATTCAACAATCTCACGTAACTTGAGTCATTCATAACGATATCGAGGATTTTCTTGATATTTTCTTCAGTAACCACCTCTTTTGGCCTTCCTGATGGTGGTATTGTTGCAGTGTTGTTCGGCCGCGTTTAAATTCAGCAATCTAATATTTTACCCTGTAATCTGACGGAACAGACTCACCGTAATGTTTATCGAGCTTTTCTTTTGTCTCTTTCGCCGTTTTCCCTTTCAAATAAAAGTGTTTAACCACTGCACGAAATTTACTTTCTTCCATTTTTCAAGAAACACAAAAGTTGCTTACTTCACACGACTACAACCAATAAACCAATCGATGAAGTATAAACAAGTAAAAACGTTATATTCGACCGGGTCGAATCTTAAATACCCTACAAATATTTATTAATTAAATGTAAAATGTTTAACTTGGTGAGAGGGAGTTTCTTTAAGAACTCTGTACCCGATTTTAAATCTCTATTTTGAGAGAGTCATTCCGAGAAGGAGCGTAGGAGAGACGGTTTACCTCTGCAAGATCAGTGAACATATCAGCTTCTTATAGGCTTAAGGAATACAAATTGTTCAATATTTACACTTTTTTGCATATATCGTATGTCTACGCCCACTAATTGGGGCGGCGTCCGAAAATAGACTATATGATGTTTTCCACATACAAATGTATGGGCATTGCTAGATTGTTTCAGACTTCATCAGTGATCAAGAATATACTTCATAGAGTGCTCTTTTCTTTGGAGGGTATTAAAACTGTATTTTGGCGGGGTAGCTCTGGCAAGGGCTGTAAGGGAGACATTTCACCTTTGTTATTAAACTCTAAAAACAAATATTTGGGATAATTAAATACAAAATTAAATTTTTTATGAGGTCCTTTAGGTGGCAAAGGGTGAGAAGGGGGTAGGGATAGAGTAGTACCAGCTTACGTCTCAGCTTCGTCATTAAAGCTTAAACATTTCGTTTAAGAAATGTAGGCTTAAGCAAAGGAATTTGTTAAATGTTTCCATTATTTTTGCATATAATAACGCCCACTAAAGGGGGCGGGATCCAAAAAATAATTTTTATTTATTTTATGGCTCCAAGTTTAACGCGTTGGATCTTATTTGACATAAAAATACATCATTTGCTTAACAAAATTACAAAAAAACTTAGAAAATTATGTTGTTTTTTAGAGGTTGGTTTAGTTCTTCTTAGAGGAATTTTTTCCCTCTTGTCCGATTTAGTCCATTTCCGTACTTAACCTGTGCTATCCTTCAAGATATCTTTATACCAAGTTTTAAGAGTCTAGCTATTTTCCTTTGGGACTGAATCGTGATTTCCACAGACGGTCTGACGGACGTGGTCAGATCGCCTTAGATTTCATCACTGATCAAGAATTTATGTATATACTTTAAGGTGTCTGAGATGGATGTATCGCAGCATTACAAACGAAATGATAAAGTGAATATAACCCTCATATTCTTTTGGAGGGTATAAAAAGATTTTATTCTCAAAAACCCAAAATTAGGAACTTATGTGGGTACTTTCATGTACTAAAAACTTTCGATTTTTCAACCCTGGAATCGAATTTTTAATTTCTTAATACCATTTTAATTTTTCCTGAAGTATAATATAGGTTTAATTTACTAAAAACACAAAATTTAGAATTTATGTGGGTACTTTTATGAACCAAAAATATTTCGATTTTGGTCACTGTCATGTACTACAAAATATTGCTGTTATCCAACTCTGGAATCGAAATTTTTATTTTTGTTTTAGTTTTTGAAACCAATTCTGTTTTTCCTGAATTAAAAAATGGTTTTAGTTAGTAAAACACCGACGTTAGTTGCTTTTTTGGTTACTTTGATGTATAACGAAAACGAAATTTTAATTGTTTTTCTTTCTTTTTACCAATGCTAGTCTTCATTAGGTATAAAGTCTTTTTATTTAAGAAAAATTTTAAATTTTTAGCCATTTTGGTAACTTTCATGTACTATAAAATATTGCACTTGTCCAACCCTGGATGCGAGATTTAGATTTTTTTTTATTTTTGATACCAATTTTTTTCTTTCTAAATTATAAAATAATTTTAGTCAGTTGCCATTTTGGTTAACTTTATGTATAAAAAAATTTCAATTTCACCCCTGGAAGCGAAATTTTAATTTTAAAAATTTGTTTTTTAAGCAATGCAAATTTAACCATTTAATTTTTTTTTTAATATTTGATACCAATTTTTTTCTTTCTAAATTATAAAATAATTTTAGTCAGTTGCCATTTTGGTTAATTTTATGTATAAAAAATTTCAATTTCACCCCTGGAAGCGAAATTTTAATTTTCAAAATTTGTTTTTTAAGCAATGCAAATCGTTAACCATTTTAGTTATTACGTGTACTACAAAATGCTGAATGTGCAAAAAAAAACTTTTAGTTTCCCATCCCTGGAAATTTTTTTTCTTTTGTTTAGTTTGTACTAGACAATTGAGGGTTCCCAAAGCATGAAATGGGTTTAATTTACAAACGTCCAAAAAGAATAATTGGTATTTATAGTATATCCTTTACAAAAAAGTGAAAGGGTATATATAGGTTTGTCATTCCGTGAGTAATTTCTTCGATATTAATATGGGACCCCATAAAGTATATATATTCTGGATCCTTATGAATAGTGATGACGATTAAGCGATGTCCGTCTGTCTGTACGTGAAATCGGTTTTCCCAAGCCCAATCTAGAGACTTCGTTCTTGGACTGTTGGATTGGAAATTAACTTAAGTAGAGTGGTGTTGAAAAATCCGTAATACGGTTCCAGACCTGGAAAGCTTACGTCTATTTCTTGACGCAAAATTAATGCCAAAAACCAATAATTTTTTTGGTTGTATGAAAATTAAACTTATATCATGCTATTAAAAATAAAAAATTGAATTTGATTTTTTTACACATAAAAGCAACCAAAAAGGCAGCTAACGTTGTTTTTCAGGGGATAACCCCTACATATGCAATGCATTGCGCCGGAACTGAAAACTATTTTATAATTTAGGAAGAACTAAATTGGTATCAAAAATTAAAATAAATAAAAATTTCGAATCCAAGGTTGGACAAGTGCAATATTTTATAGTACATGAAAGTGACCAAAAAGGTTAAAAATTTTAAATATTTTTTAAATAAAACTGCTTTATGAAGTTTGTAAAAATATTTTTTTTATTACATGCAATATTTTGTAGGACATGTAATAACTAAATGAATGAAGATTTGCATTGATAAAAAAATTTTTTTAAATTAAAATTTCGCTTCCAGGGTTGGGAAATTTAATTTTTTTATACATAAAAGTAACCAAAAAGGCAACTGACGTTGTTTTTTTATTTTGCTAACTAAAACTATTTTATATTTTAGGAACAACGAAATTAGTATCAAAAATTTCAAAAAACAAAAATCAAAATTTCGAATCCAGGGTTGGACAAGTGCAATATTTTATGGTAAATGAAAGTGACAAAAATGGTTAAAAATTTTGTTTTTTTTTAAATAAAAAGACTTTATACCTAATGAAGACTAGCATTGGTAAAGAGAAAGAAAAAGAATTAAAATTTCGTTTTCTGGGATGGGAAATTGAAATTTTTTTATACATCGAAGTAATCAAAAAGGCAACTAACGTCGGTGTTTTACTAATTAAAACAATTTATTAATTCAGGAAAATTAAATTCGTATCAGAGACTAAAAAAAATCAAAATTTCGATTCCAGAGTTCGATAACAGCAATATTTTGTAGTACATGACTGTGACCAAAATGGTTACAAATTTTAATTTTTTCTTACATAAAACTATGTCATGCCTCATTAAGCGTTGCATTGGTAAACAGAAACCAAAAATATTTTGTTGGAGTAGTAGAACACGACTATGAAGCGGAGGGTTCTGAGTTCGACCCTACACTGAGTGATAAAATATTGTGTTGAATTCTTCTGATTAGCATTAGTGCATGGTTGTGTTAGTTGTTGCCAGCATCTGTCAATGGTGAAGGCATAGTCACTGGTCACTGAACATAATTGGCAGTGACTGACACTATCATGTACTAAAAGTAGAGTAACAGCACCCACCTTCGTCGGCTCTGAAGCAAAAATTAGCCGGCGCGCCGCGGCGATGTAAAAAATATTGAAATAGCTAAAAAAAAAACTGTCTATCTTCTCATCTTTCCTAATCTGTCCCCTCAATACTAGCCCTTCGTTTTCAGTTCCGTCACAATGCATTGCATATATAGGGGTCATCCCCGGAGTGCTGGTCCAAGATAAAAAAAAAATTCGTTCCCCGGGTTGGGAAATTTAAATATTTTTATGTATAAACGTAACCAAAGTGGTAATTGAAGTTATTGTTTTTGCTAATTAAAGCTATTTTATAATTCAGAAAGAACAAAATTGGTATTACAATCTTAAAAAATTAAAATTTCGATTCCAGGGTTGGACAAATGAAATATTTTATGGAACATGAAAGTCACCAAAAAGTTTAAAAATTTTAATTTTTTGTCAGGTAAAACTATGTTACACCTCACTAAGAATTGCATTGGTAAAAATTAAAATTCGCTTCCAGAGTTGGAAAATCGAAATATTTTTGGTACATAAAAGTACTCACATAAATTCCAAGTTCTGTGTTTTTAGTGAATCAAAACTAATTTATATATTAGGAAAAATTAAAATGGTATTAAAAATTCGGTTCCAGGGTTGGAAAATCGAAACTTTTTGTACATAAAAGTAGCCATATAAAATCCTAGTTTTGGTTTTTTGTGAATGAAATCTGTTTTATACTTTGGGAAGCGTTAAACTGGCCTTAAAAACTAAAAACACTAATAATCCAATTTCGAAATGTTTTTTATTCATAAAAGCAACCATATAATTTGCTATTTTTTATTTTTATGATGAATTATACCTTTTTTATATATCAGGGAGTAATAAATTGGTGTTAAAAACCAAAAAAATCGAAAAGACAATTCTACGGTTGGACAATTAGAACTTTTTGGGATACATGAAACGGATTTATTTTTGTTTGAAAATTAAACATATATAATATATTTGAAAGACATTCAGTCATAGAAATAAGAAGAGCCGAACATTTAGCTTCCTAGCCAAAAAATTTAAAAGTTTCCTTAAATATAATTTAGAAAAAGCTATTACATATCAGAGAACTTCACTTGTTGATTAAAAAACCGTTCAACAATAACAAAGGCACTAAAAACTTGTCTTTTATTTGCAAATGATCAACCTTGCCCGCACACTCTCTTTTGTTGTTGATTTTAAATCAACCGAACATATGCCTCTTTGCTGGTTCTGATGCTAAACACATCGGCTTACTCACAACAATAATCTTTTTTAAGCTAGGAATAAAAACATTAATCAAACTTGCTCAAGCTTTTATATGCGTTGTTCATTATAAGGCAATCGAACCACATGCAAGTTGAACACTTGCTTATTTTCATCATAGGTCGAATCAAACTTGTCAACTTGTGTACTTGTCTATTCCGCTCAACGCTCAAAAATTTGATCAACATTAAAGTACAAAAAGCAAGAAATCATTGTGTATGAATTTGTTCATTCCCATCAACAAAGGCACGCTTGTTTTTTTATTTTAATTTACAGTGGTTTATGATGTCCATTCGCGTTGTTTATGACAAAATATGAAATTTTTTTAAGAAAATATTATTTTTATTTGCAGTTCGATATTGCAAATAATATTTATTATTATTTTTGTTTATTTTTATTTGTTCTCCTTTACAGTGGTGTTTTTTGTGTTATTTAATTTGTATTTCTTATTAAGCTAAAATTGAGAAGCACAAATTTTCTGCAGCATAAGTAGCCCTCCAGTACATATTCGTTTTCCATAATTATTTCACTTAATATGGACCGTATTATATTTTTTCCCTTACGCCGAGGCGACAAGGTGTAAACTTTCTTGGAAATTTTACTTAAAAAAATTTTTTTCCCTGTTGTCATATTTGCATGTGTATTTCGGCGTATGTAATTCAACTAAATTTGTTCTCTTAATCGGACACATGTTTAACAATAAAAAACAACCAAATGATCAAACTTGTGCACACATTCTCATTTGTTTCAATTTTGTAAAGAAAAAAGTCCCATAAACCACCGTGCATTTGCCCATGTGTATTCCCTTTAACTTTGTTTTTCATGAACAAATTCAAATAAAGACAAAACCTGTACCTCCACTCATGTATCAGTGTTGAATTGGTTATGTTGTTTGCATTGTTCGTATATCATATTGCTCAAGTTACACAGACGGTCGATTCAAACATGTTGTGTGAATTAATGAGAATAAGAGCGTTTGGACACGATGAATTTACTGCAAGCCCTTCTCTTGCCTGTGCGATCTTGCTCATAAAATGCTTTTGTTAATTTTACTCATAATCAGAATTTGATGTATACATCAGAATGAAATGATTTTTAATCATCATTGAATTTTTCTTTAATCTTTACAATGAACAAAAATTTGCGTGCTGAACAAAATCAAGAAAAATCGTGATTTTGAAGTACTCTGTTACATATATGCGAGATGTAATAGCTTTTCCCCTCCTTTAAACTTTAATATAAAGTTTAAGTTATTATTATTTAAATATTATAATTAAATTTAAGTATTTATTATTATAATTTATAGTAATCTGTAAGAATTAAATTCTGTAGATGAAATGTAAATAAATAACTGTTTACATCTGTGAAGGGTATTTAAGATTCGACACAGCCGAATATATCACTTTTAATTGTTTATATCTGCTGTAGTTGACCAAGTTGACGAGTACGATCAATCTCTGCACCATTTAACTCATAACGAATTTCATCGAAAAATTGTCCATGCAGTTGTTAATGGATTTAAAAAACAATACATCTGTTGAATCTTTCTTTGTGGCAAATGCTTTCACTAGATGGTACATATGTATAAATCTTGGTTTTCAATTGATATTCGGTTTTATATATACCACTCATTCTAATTTTTCAATAACTATTCTATAATTTATATCCCAAAAGTAGTTAGGGAATGTATGTGCCAGGGCAATTAAAATACTCAAATTTCAGCAATTAAATTTTAAAATTTTAATTGCCAAATTTGTGTTAATTGGTTTTCTTTCTGTAATTTGATACTTTAATTTTTGTGTGTGTATTTCCCCTCGGTTAAATAGGGGGTTCACATCGTTGTTGTTTTTTTTTATAATGTTGGGGTAGGCGTGAGAATTTTTGTCTGTCCATATGAGACTTTGGGAGTTTGTGTCTGTCCATATGAGACCGTGGGAATTTCTGCCCGTCCATATGTGAGGGGGGTTTGGTGGAGGGATGCTGTAATAACCAAAACGAGTTTGTATATGTGAGCGTGAGACCGTGGGAATTTTTGTCTGTCCATATGAGACCTTGGGAGTTTGTGTCTGTCCATATGTGACCTTGGAAATACATGTCCGTCGGTGTGTGAGCGTGGGAATTTTTGTCTGTCCATATGGCCTTGGGAGTGGCCATAGCACACACGGACAGACATAAGAAATTTTTAGTATCTGACACAACATTTTGTAGGAAGTGCAATATTTCAAAAGTGTTGCATAAACGGATGGCCCCTAATGTTTGTGGTTCTTTTCTTATTTTATTTGTTGCTTGTTTTTAATTTTGGTGTGTGTTTACTTAAGATATTTTGTCCAGCAATTCAGTTATTTCTTTTTTTTTGTGCAATGCTTGAGTGTGGGGGAATAATTTGATTATTCTGATCTTGAAGACGTTGTGAAAAAAAATTTACTATTGCATAAATATTGAATCTGATATTTTGTTTATTTTATACATGACGATCATCGGAGGATTTTATTTGGGGGATCTGGATGGTGCTGCGATTTCTGTATTTTGTAGAATTTGAATATATATGCTATGTTTAAGTGTGTGTGTGTTTTTGTGTTCCGGGTGGCAATTGGAATTTCTGGCTGTCAGACAGGCTTTGTGTGTGACGATTGGTGAGTCTGTATGACAGTCCGCTTTTTTGCTTTCCTGGATTTAGCGCAAGTGAGTCAGTATGAAATGTGATAAGATGTACATATTCATGCGTACATAAATATCTAAAAATTTATTTCATTTACGCATATATATACAAACAAATAATAAGCGTTTATTCTTTGTGCCCAAATATTCCATTGACCGTTTGAATGAATGAACCATTGTGTTTGTTTGTTGTGTGGTCTCTGAAATAAATATGTATGTAGGTTTTTATTTGAAATAAAAATACATTTATTTTAATTTTTATAAGCATTTATTTAAAAGTTTTTTAACATTTTCATTTTTAAGTAAAATTGCATTTCTTAAGGCACAAACACCATAGTCGTGATAGCTACAATAGAGATATTTTGAATTCTTAGTTTCCATTTGATTAAAATTAATGCAGCCAATGTCTTCAATGTTATAAACTGCTTGATGAATCATTTTTTCTTCCCTCCCCCCTTAACATATATTTGTGAATTTTTTATATTGGATTTTAAAAACTTGCAAACGCTTTGAAATGGGACTGATCCATCATTCCAGTTAATATGATGATAGTTTTTTGTTAACCAAACTGCTTCTCTCTGTTTTTTGCCTGATAAACATGCGAAATCACAAGGAGGTTTTATGATAGAATTGGGGCATTCGTTGTTGCTGAAAACTACAGCTAGTTCCTTTGCGATGAAGTCATTTGAATTATTTTTGAAACCTTGCAAGTCTACAAAAACAATATCAACATCCATGTTATTTAATTTATAAGACCTTCCGGACATGACCTTTTATTGGTATGTATTCTATTACGCGGTCATGAATAAGAACACAGTAAGCTGATGTCGTTGCTGGAATATTTGTTGCTGTTTCAAACTCAATTTTTATATCAATAGGTCCGGTATTGACTGATTGATTCTGATAACTTAGGTTAGAGGGCCGTTGTCCCTGGCGGGACAATCCACTTGGGTCCGTCAATTCGGTCCCTTTGTGATGCCCTTAAGAAGAGGACCTCCTAAGGAATGTCCTCCGCCGTTTTCTGATAACTTACATCTACTACAATAATTGGAGCGTCGTCTTTAAAATCCTGTGCAGTTAACAATGGTTGAGGCTCTTTCATATAGTAGCTTTGTTGAAATCTTACATACATATCATATAGAATTGCATACCGTTCATTTTTAAATTTTATGTTAAGATCATCATATGGGTAAGAGGTTGAATTTAAATGTACTTTTAAATTAGTCAGGTCACAGTGAACAAATTTGTAATCTCGTTGAAATGCGACCAATACAAAACGTGCTTGTTCTTTACTTGCAGCTAATTTAACATTCCAAATATGACTTGTCCATGTATTCAATTGAGGATTAATATGACAATCCCAGCTACGAAATGGCATCGGTATAGAAGCACCATTGTTAATAATTTTAATCATATTCAACTTGCTCTGATCAGATAATTGTACGTGTGGAATTCTCCAGAAGATGAGTGAAATTGTAAGTTTCGATTTTTCTGTAGAAACGCTCGAGTGACAAGATCTTCATCATTTTTATTGCGCAAGAGTATCAATTCATGTTTTCCATTAAGTATAACTTTGTTGTAGTCTTCAGCAAATCCCAAAAGCATTTTTAGTGGTACATAAAAATTAATATATCCATAATTAAGATTCAAATCATCAGTTTTATGCCATCCACCATATTGCATTACAACGCTTTCAGTTGGTGATAGAGATACCAAATTTTTTATTGTGGTTGTTGTTCCTAAATACCTTGTATGATCGATTTCAATGCCATTAAGCTCGTAGCTGATTTCATCAAACAAATGTGCAACAAAGTTGTTTTTCAATTTGAAATTTTCTGAAAATTTTCCAGTTTTTTCATTTACAACGAAACCTTCCACATATACAAATCTTGATTTTGTATTAAGATTCGAATCTTATCATTATTGTTGTACGATTGTAGATAAAGGTATGTAGGTATGATAGTCCTTTTTTATTATATTTTCGTCAGACAATGACTTATCCAATACGTTTATTATTGAGCTCATTTTGTTTTCAGATTGAAATTCAAAGACTTGAGAAAACTTCTGTTTGCTGTTGTAAGTGACCCTTGACGAGCAGATCTTTTCAATTGTAGTTTAGGTTGTAATATCTGTGGATGAGACGTGACTGCCGTATTTTGTGATATACTTGTGTTGTATATTATCATTACTTAGTTTGCCTTAAATGTATTACTCTCCTCGAAAATTAATTAAATCACCCTTCTGATCAACCACGCGCAGTGATAGACAACTTATCTCTTTGGTGTTTACAGGTAAATACATGAGTTTCCTTGGAATCTCATCTATTTTATACCCTGCAGTTACATTAATCGGAAACTTATGAAGTGTATGTGATTTTGAATTGTTCATATATGTATTTGTAGCGATACTACTTTCAATTCGCAAGAGATTTACTTTAAAATTATTAACTGGAGGATCTGAGTAATGATCATCGGTCGGTGTTAGGATTTTACTATTGAATCCTAAAAGATTCTCAATTGTATTTTCTTTATTAAAATATATCGGATCTTTAGAACTATTTATTTTAACTTGCATCGTATTGTTGTTAGCTTCTAGAAAAATATGCTCTCCAGGACTAAGTCGTTTGTATTGCTCTTCTATGTAGTCAACTATATCTTTCAATTCATATAATCCAATTGGTATTTCAATTACATGTTTCCCTATATGAAACATATTGTTATAGGAGTCTACATTTGGAATACTGTTGTATGAATGAAAATCAGTTAGCGCACACTCATATGTGTCGTTGTCGTTTAAGTCAATGGGAGGAAAATAATTAGCATATACCGCTGATGAGTTGGAGCTCAGAGTAAGTGTTATTGACATTATAACAGCCTGTTCACAAATAAGTAAAGTTTACTACACAGCATGGTTTATAAGAATGATTTGCATATATATTTCATAACCTTATTTTAAAATTAACATTAGTTATTAAAAATATTGATGTTATTGTCGTTGTTATCATTGCGGATGGCGATTTATTTCGTTTACCAGCTACAGTATTTCATCTTTGCTTATCCAGGAATTGTGTTGATTATAAAATCCCAACCATTTAACTAATGCCTTGTCCGCTTTCAGTCCATTCACCTTTTCAACTAGATATGTATTTAGAAATCTAGTTCTTGACAGTCCTTCCATATAGAAGCCACCTTTAATAGGATTTCCAAGATAATCTTCTAATTATGTATGTTGTAGGATATGTATTTTGAACTCTTTTGATTGTGAAAATTTATGTTGTCCAATTCGGAGTATAGCCTTTCTCAAAAATATGTTTATAATTAATGCATTAAATTTTGACATTTTGTACATCTTTAAATGGCTGTATACTGTATTTAGAAGCTGTTTTTAATTTTTTGAGTTGACTTTAATCTGTGGCATTTTAATGGTGCGATGAACTTTTCTATTGTATGCATTAAGTAAATCTTTGTATATATCAAGCCAGTTGTAGGAACCATTAAAACTAAAGTCTTTCCACATAATTCCTTTTAATGTTCTTTTTAATCGTTCTACTATTGATTGACGTTGTATTTATCCATAAATTGATTAAAGTGTTTGTTTAAGAATTCTTTACCATCATCTGTTTGTAAGTTTATTGGCACACGCCCCAATTGAAAAATAGTCTACATAGCTTGCGTTGTGTCAACAGCTGTTTTTCTTCTCAGAGGTATCAGATCAGTTTATCAGGTATCTGATTAGCTTATCAGATCAGTTTATCAGGTGTCAGATCAGGTTATCAGATCAGATCAGTTTATCAGGTATCAGATCAGCTTATCAGGTATCAGATCAGCTTATCAGGTATCAGATCAGTTTATTAGGTATCAGATCAGATTATTATGTATCAGATCAAGTTTTGTTTAGATGACCAGTTATAACAATCACATGTTTTATTTTGTTGACATCGGATTAATTTTTTGTGCGCGTTTCAGTGTAAAAATCAAAGTGCTTTTATAAATTTGTCGAAAAATTAATTTACAATGAATAGTGTGGCTTTTCGTTTAGTTGCGGAGGGTATTTTGGATACTGTTGATGTCGAAAACCAACAGGGAAATAATGAAAAGATTGCAAGACGGACGTTGCGCGATGATTTGCCCCCGTCTCTGTAAGTATTTAATGAATATTTAATGTATATTGAAATTGTTAATCTTTGTTTTAACGCATTCAGGTTTCAAAAGTATTATAGAGTCAATAAACCGGCTTTTATTTATTTACTTAAAATTCTGACAACAAGTTCCGAACCGGCGAAGAAGCAGTTTGCAATCGCTCCGGTTATTAAATTAAGTGCATGTTTGCGTTTTTTTGCTGAAGGTGAATACCAGACTGGTGTCGGAAAAGATGTCGATGTTTCTTTAGCCAAATCCACCTTCAGTAAAGTTCTTGCGGATGTAATCAACATTTTTGAAGTTAATCTTTGTCCCAAGTGGATAAATGTACCTAACACGGAAGAGGAAAAGAGACAAATTGCACTGTCGTTTTACGTCAAGAACAGTATTCCAGGAGTTTTTGGATGTATCGATGGAACACATGTTGAAGTAATAGCTCCTGAACATGATAAAAACCTTTACTATAATAGGAAAGGAAAATTTAGTTTGAATGTTTTGCTGGTAAATTGTGATGAATTGTGATACTGATTTATTGTTACTTATATACATTTTTACAGCTCTGCGACAATGAACTTAAAATTCGCTATGTAGATGCATCACATCCAGGGGCATGCCATGATTCCTTCATACGGAATACAAGCGACCTGCGAGCTCACCTTGAGCGGAAATATTTACAAGGCGAAAAAAACTTTTGGCTTTTAGGTAAACTTTTTGCTAACAAATGTTAAACTAAATATTTATATATGTATATTTAAAATTTTTACCATATTAGGAGACGCGGGATACCCTTTATAGCCATGGCTACTAACTCCGCATAGAGTTCCGGAGGATGGTTCATCAGAAATGACTTTCAATGAAGTACACACGAAATGCCGAAACATTATTCAACGCACAAACGCCGTGTTAAAGAACCGGTGGAGATGTCTTCTGGGTCCTAGAGAGTTGCACTACAGTCCCGAAAAATCAGCCAAAATTGTGAACGTATGTTGTGCCCTTCATAATATATGTTTACATTTTAAAGTAAAAGAAATCACGAGTGATTTTGATCATATAAGTATGCCGGAGGACGATATAGTGCACCCCATTTCTAGTCAATATTTAGCAGCCGGCCAGGCTATAAGGAATAATATTGGACGAACTTTTATATAAATTAACAACTACACATATCTAATTTAATTTTACAAATATTTTTTATTGATGTGTTAACATCTATACGCGCGCCTTTAGGGCAGTAAACTATCAGTTTCAATACATACGCAAGTGTAAGTGTAAGAGTTTGTTTGTTCGTTGCTTGGCAGTCGGTATTGAATGTGATTATTGGGCGATTTTCATATAATTTTCCCACGCGATTTTCTCCAGAAATTCATAGCCGATTTTATTAATTTTTGAATTAAAAGGCTAGTGCGGGTTTCGACGAAGAGTTTAGGCCAAAAATTAGGGCGATCCGATATCGGTGAGCGGAGATTTAAGTGTTTTAATTCGGAGTATTAATTTGAAGTAATATTAAAAAAGTGTTTTATGTTGATCATCGGTTTTGTCTTATGCATAGCAAAGAGAATAGTGACGTGGTTATACGTACATATATAAAAATAAGATAGCAAGACAGCAACGTATGTAGCTTATGTACAAACATAACAATGTATGTATGTACATTAAGTAAAGTAAAATAAAGAAACAATGAATTAAAAACATAAAATTCAGTTTATTTTAAAACTAAAAACTCTTAAGAATATGAGGTAACTCAAAATCACATTTCAATATAAAGAAAGCTATATTTTTATCACTTTCATCACCACTAATTTTTGTACTCTGAAATTTCCATTTGCAGTCTGTTCTTTTCCAATTTATATTCCACTTCTCTCACTCTAACTTTCTCCATAAATGCATTATGCCGTTTTATTTCCTTTATCTCTTCTCGCTTTAGATTTAGCATATCTTTAGCAAAGTTTTTATTTGTGTCGTATATCTTGTCCAGTGACCAATATATTCTCTTTGTTGCTTGCTCCTGTGCAGTTTGATTTTTCGCGACTAATTTCAATTGCTCCAACATCTCCCGCTGAATTGAAATCTCTGCTTGAAGAGCATCTTGTGGAGCTATTGATATTTCCTTAACATCTACTTTACGGGTAACTAATTTCTTCGCACGGCTTGGTGCAGTTGCTGTCTCACCTGCTAACATTGCATCAATCAACACTTCTTCCGTCTCTTCCACTTCTTCATTGGACACAACTTCTAATGTGCTTCCCTTTTTTGGAGAATTAAAGCCAAAAACTTTTGCAGGAACACCTTCAACAGAAGTTTTCATTCCTACGAGTTTATAGATCGCTTCTTCTGTAGGTGAAAACTTCTGGTCTCTATTAGGACCTTCTCCAGTACATTTTTTATTTTTTAAATTTTGTGCAGCTTTCTGGCGCACATATTTTTTTTGGTCTGCCCACACCTAAAATCGAAAGACAAATTCACATAAATACATATGTATGAAGTAAATAATAAATTAAAATGGATATTGATAATGAACCTTTTTCCATTCCGCAACACATTTGGTAGGAGATCCCATAGAATTCAGTTCTACTTCCGTGCTTCTCTAAAAGCGTGCAATCACCTCCTTGTTGCCTTTAAAAAACCCGCACGCAATATCTGGGTTTGCTTCCATCATTGTCAACAGATGCTGTGTTTGCTGCTTGTTTGTATTTTTTGACCTATAATGATATATAAATACTTTTTTGATTGATTGTATAAAATTTTAAAATTGATACTTACATGGTGGTGAAAATTCCCTTTGAAATTGCACGCGAAAGAAAAGTAAACAAATTCACTCCCTTTTTATATTTAGAATACCTACTTGTTTCCCTCCAAATTTTTTTCTCTTCCCGCAGTTGATAAAAAAAGGGAAAAATTTATTCATAATTGGAGAAAAGGGAAAAGTGAGTTTTTTCACAAGGAATTATTGTTTGTGATTGGGCTGATTATAATTAAATTGGCATTATATCTTATTATATGTTCTGGAATTCTTGTGTAGGTGTGACACAAGTAAAATGAATCTACATTCTTATGACGCCCCATACAAAAATATGCACGTATATTGTTTTGGTTTTCTCATGCAACATCATTGAAAATCATAATTGAATTGCTTTTAGCCTTGCTAGAAAGAACAACGGACTCATTGTCTGCGAATGTGTAGTATCCCATTCTTTAATTGGCGAAATTAAATTCTTTAGGTATTCATATTTAGGTTGATCAGAGATTTTGAGTACAAATAGATATTTTCAAACTTGAGACCATTAGGACTTTCTAGCAAACTGATCATTACATTAGTTTTTCCACAATTGCAAGGCCCAACTATTAATGCTCAAATAGAATTTGGTAGCAAGGAACAATGTCAGGAGTTTCCATGTTGGACTCACTGCCAAAACGTGCAAGGAAAATCGAATGTGGAATAATCAATTTAGATTTGTCAACAGGACTAGGTACTCATTGGGTAGCATACTATAGAAACAATGACGAAAAACAATATTTCGACAGTTTGGAAATTTACAACCTCCTTTGGAGATAATCAAATACCTAGGTAGAAATATTGAATACAACTACAATCCTCATCAAAACTTTAATACATTTAATTGTGGTCACTTATGTTTGAAATTTTTTTATGAAATAGCTAAATATATCAAATAAAATACAATCATATGTATATCTGTATAGTTGAAAAAAATTTCGTTTGTGCCAAACGGGGTACTGGAAGTTTGGTATCAAAAACTCGTTCATCTCGCTTTCTAAGATCTGGTTTCTCTCTCCTTTTCTTTGTAGTCGATATTTATCATTTGAAAGATCGTCTAATTCTACATCTGTTAATATATTGTATCGGTTGGGGAGAAACAGTATATGGTATTCCAGTTCAAGTTGAACTGTTTCCCCGTACTTTGTTGTTACTCACTTTGCACGTACGATGACGTATTTGGATGATTCTTCTAAATCCTTTATATGAATTAAGGATTTTGTATTACAGGAATTGAATTTGCTTATTAAACTCATTGCGCTATTAACGTTTCACAACTTAAAATTCGAAGTAATCACGATATAAACTTTCTAGACACTAAAGGTACGTTCACACTTATCAAATATTTGCCCAAAAATGCGTAACCACTAAACATTAATAAAAAACTTTTTAATTCAAAAAGCTATTCATTAAATTAAATAGTCTCAAATAATATTGGATTCATAACACTGTCTATTAGTTTGGTATGAAATTGTTTTATTTAATAAACACGTATCTGAACAAAAATATTTTTCATTAGTATTTAGTGGCTACGCTTTTCGGGGCATATATTTGATAAGTGTGAACGTAAGAAGTCTAACTGAAAATTGATAAACAATGATATTTGATTTGTATGTAAGAGATAGAGAGAGATGAATAGATGAATAATGAAATCTATACTTGAAACTAAAAAGTTGGAAAAAGATAGAGCGATATATGTATACATTTTTGAGTTCTTGACTCAAAATTTTAAATTAGTTTTGGAGTGAAACGCAGATATAGTTTTTTGAATTGTATATCATTTATCTTAAAAATGATTCGTTGAAAGCTATTATTAGTAGAGAACTAATAGTGAAAAAGATCGCAAGCCAATTCCGGATACAGAAAGTAACAAAAATTCAAATCATGAGTTAAATTCGAAACAAAGTTCAAGAATTCTTAGCCGATTTCGAAGGATGTCAACTATATGAACACAGGGAAATGGTGAAATTTTTTCTCCATATGGTGAATGAAAACCAGGATTTTTGTATAATGGAAAATGAGGACAAGGACAATGGTCACTTCAAGTCATGTCCGTGGAGTCATCCAGATTGTGAGGAAGGTTCAGATACTTGCCGATGCTTCGTATCTTATTTGAGAAAAATGGTGATAAATAATATAATTAATTCGTATTATGTAATATTTCATTGAAGCTAAATAAAAATCAAAAAACAATAAAACTAAAATCAAGATTTTTTTTTCTCATTTTTAATATATGTATTTGTACAATTTCTATTTATTTATCTTAAAAATAAAACAATTTTTTCTCTTATTACTAAATATTATCCCATTTCTTCTTCTTGAAGTTTAGCAATCTCTGCTAAAAGCATATCAAGTTCGTAATGAGGATTGGTTTCATCTATACGAAAATGATGCCATGCTAAAGTATTTATGTTATTATTACTAATTTTTCTCTTATCGTCTGCATAACTTAATACTGCTTTACTTAATGAACTAGTATAAATTTGATGTAATTTGGACTTAAACGTTAGCATGGTGTCATATACAAAAGACTTATCAAACAAACAATTTCTATATGACAATAAACTATACTTATCAAAACGGATTTCTTTACCGCTTTCAATTTTTTCACATCATTTTGATCTTGCATACTAATGGAATATATCTTAGATCGCAGCCCAACAAATTCTGTCATTATTTTCCCGCAGTTTTCATCTTTCATCATACAAAAAACATTTTTGTTCAAAACAGGAATGTCATATCTGTTATCTAGAGCATAATCTGATGTATCAAATTGTTGTTCGATGTCAGGCTTTATGTCCGCGTAAAAATCTTCTGTTTGTATTGTATAAATGAAAGAGTCAGTGTCCATATAATTTAATGATAAGTTTTTCTTGAACTTAGGTTGCATGTAGCCGTAATGGAAATCATACATTTTCCATTTAGAGAGTTTAAATACACAAAATCCCAAGTAAATGGGCTTATTGTAAAATGTCTTCACTCTATACATTTCGATAGCTACCATATCTTTAGAAAATATGGACAAACTATGGAAATTGGATTTTGATATCCAGTCTTGATCCCCCAAATGATTTCGATTAGTTCTGCTCCAATTCGTTACAATCCTTACGTACCTCCTCTTGTCCAGATTCTCCATAGTCTTCCCATACACTGCATTTTAAGCAATTTGAAGAAATTTTTCTCAAAAGCATTTTTAGCAGTGGCTCTATACTGGGTATTTAAGTCGATATAACCTTTTAGCCATGGAGATTGTTTAAATGTTAGAATACGACGTATTTTCTTTAAAACTAAATCATATTTCAAGCATTGTTTGAGCACTCTATAATGTATAACGTATGAATGCTTCGTAGAGAAATCGGTTATCAATTTGCTGTGCTTCGATTGCAAAGTTTTTTATTTTCAGCACAAAAAGGAAGGTCATTGTGTAAGTCGTGTAGGTTAAAAGGGTCATCCAATGTGACTTCAAACACATAACCATCTGTTGCATTATCGTTTATACTTTCCGGATCCAAATTCAGGGGCCAAATTACCGCATTCGATATCGAACGAAATTTCCATACAATTTAAATACAAATTTCGATCGATATCGAATGCCGTAATTTGGCCCCAGCTCCTCATTCGATAACCATCTGAATCCTCCATATGGGAGATATTCAGACATCGCCCAACCGTACAGGTTATTTGCACCTAAGTATACAAGAAATTCGGACGGATTCTCTTTATCAAAATCTTCTAAATATTTTTTGTTTGCTTTGGAATATATTTTACTACACTGTACAATTCCACCACGTATGCCCTTTTTAATAAAATTGTACATACATATATATGTCTGCTAATAGTTCGAGCTCAATTCTTGAATATTTCAACATTGCATCCCATGAAAGTCCAGGAGCTGTGTTAGTAAAAGCACATCTGTTTTCAAATATAATTCCATGTAATCTTTCATGGTTTTGCAGCTGAAAGCATTCCAAACTTCTTTCGCATGCTCATAATCTTCAATCGAAAGAGTGCTTTTAAAATTTCACTACCAATAAAATTTAGTGATAGTGCACTACCACTAATTATTTAATTTTTAGTGCAATATACCCATCCCTGGTGCGTAAGTCTATATGTATATTTCTTTACTTACTTTGATATGTGTTTTATAAAAATGTAGTGATGGTATCCTTCAGCATTTTCTAAAACTAATAAATTAACATGGCTATGTTTTTCTTTCTTGGTGTTGTAGTACGGCCCAACAATTTCATCGCTTTCATTGTTATATCCGAATATATTAACGCTAATATTAGGATTATGTTCTTCAAATGTCTTGACACTTTTTAATGCTAACGGGAACCATAAATTTTTGAAATCAATTTCAATTCCGTTTTGCAAGCGAATAATGTCAGCGCTGATGACTGCAATATTGTATGAGCTGCACCGTCCTCGTACTTTAATATCAGATGTATCCAGTGCAGATATTATGGCCCATTTAAAACAGTAAATGTCATTGTTTTCGACATTAATGCAAGCAGACTTATATTTGAGTTTTTCTGTCGTGGTAATCCAATTCGATCCTCTCACCAAAGATGACTCATTTATGGCGATTTCGAGGCGAACAATTCTAATTAAAGTCCATCCTGAATCCCGCTCTTGAAATTCAGACATTTTGTTGTGGATTTCTTGAAATTGCTTTGCCATAATTTCTTCAACATCATCTCCAATGCACAGAAGATCCATCTTTGCCCGGTGAGAAATAGTACACAATTCCATTTCATCGCTTATAACTTTAATATACTTTCCAATAAGAGTAATATTAAAATTAATTATGTTGTGCACGGCAAGACTATTTTCAAGTCTTTCTTTGATGATTGTTTTATTATCCACAATAACATCTTCAAATAGAATGCAATCTTTATTTATTAGAACTCCAAATGTTGTAATATTATTTTCAAAAGCACTATTTATTTTATAATATTTGCGTTCATTTGGAGTTTGAGAGAGTAGATCATCCGCAGAATTTGAGATATCCATTTCTACTTCATCATTTTGAGTATTTGCCTGATCATGTGGAATAATTTGACTTGATTCTCTGCGGGCAAATAGCTTGGGTAATAATTAGGTATATTACGCTATATTCAATGGGATATGGAATTTCCATGGGTGCTGTGAATTGGTTGGTTGACACTGGATACGGATACAAAGGATACGCTGGATACTGATACTTCACCGGATACTGATACTGCACTGGATACTGATACTGCACGGGATATTGATATAGCAAATTGTTGTGGACCATTGGGTTATAGGGTTTTATGGAATGATATACATCTTGGGGTTGCATGGACTGCTGCACATCTTGGGGTTGAATATGACTTTTGCAATGTTTTAAATAACAATTTTGGTATCTGTATTGCTTATTACAGATATTACAACGGAAAACTTAAGAACTCATTTTTTTTAATATGTTTTATATTTATTTATTGATTTTTTCAATATATATTTTTTTCAATATATATATTGAAACAACTTTATAAATGCACTTATATACTGTTTTAATGATGATTAATGTTTTAATGAGTTCAAACAGGTCAATAATTTCACTTACAAGATTGATTGTTAAGTTGTGAATACTTTCTCTTCCGCGATCTTCTTTTTGCTTTCGTTGTTCTGATCGCTGTTCTCGGTCGTATAATTTCTTGTCAACGCCTGCCATATACCCTGGTCTTCCTTTCTGTCTTTGCATCAACAAAAACTTCTTGTCTTCTTGTATACGTATCTCATCCAGGGCGTTTGCACTAGAAATATCGAACAGATCGTCCATTGTTGCCTTGAAAATGTTCACGTTCGATTTTGATGTATCCGATCTGCTGTTCGCACTTTGTGGCCATTTCTCCAGTCGCCTTACAATTTTAGCAATTTATCTTGACATTTATATTTATCACGGATTGGTATGCGCGCCTGTTGCCAAAAAATTATAGCTGCATCCACTGCTAGTCTAGCACTTTCTTTTGCACAATTTTGTCTGCCACCATTTACGAACCGCATATTGTAAAAAAAAATCCATGAAGTGCAATTTATCATTGCGTCGAGTAACCATCATGGATGTAGTCGATAGTAACTCCGAATCTGATGTAGATGATAAAGCCGACATCGAGACAACAATTTATATATAATTACTTAGATATTGATAACGTCCTATATATAGGATAGCAAGTGTACAGAATAAACACGACTGAACTGCTTGTTTTTTGTGACACTGTTTTCTTTTTCAAAATATGATCTCTTAATAGCTAAGTCAAATAGATTTTAACCTTATCACTATCTACTCAAACATATGATAGCGTCAATACAATTAGCCAGACGAACATATATGTTGTTGTAGGCATAAAAGTAACGGGACACAGTTACAACAAAAAACAAAGAAAGAGTATGTGCAAAAGTTGATAAGTTACTCAGTACGCATGTGCACATTGTGCATGCCATGTCAGCTACAACATTCAATTGACGTAAAATTCAAATGAAAACCGTTGTAACTTTTTTGTTTTTCTAACTATTTTGATCATTTATGGCTTGTTACAACAGAATCTGTATTTAAAATCGATATCAAGTCTAGTTATCCAAAAAATATATATTTAGTTGCTTAAACATACGTATTTTGATTAAAAACCCCATATTTCACCTTATGGAGCGTGTTTTAATTTTTCAATAAACTTTGGACAGACCTTAGCGTTATCCGATCGGCCCCTAATTTTTTATTGGAGGTTTGTAGGCCAAATGGAAACTTTTTCGGCCCGGCAATCAAGGATCGCAGCAACTTTAAGTTTCTCTCTCATATGTTATAAACGGTCTAATGATTACGGAATTCTTTTTGCCAAACCTTCGAGCTCATCCATCGTATCCTTCACACATGTGGTTTCAACAGGATGAGCCGACTGGACACACAGCCAGAGCTTCGATGAATTTGCTTTGCTTTGGGGACATTCCATGGTCCCATGCTGGTCGCCCGATTTAACTCCCAATCATTTCTTATGGGGCTACCTCAAAGAGAGAGTTTATAATAACAATCCCCAATCTCTTTTGGGTCTAAAGAATAATATTCTTCGAGAGATCCGCTAAATAGAACCAAGTTTACTGCAGCGTGTTGTGTAGAGCACAAGGCTCCATTTTGAACAGTGTGTTCAACTCGCCGGAAGACATCTGGATGACATACTATTTAAAAAATAAAATCCGTATTTCCATTCTATCGTTCAATGCTGTTAATAAAACTTTGCATCAATTATAACGTTTTTTATTTAAGTTTGAAAATATAAATCTGCTACCGGACGTATACGTGATGAATTGGTGTTCCCGATTATCTTATAGGTATCGAAGAACTATATCAATCACCGCTTATCACGTGAGAATTGGCTGAAGTTATTAGCAGTTTTAGCGGTGAATATTAGCAGGAAGTTGCAGAGATGGCCTTTAAGGTCAACCGTGTTCCATATTTTTATTATATGTAATCATTGCTTCACCGGTTTCAAATAAAGTCTAGAAATTTTTTCTTTTCGAAAATCGATAAGACTTCCATCTTGTTCAACCTCTTTTAAACAATTGTATATATTAATGTCGTATTTACAGGCAAATGAATATAATTTGCGATTGCTTCAGTTAATTCATAACCAGGACTTGATTGAAAACTGAAACGTTATTTATATATAAACCGCTTCCAATATTACACTCAACTAATATAATACTTATTTTTGTAATATCTATTGTTTTATCTGAACCATATTCTTTATTTGGTTCTAAAGCTATTTCGTTCTTTATTTAAATATATCCGATCAACAGAGCTTTTTATATAAGTTTGGAGTGTATTATAATTTACTTGTATAAGTTAACAATAAATATATTTAATAACATCAAAATCAACATTTGGATTAATGAAATAATTGCACATGCCAAAATGAAAGCAACATGTGAAATAAAACTTGTGAAATAAGCGATTGGTGTTGAAATGCTTCCGATAAAAGAACTGTAATACTTGTACTAGGTTAGATTAAAAGGGCTGCCCGCAGTAAGCGAGAAAAACACTCGGAGGCCATCAAAAGGCCCATTGTGATGCCCAGAAGACTATAACCTACACACTCTTATCAAGACGAAGTGGTGGTTCCTGAGAACCACCCAGAACTTCAGACAAAGCCCGCCAGGGCAGCCAGCGGTGCATCCCTGAGGCAGTCAAGATCCCGCAGGAAACGAGAGCCTAGATGTCTAAGCCTACGCTCCTGCAGGGCCGGACAGTCACAAAGGAAATGCTGTACTGACTCCTCCTCCTCCTCATCGAAGCAGCTCCTGCAGCGGCCATCATGGGGAAAGCCCAAACGCTCCGACATGTGCCCAATTGCACAGTGCCCCGTCAAGACCCCTACCAGGAGTGCCAACGGCTGTTTCCCAAAAAACAGAAGCTGCCTAGTCCTAGCTCTGCTAAGCGAGGGCCATAGAGTTTTGGAGACCCTACAGGTAGTAATACTTGACCACCTGCTTGTCACCTCCCTCCTTGCCCACCTCTGAAATCTGCCCAGCAGCTCAACTGAGGGAATGTCAATGTCCCTACGCGATACTGCTTCATCCAAGGCTGAACCCGCTCTCGCGCATTCGTCCGCCATCTCATTCCCCTGAATGCCTTCATGCCCTGGAACCCAAACCACATTGACATCATGCCCCCTAAGTCTGGCCAGAGATTGAATGCATGCCAGTACACATCTCGACTTTATCATCTCCGAGCCCAGGGCTCTAATTGCTGCCAGACTATCTACACAGATGTCAATAGTTCTTGCCTCCAAATTGAGCCCATCAATCCTTAATGCTGCCTCGGTAATGGCATAAATCTCGGCTTGGAAAACTGTCGAGGTATCGGGTGGCCTGAGTGATACCGAATGGCCGAGACCATCGGAAAATACCTCCGAACCAGTGCCAGTGTCCATCTTCGAGCCGTCCGTAAAAACCAAAGTTGCATTACTACGAGTCGCGGAGTTTTCCATCCAGTCCTTCCTCTCCGGGAATGCGACTGAGAAGGATTTGTCGAAGCACATGACCGGAGTCATATAATCAGTCCGTCCCCCCAGGACCTGCCCTCCTACCTTTTGTAGGATAATGCCATGTCCCGTACGGTCATGCCTGAAACTGCCCGACTCCATGAGCCTGAGGGCAGAAATACTTGTACTAAATATGTAGAACATTGCATATGTTAACATAGGTTAGGTTAGGTTAGCAGGTTGCTGGTAAAGGAAAAAGAGAGTCCAGCCCACTTGGGTCCAATTATTTTGATCCCTTTGTGATACCTGTATTAAGGAAGAGTGAAATGATAAGAGATGAGGAAGAAGTAGGGATAGTCGAAGTTAAGGTAAGAAAGATAGTAAAGAAGAAGATGGGATACATAAACCAAAAGCTATGGTCGTGCATACACGTCCCAGGGGAGTCAGCTGCCGAACCAGCCACTGCTCCTAATAAAGAGACTCAGGTATCTCAGCCCTATCTCTGATATCTCCGAAATGTCTCCAAAGCGTGTCCTGCCCAGAGACTGCAGGCGCTGCTCCTCCAGAGCAGGGCAGAAGCAGAGGAGGTGTGCAATGCTTTGCTCCTCCTCCTCCTCATCATTGCAACTGGAGCAGTAGTCATTATAGGGAAGACCCATGCGCCTGGCATGGATCCCAAAGGTGCAGTGACCAGTAATTGTGGCCACCATATTGCGTAGATTACCTCTTGCGAAGTTCAAAAGATCCCTCGACCTCCTAGAGTCCAGGCGGGGCCATAAGACTCTTGATATTTCACAAGTGGATTCTCTGAACCACCTGTCCTGAGCTAATTCGAATAATGCAGTATCAAAGCGTCTCCAGCAGGATGAGAGTGGAATCCCACTTAGTTGGTCAATGTCGGCCTCCTGAAGTGTGGTTCCTCTCCCCGCTAGTTCATCCGCCTTAATATTGCCCATGGTGGTCCCATGTCCCCGCACCCAGTTCAAGATGATGCGTGAATTTTCCGCAAGTCCGTCAAGGGCTCCGCGGCATTCCTGGACAAGTAGGGATGTGCTATACACCCCCGTAAGAGACCTTATTGCAGCCTGACTGTCGGTAATGAATTGGATGTCCCGGTTCGATATCCGATAAAACCTTAGCCACAACGCTGCCCTTTTGATGGCAGATATTTCCGCCTGTAAAACGCTACATTCATCCGGGAGTCTGAAGGACATCTCGATTCCAAAGTCTGGAATAAAGACCCCCCACCGACCCGGCCCCCCCGTTTGGAACCGTCCGCAAAAATCTGTACGGATCCGTGCAATGGGGAGAAACCTTCCGCCAGAGAAAACCTAAATTTCCTACTGAGGTAGGGTACCGGAGTGCAGTAGTCGATAAGATGCGGTAGATTACCCATCGTGTCCAAAATGCTAGCGTGACCCCATGGTCTATGGATCCATGCGCCTATTGTGTCCATTCTGACTGCGGTGCGTAGAGCCAGCTTCCTAGCAGTCAGGTCCGCCGGAAGCCAGCACAGCACGGCAAAAAGCGCCCTTGTTGGCGTCGTTCTAAGAGCACCCGTTATCATAAGTGCCATTCTGCTGTGCTGAATCTTAAATACCCTTCACAGATGTAATTCTTCTTTCTTTCTTTTTTTCCAACACAGAAAGTAGGTTTAATTAAAAAATCAAAATGATGTTATCGGTTACTTTTATATTTAAGAAAATGTTTAAATGGGAACAAGCTAAATGTTTGGCTTTTCTTATATCTAATACCTATGAAGGTCTTTCAAAAATATTATATATATTTAATTTACAAACAAAACAAAAAATCCGTTTCATGTAGCCCAAAAAGTTATAATTGTCCAACCGTAGAATCGTCTTTTATATTTTGTTGGTTTTTAATACCAGTTTACTTCTTTCTGATATATAAAGTAGGTATAATTCATCATAAAAATCAAAAATAATAAATAAAATGGCTGCTTTTATGAATCAGAAAATGTCTATTTTCCAACCCAGGAACCGAATTTTTAATTTTTTAATACTAATTTAATTTTTTCTGATATATAAAATAATTTTAATTCACTAAAAACACAAAATTTGGAATTTATGTATGTACTTTTATGTAACAAAAATACTTCGGTTTGCCAACCCTGGAGCCGAATTTTTAGTTTTTGAAATTTCTAATACCAATTTAAATCTTAGCGAAGTATAAAATAGGTTTAAGTCAGTGAAATAAAACCAAAATTGGGAACATATATGGGTTCTTTTATGTACCAAAACATTTTGATTTTCCAACCCTGGAACCGAATTTATAGATTTTTTATACTAGTTTAATTTTTATGAAATATCTAATAGTTTTAATTCACTAAAAGCACAAAATTTTGAATTTATGTATGTATTATTATGTACGAAAAATATTTCGATTTTCCAACTCTGGAAGCGAATTTTTATTTTTTACCAATGCAATTCTTAGTGAGGTATAACATAGTTTTACTTGACAAAAAAATTAAAATTTTTAAACTTTTTGGTCACTTTCATGTACCATAAAATATTTCATTTGTGCAACCCTGGAGTCGGAATTTTGATTTTTTAAGATTTTAATACCAATTTTGTTCTTCCTGAATTATAAAACAGCCTTAATTAGCAAAAAGAAACAACGTCAATTGCCTTTTTGGTTACTTTTATGCAGAATATATATTTCAATTTCCCAACCCTGGAAACGAAATTAAAATTTTTTTTACCAATGCAACTCCTAATGAGGCATGAAATAGTTTTATTTAAGAAAAACTTAATATTTGTAACCATTGTGGTAACTTTCATGTACCATGAAATATTGCATTGAATCCATTCCTGGATTCGAAATTTAATTTTTTTTTGAATTTTTGATACCAATTTTGTTCTTCCTAAATTATAAGACAGTTTAAGTTAGCAAAAAACAAAAAAAAACAACAACGTCAATTCCCTCTTTGGTTACTTTTATGTAAAAAAAAAATCGATTTCCCACCCCTGGAAGCAAAATTTTAATTAAAAAAATTTTTTTTTTGGCCAATGCAAATCTTCATGGCGTAAAAAGTGGATTTGTTAAAGAAAAACTTGAAATTTTTAACAATTTTAGTTACTACATATACTACAAAATACGGAATAGGCCGAAAAAAATATGTTTAATTTCCCATCCCTGGAAAAAATTTTAATTTTTTTAGTTTTTAATAGACCACTGAGGCTCCCCAAAGCACGAAATAGGTTTGATATATAATTATTAAAAAAAAATTGATTTTTGGTATAAATTTGGCGCCGAGAAATAGGTGTAAACTTCCCAGCTCTGGAACCATACTTCGGATCTTTCCGAATTTCAATAGCACTCTATTTAAGTTCATTTCCAATCCAACGGTCTAAGAACGAAGTCTCTAGCTCTTCTGGGGGCTTGGGAAAATTTCACGTACAGACGGACATCGCTCAATCGTCATCGCTATTCATAAGGATCCACTATATATATATATATATATATATATATATATATATATATATATATATATATATGGGGTCCCATGTGAATATCGAAGAAATTACACACGGAATGACAAGCCTATATATACCCTTTAGCTTTTTTGTGAAGGGTATAATAAATTTTGTTTAATCGGCGCCCGAGCAGAGACAGCGCGGTTTCCCAAATTCTTTAAAACAAAATAAGCCCTTAAACCGGTAGAAAGTGGAAAAAAAGTAAAAACCCGTCCTACAAGTTACCACGTCGCTTCCGCGTGGTTACCACATACTCGTATAGATCCAGTTAGCAGAAACACAAGGGTCCCTTAGTAACTGGATTCAAAAGGAATAGACGAAAAGGAGTTGAGCAGCTCAGCAGCCGCTGCTACAAGAAAAGGAAGCGACTAATATTATTGTTGTAAGTTATTATAAAAATGAGTAAGGAATAAATTCTTTATACATATAAATAATTTAAATAGTGTTAACAAAAGCATATAAGAAAAATATATTTCTTCTAATAGAGAGATTAAGTAAAGTAAATTTTAGTATTCCAAATATTAAATTAATTAATTATTTTAAATAAATTAAATATATTGAACGAAATGAAATAAGAAAAATAAATTGCTCCTAACAGAGAAATTAAGTAAATTTTTATTTTACAATTTTTAAATTATTGTGAACAAAGGGATTTAAAAAGAAAATAATAACAATATTACTTCGAGTATATTAATCAAAAAATTTTTCCCGCAATTAAACTAAACGGTTAAAAGAATATATAGAAAAATCCTATAAAATTTGTATACGTGAAAATTACGCCTAAGCTATGAAAAAGACATTTTAAACTACGATTCCTATGGAGGCTACATTAATATATACCAGTGGTGGGCACCATCAAATTTTTGGTAAATTGTGTTTGTGTTGAGGTTCCGAGCTAACCACCAAACAAAAAACCAAGCGTTTGAAAGATAATGGTGCATTATATATTTACACTTAAGTACCAATATTTTCTAAGTTGAAAACAAACGTTGATTACGTAAAATTATTAATTAAAAATAAAACTTTTTTTAAGAAAAACAGTAAATGAAAAGAAAATTAAAAAAGATAAGACAATAATTTGTTATGTTTTCCATTCAAGAAAAAAATATATAAAAGAATGGTTGCTTGCTGGCACATATCACTGAATATTAGCCAAAAAATAAATACGCGGTTGGATGTATCAAACTTAATAAGCTTTGATATTTGTCGGCATGGAAGATCATATTCATATGGGAAACATATTCAAAATATATTTGATAAGATTTTACACAGACTAATTAATAAGACTACGTGTATTACTAAATTAAGGAGAATTAGTATAGTCCGTTATTGGAGAAAAATTCTATAAAAGGCATTGTATGTTATCGAAAGCATTGTTTCTGACAAAATATTTTTCGTAAAAAATTCGTAAGCATCCGCCTGATATTCATTCGTCGCTGTCTCATCGACGACTAAATTAAAGAGGGTAAGAATACGTGTGAATGATCTCAGCATAATTGTGCTATGAAGTGTCCGTATCTGATATATACTAACAAACAGATTTACTGCCATCCCTAAATACGGGCGGCAAGCGTTTTTTAGCTGTCAAAAGTTCTCATGTCCATATATTTTGTATGGAGCATACCGAAATAACGCGGCGGCAACGCTTTGCTATTGGAAAATCCGATTTTGACTGAGCGTTTTCTAATGCACTTGGTTGCAAAAGAAGAGAATTGTAACCAGAGAAAAAGAGCAAAGATTTACAAAAGTGAAATATATAATAAAAGAAAAAATTTGTGCAAACATATGTATTCACGTTTGTAATATGTACAAATTTTCAATAACAAAATCACAAATGTCGTCCGTCCAGCTGTTAAAATAATCAGGGCTGTTTAATTTGTTTGTTTGATAAAACTGTTTTTATTGTTTTTTTACATAACGCTGCCGCTTTTGTTTAGGTATGGCATTTCAGCGTTAAAGCTCAGCGGAAAAAAACGTTTCGCTTTCCGCCCGTATTTAGGTATGGCTGTAAGCTTAGCTGTCTCATACTCCAAAGAAAATTAGAAAATAAATTAAAGATGTCAAATCCAAGTAAATTGATTAGGCCAGCCATAATAAATGCGCAAGAGAATCAGGCAAATCAAGCGCACCAGGTATCATTTATCATGAGAGACATCAGGCAAAAATTAGAAGATTGGTTGCTGAAGCTGTACATAAATAGGGTAGAAATGTGGCAGACAATATTAGAAACCAGCTAATTGAACAGGATCAGGCAATTTATCCTCAACACGTAGCCAAGTTAGGTGATTTGGATAGTGCCCCGGATGTACTTATATGTTTGAGAGAGTTCACTGAACAACCAGCTGAAAACATCTATAAACATTTAAGTGGAACATCGAATTATTTCGAAATTCTCAGCATAATTAAAAATAAAATTGTCGACAATACTCCCTTGAATTGGGAGAGTATAGATCGCTGCCTAACTCTGCATTATGCAAACAAGAGGGATGTTAGCACCCTCGAATACCAATTAATATCTTTGATTCAAGGAGCAGAAACAATTCAAGAATTTTATCAAAAGGTTGACAACCACCCATCTCTTATACTTAAAAAAATTAGCGCTATGGACATAGGACAAGAATCACTCCACCTCTTGACCGAAACCTATAGGGATAAAGGTTTAGATACATTCATCAGAAGGTTAAAAGGAGACTTGTCTAGACTTTTGGCTATGAAAGAGCCAACTGATTTATCTAAATCCCTACACTTGTTTCTAAAACTACAGAACCAGAATTTTAGGAAAAGTTATGCTTAAAACATTAAATCAAAGCAGAATTTTAGACCTGGTCCACCACACAATACTCGTGACAAATTTTACCCGGAAATAGCACACATTCCTCCACTTCCTCGACCAAGGAAACCATCATATCAATTTCAGAGACAAGTTTTCTATGCAAACATTACCAAAACTATATACCAAAATCAAAGACCTTTCCCTAAACATAATAATTATCCACCTCCGAGACCCCTTGCACAAAAGCCACCCGAACCAATGGACATTGACCAGAGTATTAGGACTCGCAATATTAATTAAATGAATAGACCAACGGACAACGGGCTTTATGGAAAGCAACCACTACCACAGCAACCAGAGGCGCGAAAACAAAGCAGAAACTTTCATTTACATGGTGAAGGAAATAATTCTGTAGAAAGACAGGATACATATAACATTAACAGATACTTATTTAAACACAAGTTGAAGACAAATCCTACGAACAAACTTTTCATGAATATAAGGACAGTAAAGGACACGATAACATTGACTACAACCATGATAACATTGACGAAATTCATTTCTTCGATTAAATTCGTACATCCTTCCATATTTCGAATGTAGGATGGACAGCGGACAAACCATTAAAACTCTAATCGACACTGGCTGGAATAAAAACTACATACGACCAGATCTCGTAAAAAAATCCTATTCCAAACAAAGAAAATTTTTATGCAAATTCTATTGCAGGAAAGGTAGAAATCCGTTTCCATACTAATACTTTTCTATTTGGTTGAACGGACGTACCAATAAAATTTTTTCTACTGCCAGAATTAAAGACCTTCCATGACATCATTGGAAACGACACACGCAAAGACTTTAACGCCATTATTTACACTAGACATAACTACATAAAAATAGGAGATGAAAAGAAAAGGTCATGCTAAAGAAGGCTGTTAAAGAATATGCTAATCTTATGACATATACCACGAATATTAGGGGAGAAGTACGGACAAAAACTGAAGGCCCGATTTATTCTAAAACTTACCCTTATCCAATGAGCTTGAAAAAAGGAATAGATTCCCAAATGAAAACCTTATTAGAATACGGTATTTTTAGGCAATCAAAATCCCCCTACAATTCACCAGTGTGGATTGTTCCCAAGAAGATCGACGCAAGTGGAGAAAAAAAGTTTCGAACGGTGATCGACTACCGTAAACTAAACGCAGTCACCATAACGGATAAATATCCTTAACCAGAGATTAATGAGGTATTAGCTCAATTGGGAAACACTAAATATTTTACAGTATTAGATCTAATAAGTGATGCTAGGAACACAACTGGGACGAACGACGAATTTCGCTTAGTACGACGAATTCGTTGGTAAAAAATCGCTCTATAAATTCGTCGTATGAAACACAATAACGACGAATAAATTAAAATAATAAGCAAACAAAATTTTAATATTTGTTTTTTAAATCATTGTAACCTCTGATGCCAGTCAGCTTGTTTACACACTCAATAATTATCCCGGTGTTGCCCATTGGGATAATTATTGAAATTCCTTTTTGTAATTATTTTCTGAAAAACTATTTTGTCTGTAAATAAATTATTATTTTCATTTAACAGCTGATGGGGTGACCATATGAAAAAGTGGGAAATAGAAAGAATAGAAACTATATTATAAAAAGTGTTCAAAATTAATAAAAAGTCGTCCGAATGATACATTTTTGTGTATTTGTGAATGCATTTTTAGTATGTACTGAAAATTTTAGTGCTACATGCAACAATACAGTAGTGAACTATGTTTTTCTACAAAAAACCAGTTTGAGTATATGAAACCTGGTCACTTTATATTGATTTGTTCGTCGTTCGTTAACGAAACAATTAGAAATAAATGTATTTCAACTTTATCTGGGTATGACGAACTTCGACCAACGCCACGATTGTGTGCATTTTCATATACACCAATATGTTTTATTTTTGGTGACGAATATTCGCGACCAAAAATTCGTCGTTCGTCGCAGTTGTGTTCCTAGCATGAAGGTGCTATATACGGCTGTGCTGAATCTTAAATACACTTCACAGATGTCAACCTTTTCGTTTAAATTTTTCAGCTAGAAACCTAAATGTTTGGCTTTTCTAACTTATAATACCTCTGAACGTCTTTCAAAAATATTAAATATGTTTAATTTACAAAAAAAAAAAAACCCGTTTCATGTTCCCCTAATTGTCCAACCGTGGAATCGTGTTTTAGATTTTTTTGGTTTTTAATACCAATTTATTTTTTCCTAATGTATAAAGTAGGTATAATTCATCATAAAAATCAAAAATAGCAATGTTGGTTCAGATCGCAATAAAGAGTATACTTACTTGTATTATTTTTGTTCCTTATTAATCATTTTGATATTTAAAATCCCTAATGTTTGTTTAACATTTAATTTTTGATAGCACCCTAATAAAATGTAATATTAATTATTTTGGTGCAGAACAGTTAAACATAATTTTATTGTCAAGAGCGTTTTTTTGCTTATGAATTTAAAACCTGAATATCGATCAGCAACAACAAAAACTGTGTGCTATTGTTCTCATTAAACGGCACCTATGTATTTATTATTCACCACGAAAAGAAAATAAGAATATAAGATTTTGTAAATTGAAAAATAAAAAGATAGTTAATATTGAAAGCTCAAACCAAGCGTGTGTATAAATTAAAACACTTATAAATTTAAAGTTTTGTTACTGGGAATTAAATGAAGGAATTCTTTTGTTGTTCGATCACAAAAGGAGTTTTCAGTAATTGAAACTCAAATTTTGAACCATAGAACCAAGGATTTATTAGCGAAACATTTTGGCGACCGTGACAGGACTGCAGTTCTAAAGTGCATAATTAAACTTTTCGAACCTTTATTACTGCTCTTCTTATTTGTTGATTTCGAACCGTAAAATTATTTGAGGTCCTAATAAATCCACTGTGGTTGCTGGTTCCTGTCGTAAATACAACATGGAGAAAAACGAAATTGAAGCTCAAGGTAGCTCTGAACTATCATCGCTCAAACAAGAGCGTGCTAATATGAAAAAGAACATCACTAATTTAAAGAAAAAGGTTGAGAAAGATGGCGAAAAAATTGATCCTACAATTCTTGAATGCCGCTTAGAAATTTTAGAATCCTATTTTAAGCAATTGAGCCATATCCAAACTAAAATTGAAAACGTTTCCCCTACCGACATTGCGCGAAGTGAACACGAAGATTTATTCATCACAACTAAGGCAAAGTTATTGGAATACTTAAAACCTCATCGTAGCTCGTTATCTATGGATGCCAGCTTTATGCGACTAACATTATTGTTGTAAGTTATTATAAGAATTATAAAAATGAGTAAGGAATAAATTCTGTATACATATAAATAATTTAAATAGTGTTAACAAAAGCATATAAGAAAAATATATTTCTTCTAATAGAGAAATTATGTAAAGTAAATTTTTGTATTCCAAATATTAAATTAATTAATTATTTTAAATAAATTAAATATTGTGAACGAAATGAAATAAGAAAAATAAATTGCTCCTAACAGAGAAATTAAATAAATTTTTATTTTACAGTTTTTAAATTATTCTGAACAAAGGGATTTAAAAAGAAAATAATAAAAATATTACTTCGAGTATATAAATCAAAAAATTTTTTCCCGCAATTAAACTAAACGGTTAAAAGATTATATAGAAAAATTCTATAAAATTTGTATACGTGAAAATTACGCCTAAGCTATGAAAAAGACATTTTAAACTACGATTCCTATGGAAGCTAAATAAATATATACTAGTGGTGGGCACCGTCAAATTTTTGGTAAATTGTGTATGTGTTGAGCTTCCGAGCTAACCACCAAACAAAAAACCAAGCGTTTCAAAGATAATGGTGCATTACATATTTACACATAAGTACCAATATTTTCTAAGTTGAAAACAAACGTTGATTACGTAAAATTATTAATTAAAAATAAAACTTTTTTTAAGAAAAACAGTAAATGAAAAGAAAATTAAAAAAGATAAGACAATAATTTGTTATGTTTTCCATTCAAGAAAAAAATATATAAAAGAATGGTTGCTTGCTGGCACATATCACTGAATATTAGCCAAAAAATAAATACGCGGTTGGATGTATCAAACTTAATAAGCTTTGATATTTGTCGGCATGGAAGATCATATTCATATGGGAAACATATTCAAAATATATTTGTTAAGATTTTACACAGACTAATTAATAAGACTACGTGTATTACTAAATTAAGGAGAATTAGTATAGTCCGTTATTGGAGAAAAATTCTATAAAAGGCATTGTATGTTATCGAAAGCATTGTTTATGACAAAATGTTTTTCGTAAAAAATTCGTAAGCATCCGCCTGATATTCATTCGTCGCTGTCTCATCGACGACTAAATTAAAGAGGGTAAGAATATGTGTGAATGATCTGAGCACAATTGTGCTATGAAGTGCCCGTATCTGATATATACTAACAAACAGATTTACTGCCATCCCTAAATACGGGCGGCAAGCGTTTTTTAGCTGTCAAAAGTTCTCATGTCCATACATTTTGTATGGAGGGTACCGAAATAACGCGGCGGCAACGCTTTGCTATTGGAAAATCCGATTTTGACAGAGCGTTTTCTAATGAAGTTGGTTGCAAAAGAAGAGAATTGTAACCAGAGAAAAAGAGCAATGATTTAAAAAAGTAAAATATATAATAAAAGAAAAAATTTGTGCACTTCGTATTAGAAAATGGTGGTAAGAAAATATTTACAATATGATTATATACATACATATGTATGCACGTTTGTAATATGTACAAATTTTCTTTAACAAAGTCACAAATGTCGTCCGTCCAGCTGTTAAAATAATCAGGGTTGTTTAATTTGTTTGTTTGATAAAACTGTTTTTATTGGTTTTTTTACATAACGCTGCCGCTTTTGTTTAGGTATGGCATTTCAGCGTTAAAGCTCAGCGGAAAAAAACGTTTCGCTTTCCGCCCGTATTTAGGTATGGCTGTAAGGTTAGCTGTCTCATACTCCAAAGAAAATTAGAAAATAAATTAAAGATGTCAAATCCAAGTAAATTGATTAGGCCAGCCATAATAAATGCGCAAGAGAATCAGGCAAATCAAGCGCACCAGGTATCATTTATCATGAGAGACATCAGGCAAAAATTAGAAGATTGGTTGCTGAAGCTGTACATAAATAGGGTAGAAATGTGGCAGACAATATTAGAAACCAGCTAATTGAACAGGATCAGGCAATTTATCCTCAACACGTAGCCAAGTTAGGTGATTTGGATAGTGCCCCGGATGTACTTATATGTTTGAGAGAGTTCACTGAACAACCAGCTGAAAACATCTATAAACATTTAAGTGGAACATCGAATTATTTCGAAATTCTCAGCATAATTAAAAATAAAATTGTCGACAATACTCCCTTGAATTGGGAGAGTATAGATCGCTGCCTAACTCTGCATTATGCAAACAAGAGGGATGTTAGCACCCTCGAATACCAATTAATATCTTTGATTCAAGGAGCAGAAGCAATTGAAGAATTTTATCAAAAGGTTGACAACCACCCATCTCTTATACTTAAAAAAATTAGCGCTATGGACATAGGACAAGAATCACTCCACCTCTTGACCGAAAGCTATAGGGATAAAGCTTTAGATCAGGGCTCCTCAATGGGAGAAAATATTTAAGTATAATGTATTTGTGATTTTTTCATGTGTTAGTGACTGTTTTTTTAAGCAAGAGCGTACAAATAATGTTGCCAGACGACGTCATTTTTACGACTTTTTATGCCAAAAATAAAATGACATGAAATATTTAAATAAAGTTTTCATTAATATGTATTTCTTACATTTATTTAATACAGGCGAAAATTAATAAGGCTAAAATTATTTTACATTTTTTTCCGAATTTATTAATGTACATAATGTTGGAATATTTTGACTTATATATTGCCATTTTATCTGACAAATATATTGTTTTCCGTTATTTCTGTTTAAAAATAACGTGATTAAAATATTAAATTTGAACGAAATATTTAAAAGACCAAGTCCAGGAAATTATAATAGAGGAGTAAAAAAATCTAAATATGTAAGTGGAATCAAAACATTTTGGTTCTTACTTTTAATTAAGAGAAAAGACATATATTATAAAAAAGACTTACAAATCAAAAAATTTGCTTTCAAGTCAATTCATCTATTAAAATGTTTGTAATTTTGAAAAAATTCTATATAAGGACGCTACTAGACGTTGAAACTCGTACTTCTAGCAATATAATTCGAAAAATATTAGAAATAGGTGATAGCTACATTAAAGAAGCTAATTAAAAAATCTAAAGAATAATAATCGGCAATGTAACTTCTGAGATATAGAGCCTCGGAAAAAAGAGCCTTATGTACCCTCTTCTCCCCATAAAACTTTTTGCAATAAAAAAATTTATAGGAACAAAAATATTAAACAGAAGCAATTTCTTATTTTACGTATACTTCAAATTGAACTTACTCATTGTTTTTAAATATTTTTGTCAAAATAACACCGTTTTATATGAAAAATTGAAAGCATTTTTTAATTCTGTAGAAATAATGAGGTATTTTTCATAAAACTACCGTAATAATTTCACATTAACGATTTGAAAAAGTAATATGAAGATTTTGATGTTTTTTCTCCAAAATTTGGCGATATTGCATCTATTTTGTCTGGCAACTATGTGAACAAGAAAGAACATTTAAAGGTGTTGCCGTTGATCACAAAATCAAATTGATAATAATATAAGAAGGCAAACTTAGTTTTCACTTTTATAAATGTGTGAAATTGATTTTTGTTTCTATAGCCTATATTCTATTCACAATTTCGACCGAAATGCTGTCAAAGCCCATATAAAAAGTATTTAGTCGAAATAAGCGTGGAAAGAAAAATATGATAAGAAAATTCGGAAATAAAACTGTAAATGGTGTAAAGATAATGTACCAAAAATTTTAAAATACTCGTGCAACTGAGTAAATAACATTTCTTTCGATTTAAAAAAAAAAATTCCTCTGTAGAAATTTTTCATAAGGCTTATATTAAAATATTCTATTATAGACAATACTATCTTCCAATGGAGATATAAAATATTATAAAACCATTTTTGTATCATACAAAATTACTAAAAATCATAATATATATAAATTCATCCATTCAAGAATACAAAAAATCGAACGATGGCAACGCGGGTTGAAAATTTAGTCATGCATTTGTTGTTGTCTATGAATAAAATTTTTATTTTCTCTTCTCTCATTGATGTGAATTTCGTTACTGTTCGTGTTGCGTATGTGAATACGTGTAAAAAATCCGATTGGCACTCGTATCTGGAGTGTAATGGCTGAGGAGCCCTGCTTTAGATACATTCATCAGAAGGTTAAAAGGAGACTTGTCTAGACTTTTGGCTATGAAAGAGCCAACTGATTTATCTAAATCCCTACACTTGTTTCTAAAACTACAGAACCAGAATTTTAGGAAAAGTTATGCTTAAAACATTAAATCAAAGCAGAATTTTAGACCTGGTCCACCACACAATACTCGTGACAAATTTTACCCGGAAATAGCACACATTCCACCACCTCCTCGACCAAGGAAACCATCATATCAATTTCAGAGACAAGTTTTCTATGCAAACATTACCAAAACTATATACCAAAATCAAAGACCTTTCCCTAAACATAATAATTATCCACCTCCGAGACCCCTTGCACTAAAGCCACCCGAACCAATGGACATTGACCAGAGTATTAGGACTCGCAATATTTATTAAATGAATAGACCAACGGACAACGGGCTTTATGGAAAGCAACCACTACCACAGCAACCAGAGGCGCGAAAACAAAGCAGAAACTTTCATTTACAAGGTGAAGGAAATAATTCTGTAGAAAGACAGGATACATATAACATTAACAGATACTTATTTAAACACAAGTTGAAGACAAATCCTACGAACAAACTTTTCATGAATATAAGGACAGTAAAGGACACGATAACATTGACTACAACCATGATAACATTGACGAAATTCATTTCTTCGATTAACATTAACAGATACTTATTTAAACACAAGTTGAAGACAAATCCTACGAACAAACTTTTCATGAATATAAGGACAGTAAAGGACACGATAACATTGACTACAACCATGATAACATTGACGAAATTCATTTCTTCGATTAAATTCGTACATCCTTCCATATTTCGAATGTAGGATGGACAGCGGACAAACCATTAAAACTCTAATCGACACTGGCTGGAATAAATACTACATACGACCAGATCTCGTAAAAAAATCCTATTCCAAACAAAGAAAATTTTTATGCAAATTCTATTGCAGGAAAGGTAGAAATCCGTTTCCATACTAATACTTTTCTATTTGGTTGAACGGACGTACCAATAAAATTTTTTCTACTGCCAGAATTAAAGACCTTCCATGACATCATTGGAAACGACACACGCAAAGACTTTAACGCCATTATTTACACTAGACATAACTACATAAAAATAGGAGATGAAAAGAAAAGGTCATGCTAAAGAAGGCTGTTAAAGAATATGCTAATCTTATGACATATACCACGAATATTAGGGGAGAAGTACGGACAAAAACTGAAGGCCCGATTTATTCTAAAACTTACCCTTATCCTATGAGCTTGAAAAAAGGAATAGATTCCCAAATGAAAACCTTATTAGAATACGGTATTTTTAGGCAATCAAAATCCCCCTACAATTCACCGGTGTGGATTGTTCCCAAGAAGATCGACGCAAGTGGAGAAAAAAAGTTTCGAACGGTGATCCACTACCGTAAACTAAACGCAGTCACCATAACGGATAAATATCCTTAACCAGAGATTAATGAGGTATTAGCTCAATTGGGGAACACTAAATATTTTACAGTATTAGATCTAATAAGTGATGCTAGGAACACAACTGGGACGAACGACGAATTTCGCTTAGTACGACGAATTCGTTGGTAAAAAATCGCTCTATAAATTCGTCGTATGAAACACAATAACGACGAATAAATTAAAATAATAAGCAAAAAAAATTTTAATATTTGTTTTTTAAATCATAGTAACCTCTGATGCCAGTCACATTGTTTACACACTCAATAATTATCCCGGTGTTGCCCATCGGGATAATTATTGAAATTCCTTTTTGTAATTATTTTCTGAAAAAATATTTTGTCTGTAAATAAATTATTATTTTCATTTAACAGCTGATGGGGTGACCATATGAAAAAGTGGGAAATAGAAAGAATAGAAACTATATTATAAAAAGTGTTCAAAATTAATAAAAAGTCGTCCGAATGATACATTTTTGTGTATTTGTGAATGCATTTTTAGTATGTACTGAAAATTTTAGTGCTACATGCAACAATACAGTAGTGAACTATGTTTTTCTACAAAAAACCAGTTTGAGTATATGAAACCTGGTCACTTTATATTGATTTGTTCGTCGTTCGTTAACGAAACAATTAGAAATAAATGTATATCAACTTTCGCTGAGTATGACGAACTTCGACCAACGCCACGATTGTGTGCATTTTCATATACACCAATATGTTTTATTTTTGGTGACGAATATTCGCGACCAAAAATTCGTCGTTCGTCGCAGTTGTGTTCCTAGCATGAAGGTGCTATATTCGGCTGTGCTGAATCTTAAATACACTTCACAGATGTCAATCTTTTCGTTTAAATTTTTCAGCTAGAAACCTAAATGTTTGGCTTTTCTAACTTATAATACCTCTGAACGTCTTTCAAAACTATTAAATATGTTTAATTTACAAAAAAAAACCCCCGTTTCATGTCCCCCTAATTGTCCAACCGTGGAATCGTGTTTTAGATTTTTTTGGTTTTTAATACCAATTTATTTTTTCCTAATGTATAAAGTAGGTATAATTCATCATAAAAATCAAAAATAGCAAATTATTTGGTTACTTTAATGAAACAGAAGATGTCGATTTTCCAACCCTGGAACCGAATTTTTATTTTTTAAAATTTTTAATTCCAATTCAATTCCTAGCGAAGTACAAAATAGGTTTAAGTCAATGAAAAAAACCGAAATTGGGAACCTATATGGTTACTTTTACGTACCGAAAAATTTCAATTTTCCAACCCTTCGACCGAATTTTAAATTTGTTAATACTAATTTAACTTTTTCTGAAATATAAAATAGATTTAATTCACTTAAAACACAAAATTTGGAATTTATGTGGGTACTTTTATGTACCAAATATATTTCGATTTTCTAACTCTGGAAGCGAATTTTTATTTTTTACCAATGCAATTCTTAGTGAGGTGTAACATAGTTTTACTTGACAAAAAAATTAATATCTTTAAAATTTTTTGGTCACTTTCATGTAGATACTACAAAATATTTCATTTGTCCAACCCTAGAGTAGAAATTTTGATTTTTTAAGATTTTAATACCAATTTTGTTCTTCCTGAATTATAATATAGTTTTAATTAGCAAAAGCAACAACGTTAATTGCCTTTTGGGTTACTTTTATGCATAAAAAAAATTCTATTTCCCAGCCCTGGAAGCCAAATTTTAATTTTTTTTTGTTTTTTCATCAGTGCAACGCTTCATGAGGTATAAAGTAGTTTTATTTAAGAAAAATTTAAAATTTTTAACCATTTTGGGCACTTTCATTTACTATAAAATATTACACTTGTCCTACCCTGTATTCGAAATATTAATTTTTTTTTTTAATTTTTTATTCCAATTTTTTTCTTCCTAAAATATAAAATAGTTTCATTTCGCAAAAAACAACGTCAATTGCATTTTTGGTTACTTTTATGTATAAAAAAAATTTCAATTTCCCAACCCTGGAAGCGAAATTTAAATTTAAAAAATTTTTTTTATTAATGCAAATCTTCATGTGGTATAAAGAGGTTTTGTTAAAGAAAAACTTAAAATTTTTAACAATTTTAGTTACTACATGTATTACAAAATACGGACAGGGACGGAAAAAAAATTTTTAATTTCCCATCCCTGGAAAAAATTTTTTTATTTTTTTTTGTTTTTAATAGACCATTGAGGCTTTCCAAAGCACGAAATAGGTTTAATATATAAACATTAAAAAAAGTTGATTTTTGGTATAAATTTTGCGTCGAGAAATAGGTGTTAGCTTCCCAGCTCTGGAACCGTACTTCGGATCTTTCTGAATATCAATACTACTCTATTTAAGCTCATTTTCAATCCAACGGTCCGGCTTGGGAAAACCGGACGGACAGATGGACATCGCTCAATCGTCATCGCTATTCATAAGGATCCAGAATATATATACCTTATGGGGTCCTATATTGATATCGAAGAAATTACACACGGAATGACAAACCTATATATACCCTTTAATTTTTTTGTGAAGGGTATAAAAAGTGGGTTTCACCAAATACTTCTTAAAGCTAAAGACATAGAGAAAACAGCATTCTCTGTTAACAATGGGAAGTACGACTTCACTCGTTTACCATTTAGACTAAAGAATGCACCAACGATATTCCAACGCACCCTGGACGATATTATATATTCTTATATTGGAGATAGGAGTTATTGACCATATAATCATTTTTAGCCAAAATGAGGATCAACATATTAAAGATATCACTCAAGTTTTCCGTACTTTACACGAAGCTAATATGAAAGTTCAGCTTGAGAAGTGTGAATCTTTTAAGGATAAAGTTGAATTTTTGTGATGTATCATTTCTAGCCAAGGTGTACAGACAAACCCAAAAAATGTCGAGGCTATCATAAATTTTCCATATCCCAATACTTTACAAGACCTTCGATCCTTCCGCTTATTATCTCCGCTTTGTCAATGATTGCGCAAAAATAACAAAACCTCTTAATAGGGGAAAAGGGACGAGTATCCCGAAACCAATCCAGTAAGAAAAGAATTGATCTATATAAAGCCGTAAAAATAGCACTTGAAAAACTGAAATATATATTATCATAAAGAGACGTGATCTTCACTTACCCGAGTTTTAACTAAGGTTTCGAACTGACAACGGATGCTTCGAACTACGCGATAGGAGCTATTCTTTGTAAGGAAAATAGGCCTATTACATTCATCTCTCGATCTCTTAGTAAAACCGAAAAAAATTATGCAGCTAATGAGAGGGAAATGCTGGCTATAATTTGGTCATTGAATTTGCTTAGGAATTACTTATGTGGCCGTGCTAAAGTAATCATATACACGGATCATACACCGCTTACTTACGCTTTAAGCTGTAAAAATAACAACACATAAATGAATCGTTGGAAGACTATACTGGAGGAGTATAATTATGAGCTCAATTATAAGCCTGGAAAAAGTAACGTCGTAGCAGATTCTCTTTCAAGACCTCCATGTAATAAAACTGCCGATGTTAATGCCTTAATTTTATTAAATTCCATCAGTAGAATGTCCTATTAACGTTTATAGAAAGTTTAAACTTCCTTTCCCAACATTTCATAGACATATTATTACAGCTCCAAATTATTTAAAAAAAGACCTTGTAGCAATCCTGAAAAGATATCTTAATCCAGACATAACTAGTGAATGAAGATATCCGTGAACCACTAAGAAGAATATTATTTAATTTCGGATTTCAATTTCAATTCAATTTATGCTCGAAGATCAATTGAATATACGAATTTTCAAAACACCCCCTTACAAAAGTACAGTAATTGGTCAGGTAGAACGCTTGCAGAAATAATATGTTTTCTTAAAACAGATAAAATACATAAAAGTTTTGATGATTTATTGAACAGATCAGTTTACGAATTCAATTGCAATATCCACTCTACCACAGGTAGGAAAACAATTGAGGTATTTTTTGGAAGAGTTAGTACTGATCCAAAACAGTATGAAAATGCGAAAAAGGAATATATAGAAAAATTAGGAGAAAGATTTAAAATTTCACAACAAAGAATTCTTACTTTTATTGTTTGCCAACGGCAGACTAATTATATGAAGGTGGAAAAACATAATAGCTTTATATGGAATAAAATTTGTTTGTTGTGTTTTCTGGAATTTCAAATCCTATGGTTTTGCTTGTGTAACTTTCAATTCATTTTTGGGAGTTTATGTATAAGCTGAGATGTTTTCTTATTTTGGAATTAGGTTAATTTCTACTGATGATTTGGTGTAAGAACCAATGAAATGCAGGCATATAGACATACTTGACCACATAACAAACAGCACTAATTTAATTGAGACAATATGTCAAATAAACGATTTTAAAATTGAATAATACTGGTCAACACAACTTTTGCTTCCTTTACTTTTTTTCTATTATTGGCTATTTCTGTGACCCTGATTATGAAAAAAATAGTGAGAGATTGCTAACAGCTCTTCTTTTTGAAATATACAGTTTTATTATTTTGACGAAAAAGTACAAAAAATTAATACATATGCTAACAAAATTTCTATCGAGTATTATCAAATGATCTATTATATTTCCTTGAAAGGACGACTCTAGGTAGGTCTCGTTGTAAACTCCAGCAGTAGTTTGCCATCATATGTGAGTCCCAACTTCCCTGGTATCGCTCTTCGATTGTCCCAAGATCCTCATGAAACCTTTCATCCTGCTCCTCACTAAAATCACAAAGATTTTGTGGAAATCGGTCCAAATGCGAAAGCAGGAAGTGTATTTTTACGCTCATGTTGCACCCTAGTTGTTGTAAGCTCGATACCATGTGCTCTACAAGCTCGACATGGTCGTCAGATTTCTAGGAAATTGCTCATAACCAAAACAAATGAATGCCAAGCTCTGCATTCGACTTCAGTCATTGATTTGACAAAATTAGTATCTTTCACGAGTTCCCTAAACTGCGCCCCATCAAAATACCAGCTTTCAATTTTTCTGTACCTATTCCTGGAAACTTTCGTGAAAGAAAATTGAAACATTCGCCACTTTTGGCAAGCGCCTTCACAAACTGTTTCATTATGCGAGTTTAATATGAAGTAGTGGAAGTATGATGCGGTCTCGGCTAACTAAAGGAACGTTTATAATAGTTTTTCCAACTTTTAGCTCTTCCCGCACTTGCCAAACTTTTTGTGATCAATGGTGTTGTTTCTCACGACTGTCCCAGAGACACATAAAATAAGGGAACTTTGTGTTCCTCCCTTGCTGACCTAAAAGAAAGTTAACCATTTTCAGATCAACACAAACGACCCAGTTGTGGTCTTGGTACTTAATATTTTCCATAACCTTTGAAACATTTGCGTATTCTAGTCGTGGAATGTGCAATAGGTATGGATCAGAGTACTTCAAAATCACGATTTTTCTTGATTTTGTTCAGCACAAAAATTTTTGTTCATTTTAAAGATTAAAGAAAAATTCAATGATGATTAAAAATCATTTCATTCTGCTGTATACATCAAATTCTGATTATGAGTAGAATTAACAAAAGCATTTTATGAGCAAGATCGCACAGGCAAGAGAAGGGCTTGTAGTAAATTCAGGGCTTGTCCAAACGCTCTTATTCTCATTAATTCACACAACATGTTTGAAGCGACCGTCTGTGTGACTTGAGCAATATGATATATATACGAACAATGCAAACAACATAACCAATTCAACATTGATACATGAGTGGATGTACAGGTTTAGTCTTTATTTGAATTTGTTCATCAAAAACAAAGTTAAAGGGAATACACATGGGCAAATGCACGGTGATTTATGAATTTTTTTTTTACAAAGTGGAAACAAATGAGAGTGTGTGGACAAGTTTGATCATTTGCAAAAAAAGGGTTGTCTTTTGTTCTTACTTAAAAATAAATGTTCTATTTTTATACCCTCCAAAAAAGAATTTGGAGGTTATATTCACTTTGTCATTCCGTTTGTAACGCATCGAAATATCCATCTTAGACCCCATAAAGTATATATATATTCTTGATCAGTGATGAAATCTAAGACGAACTGAGCATCTCCGTCCGTCCGTCCGTCTGTAGAAATCACGATTCAGTCCAAACGAAAAGAGCTAGACTCTTGAAATTTGGCATAAATATATGTTAAAGCTTAGAGCAGGCTAAGTTCGAAGATGGGCTAAATCGGCCAAGAGGGAAAAAAGTTCCCCTAAGAAGAACTAAACCAACCCAGAAAAAACAACATAATTTTTAAAGTTTTTTGGTTATTTTGTTAAGCAAATGATATATTTTTATGTCAAATACGGTCCAACGCCTTAAACTTGGAGCCATTAAATAAAATAAAAATATTTTTTGACCCCGCCCACTTCAGTGGGCGTTATTATAGGCAAAAATAGCATAAAAATTTAACAAATTGTTTTACTTAAGCCTACTTTCCTTAAAAATAACATTTTTAAGATTTAATGACGAAGCTGAAACGAAACCTGGTACTACTCTGATCTACCCCCTCCTTCCCCTTCTCCCCCTAAATGACCCTACCAAAAAAAATTTTTTTTTTTAAGTTTTGTATATAATCATCCCAAGCATTTATCTTTAGAGTTTTATGACTGCCGATTTCTGCCCTACCCCCTCCCTCCCTCTTCCTTTGCCACCTAAATGACCCTACCAAAAAAAAAATTTTTTTTCAATTTTGTATATAATCATCCCAAGCATTTATCTTTAGAGTTTTATGACTGCCTGTTGCTGCCCTACCCCCTCCACCACCTTTGCCCGCTAAATGACCCTATTAAAAATAAATAAAATTTTTTTTTTTAATTTTGTGTATAATCATCCCAAGCATTTATTTTTAGAGTTTTATGTCTACCTGTTTCTGCCCTACCCCCTCTCCCCCTTTGCCACCTAAATAACCCTATCAAAAAAAAAAAGAAATTTTAATTTTGTATATAATTATCCCAAGAATTTATTTTTAGAGTTTCATGACAAAAGTGAAATGTTTCCCCCACAGCCCTTGCCAGAGCGACCCCGCCAAAATACAGTTTTTATACCCTCCAAAGAGAATTGTGATGAAGTCTAAGACGGTCTAGCAATGCCCATACGTTCGTCTGTGGAAAACATGATATTGTATATTTTTGAACCCCGCCCCCTTTAGTGGGCGTTGACATACGATATTATATAAAGGAACTCTGTCCCACCAAGTTAAACATTTCAAATTCACTTACTAAATATTTGTAAATTAAAATAAAAAACAAGCGAGTTACATAAATTAACCCCAATAGTATTGATAAGTTTATTGAAGAAATTGTTAAAGTCTAAAAGTGTGGAATAAACGATTTTTTTTAGCAATTTCGCAATTATAAGTATGACCAATCAAAAATTATGTTGTTATCAAAAATAAGTTAAACGTTAAGAAATTAAAATATTGTAAGTTTAGTTTTAGTTCCATCCTCAAACAATAAAGTCGATCTATTATAATAAGAAAAGTTGTTTTTTTTTTATTAAAAAAATAAAATATTAAAACAAAAGTTGCGCAGTCGGTAATCCTTCCTAATAAAAGAAACGATAGTGATACAATTAAAAATCCTGCGAATCCAGTACAATAAGTGAAACAATTAAAAGAACAACAGTGGCAGTGAAAATAAAAATAAAATTAATAAAATAAAAGTTTTTATTTAAAATCACCCACAAATAAAAAAAACCGATCAAAGTAAATTGGCAGTGTAGTGGACTCAAAGATCTTTTGCAGACACCACCCAAGAACTAATCAAATAATAGAAGATTCAAATCATCAAAATTAAGTCCAAAAGGAACAAAGAATTTGACAAGAGAAGGATGAAACAAGCTCAAGGAGTCGATACGTCTGTATTAGAGCAGCTAGCCAGACGAGAGCAGCAGCTAGAGCAACTAAGAGGAGCCTATATAGAATTGCAGTAGAGGCAAATGCAAGTTAACAACAACAACATGGAAAGAATTTTAAGCAGCGTGAGCCATCTTCCAATATTCACCGGAAATGGTGACATTACGATTAACTCGTTCTTAAGCAGCACAGAGTATTTACTTTCAACATTAGAGAATGACGATCAACGAAAAGAAATCACCAGGGCTGTTTATTACCGCACCATACAGGGAGAAGCCAAGGATACAATTATTAATTTACCACAACCAGACAATTGGGAGCAGATTAAGCAAGCATTGAGTTGAGATATAAGCCAGATGTGGAGCCACACCAACTTTACAGGAGAATCAACAACCTAAGGGCAAATACTGTAAGTGATTTAGCATTAGAAATTCAAAAAATTAATGATAAAGCGGATGAGTTAATGATTTATTACAGAGGAGATATAGGGATTGATTTAAGAAATATAATTGTATTCTGATATTTTTAAGCTTAAGGTCTCTTTATTTTAGTTTAGTTTTTAATTTCAATATTTCGTCACTCCGTTGTGTGACTTCTTCAGGAAATTAATTATTTTATTTGATATGAAAAAATATGTTGTTTGTGAAACAAAATTATTTGTCAACAAAATACAAAAAGATTCAAACAAATTTTAAATAAATTTACAATATATGAACAATAATAAAATATTTAAACCTAAACATGCATATATATTTAAAAAACATTTATAAAAAACAATTTTTAAAAAATCATATATACATACATATGCATACATACACATACACACATACATATGCATACATACACATACATAAACATACATACACATGTACATACATATATACACACATACATATATATATATATATACATATATATATATATATATATATATATACATATATATACATATACATATATATATACATACATAAATACATACAAATACATACATATAAAGACATACACATATGTACATATGCATACACATACATACACACACATACATACATACAAACATGCATACATACATACATATATACATATATACATACATGCACACATATACACATACATATATACAAATTAATAATACATATAAATATAAACAAAAACACATATACATATATACTTATAAACATATTTTTCAACAACAATCTGGAAGTTACAAAGAAATTTAAATACATTTATTTAGAACAAAATATTTAAACGTATACATGTATATATATTTTAAAAAATTTTTGTAAACAGCTGTTCACTCTATTCATATAAATGTATACATACATATGTAGTTTATAAACATACATAACAAAATATTTCAACATATACATATATACGTATAAACATATATACATATTTAGCAACAAAATTCAAAATGTTTTAAGCAAATTTAAATAAATTATAAACATATACACATATTTTTCAACAAAATTCAAAAAGTTTGAAAAACAAGTTAAAATAAACAACATATTTAAACATTAACAAACAATAACTATCCCTATCTATCTCTTATGAACTAGATGTCTATAATTTTGAGCTACATTTGCTGTATCTGCCTTAAAATTAATTCTTTTTGTGATTGGTGTATTGATTATGTGTAACATTTCTAACATAAATCTACGTTTATAATTATTTTCTGTGTTTAATATTGAAACATTTTCAAAGTTTGGATAATGATTAAATCTAGAACAATGTGATGATAATGCAGTTTTTTGTGAATTTATATCTCTATATCTTTGATCAGTTTTATGTCCTGCAATCCTAGTTTTTAATTTGTTCTTTGTTGTACCTATATATACCTTATTGCAATCTTCATGGTCATTTCCATTGAATTTTGTTGAAAAATATGTGTATATGTTTATAATTTATTTAAATCTGCTTAAAACATTTTGAATTTTGTTGCTAAATATGTATATATGTTTATACGTATATATGTATATGTTGAAATATTTTGTTATGTATGTTTATAAACTACATATGTATGTATACATTTATATGAATAGAGTGAACAGCTGTTTACAAAAATTTTTTAAAATATATATACATGTATACGTTTAAATATTTTGTTCTAAATAAATGTATTTAAATTTCTTTGTAACTTCCAGATTGTTGTTGAAAAATATGTTTATAAGTATGTATATATGTATATGTGTTTTTGTTTATATTTATATGTATTATTAATTTGTATATATGTATGTGTATATGTGTGCATGTATGTATATATGTATATATGTATGTATGTATGTATGCATGTTTGTATGTATGTATGTGTGTGTATGTATGTGTATGCATATGTATGTGTATGTCTTTATATGTATGTATTTGTATGTATTTATGTATGTATATATATATATATATATATATATATATATATATGTATATATATGTATATATATATATATATATATATATATATATATATATGTATGTGTGTATATATGTATGTACATGTGTATGTATATTTATGTATGTGTATGTATGCATATGTATGTGTGTATGTGTATGTATGCATATGTATGTATATATGATTTTTTAAAAATTGTTTTTTATAAATGTTTTTTAAATATATATGCATGTTTAGGTTTAAATATTTTATTATTGTTCATATATTGTAAATTTATTTAAAATTTGTTTGAATCTTTTTGTATTTTGTTGACAAATAATTTTGTTTCACAAACAACATATTTTTTCATATCAAATAAAATAATTAATTTCCTGAAGAAGTCACACAACGGAGTGACGAAATATTGAAATTAAAAACTAAACTAAAATAAAGAGACCTTAAGCTTAAAAATATCAGAATACAATAATAATTAAAAAGAGGTCAAGAAACAAGAAGAATTTAAGAAATATAAATAGTTTATTGACAAATACGGTAAAAGAAATTACACAATGTGTGCTATTGGACAAAATTTATGAAGAGCATAATTTAGACACAGTAATAAATATTATGACACGACGAAGGTACGAGGATAGTTGTATCAGATATGAATTTAAAAAGAATAGACCAGTCTCACCAAATGTATTTAAACCACCAAATAGATATCAAAATAAGAACAGATTTTATGACAATAATTTACTGGATCGAAACTACAATCAGAATAAAGAATATAGAGGAAATTATTCAGGACAATTTAACAATACACATTACCAGAATCAAAATAGGGAAAATTATTCTAATCAAATTAGACGAAACCAACAAAACTTTAACGCACGTAATATACAATACCAGAATCAAAATAGGGAAAATTATTCTAATCAGGTCAGACGAAATCAAGAATATTTTAATAAGGGTTATCAAAACAACAGATCAGGACAATTTAGAAGAAATCAGGAAGAACCCATGGAAGTAGATAATATTGAAGTGGATTATAACAGATCTCAACGAGCAGGAAACCCTAATCAGTACCACAGCCAGGATAACTGGAATCAAATTAGACAAAGCCAGGGAGAGCTAACTGAAGACTTGGGAGAAATAAATAATACAATTTTTTTTACGAATCAGCCCAGAATAAATATTACAATAAATTAGAAAAAGTATGTAGCGCTTATAGATACAGGAGCGTCATTTAGTATTATTAATAATAAAATAAATGATTTTTCAAAACACAAATTGAATAGACCTTTAATGTTTAGAACACTGACTAACAAAGGCACAATAAAATATGAAGTACATACAGTAGCACCGGAAGAATTCAACTTGCCCAGTAATGCAAGAATAAGATGCAAAGTTACACAATTAACAAAAAGAACATATGATTTTATTATTGGTATCGATATTTTGAATTATCTAAACGCATTTATAAAGATTGAAGAAAGAAAAATAAATCTAAATAAAAAAGAGAATCCATTCTTGAATAATCCATATAAATTTAATGAAATTTACACGTTAGAAGCAAAAGGTAATAAAATAAATGGAATTCAACTAAATCATTTGAATTTAGAAGAATACAAAGAAGTGATGAAAATTTTAAAAAGATATGAAAACTTATTATTTAAAGAAGGGGATCAGTTGACAAATGCCACAGAAGTACAACATGAAATAAGAACCATTACTGATCAACAGATTAACTCAAAATTGCATAGATATCCTCCTTAACTTGAGGAAGAGGTTAGAAAGCAAGTAAAGGAAATGGAAGAACAGGGTATTATTCGAAAAAGTAGATCAAAATATTCAAGCCCGTTAATTGTTATTCCAAAGAAAATAGATAATTCTGGAGTAAAAAAATATAGAATTGTAATAGATTACCGGAAGTTGAATGAGGTCACAGTGGATGACAAATACCCATTACCAAATATTGATTCCATATTGGACAAATTGGGAAGAGCCCAATATTTTACTACGTTGGACCTTGCGAAAGGATACCATCAGATATTAGTCAAGGAGGAAGATAGAGAGAAAACGGCATTTGTAACGCCACACGGTTTATATGAGTTCGTAAGGATGCCGTTTGGTTTAAAAAATGCTCCTGCAACCTTCCAGAGGTTTATGAATGAAATATTACAGGATTACATCAACAAAACATGTGTTGTCTATTTAGACGACATATTAATTTTCAGTACTTCACTACAGGAACATATAAAAGCATTAAAGGAAATTTTTGATGTATTAGAAAGAAAAAATTTGAAAATTCAAGTAAACAAATGTAATTTTCTAAAGAAGGAGACAGAATTTTTAGGACACATATTGACTGACAAGGGAATGAAACCAAATCCGGATAAGACCAAAATTATAGAAAAATTAGAATTGCCAAGAACAGAAAGGCAAATTAAAAGTTTTTTAGGAATAACCGGATACTACCGAAAATTTATAAAAGACTACTCAAAAGTAGCACAGCCAATTACAAAATATTTAAAAAAAAAGGAGTAAAAGGGATCCTACTTATATTGACGCTTTCGAAAAGTTAAAAAGTCTAATTGGTACACATCCAATATTGCGGTTTCCAAACTTCGAAAAACAATTTACTTTGACAACTGATGCATCGAATTATGCACTGGGAGCTGTTTTGTCTCAGGAGGGACACCCAGTATGTTTTGCCTCAAGGACATTGAACAACCACGAGAGGAACTATTCGGCAACAGACAAGGAGTTTCTGGCTATAATATGGAGTATCAATTACTTCAGGTCATACTTGTACGGAAGAAAATTTAAGATTCGAACGGACCATCAACCAATAAAATATTTACAAGCTAAATACAAGGGAAAGGATTTATCACCCAGTCACCAAAGGTGGTTGTTGAAATTAGGAGAATATGATTATGATATCGAGTATTTATGAGATATTCAGAAAATATTTAACGAAAGGATTGGTAGGCATATATTCGGAATTGTCAATGCATAAATATAATATAGTACAACAAAAATTGATTCAGATGTTTTCAAATGACAGAAATATAAAATTTATAAAATGTACCAAAAGGGCATGGGATATTGAAACAGAAGTGTAGGCGGGGAAACAGATATCGCTATGCCATGTGAAAGAAAGTATGCACTCAGGTATACAAGAAACCTACAATCAAATAAAAAATAAAATCTATTTTCCAAAGTTGATGGAACTTGTCCATTTCGTAATTAATCAATGCGATGTATGTAAGGAAGTTAAATATGACAGAAATCCTATTACAATAATTGAACAATTGGAAGATCACTTTGCAAAAACTGGAAAACCAATTAAAATTATAGCTGATAATGAATTTAAGGCAGCACGAATTCAGGAGTTCCTGAGCCAAGAAGGAATTCAACTGCATTTAACTAAACCCAACAGTCATACGGGTAATGCAGATATAGAAAGGATGCATAATACAATTATAGAGAAAGCAATACGCAATTACAATAGCAGATATCATTCTACAATCAAAAGTACTCCTCTAGATGTTCAAAATGGTAAGACAGATATAGTGAAAATAAAGCAAAATATTGAAGAGAAAAAGAAGAAAATTATAGACAAACTAAACGTAAATAGAAAAGAGTATAGTGAAAATAGAAAAGAAGTGTTTGTGAGAAATTATAAAGCAACTAGGCATAAAGAACTACCAAAATTCAGGAAAATAACTCTAGACAATATATGTACATCCATGTAATATTAAACGACCTCAAAAATTTTTAGACATTGCGGATCATTCTAGCAATCATGATATGGATACCGTTTAACAACGCATATTTGAATATGACGGAAATAAAGAACCAAATAGGTTTTGTGGACTTTCAAACAAGACATCAAGAAAAAGTAAAAGATACAGATATAGTTATACATATGATCAACATTGAACAAATTGAAGAATTTATAAATGGCATGACCGATAATATTATTTTAATGAAAATAAGGAATAAAGACATTCTTCAGAGAGAACTACTAGACGTAAGAAATAAGCTATTAACACTAATACCCTGGAAAAACAGACACAAACGCGGACTGATAAATGCTATAGGTAGTATGTCAAACTGGTTATTTTGTACGATGGACGATACTGACAGACAGGACATTCAGAATCATCTACTTAAACGGACGGAAATATTAGTCAACAAATTCAAGTAAATGAATATATTTAGAACAGTTATCAAAAATACAAATTTTAAAGGCAAAAGTTGAACATATACTAGATAATATAGTGTCAGCAAAATATGAAATAATTCATCCTTATATTTTAACAAGTAAAGAAATAATAAAATATGAGATAGATTATAACAAACTGAAATATTTACAATTAGGAACAATTTTAATGATACATACTTAATATTTGGTATAAAAGTACCAAAAACATTTATATACGTAAACATTAGATTTCTCATACCTATACCAAATAAAGAAAATAACGAAATAGAAGAAAAAATTGCAAAAATATTTAATTAAATTATGTATGAATTTTTATTAGTCGAACTTTTTCTTATGTAAATTGTTAATTTTTTATCGGGCTTAAATTCGAATCTTGCATGACTGCAAATTATTTTTTGTTATTTTTTATTATTAATAAATGAATTTGTTTTTTAAATTCTATTTATTATTTTTATATTAAGATTGGAATATTAAGAATATTTTTAATAATCATCAAACCAGCAGAACGGATCAGTACTGATTTCGAGGCCGCTACGCCATCTCATCAGCGTTCTTTGTTCAATTTTTCCCACTTTTGCAAGTGGTGCTAGTTAGTAGGAATATCAACTATTTAACCAATATTTTAACGAAAATTGAATATGAGAAGTTATCACATTCATATTATTAAGTTATTACATTTTGGTTAGTACGAAATTCCCAACCCTGACGATTAATATTCCAAATATTCCAATATCTCTTTTTGCTTTTTCCAGAGCCATCGGCTGCTGATAGGTAAAGCTTCTTTGTTATTTATGTTCAAGTAATTGAATTTAGTTGTCAATTTACTTTGAACAAGTGCGCGTGCCCCCGCAATGTTTTAAATTATGTATGAATTTTTATTAGTCGAACTTTTTCTTATGTAAATTGTTAATTTTTTATCGGGCTTAAGTTCGAATCTTGCATGACTGCAAATTATTTTTTGTTATTTTTTATTATTAATAAATGAATTTGTTTTTTAAATTCTATTTATTATTTTTATATTAAGATTGGAATATTAAGAATATTTTTAATAATCATCAAACCAGCAGAACGGATCAGTACTGATTTCGAGGCCGCTACGCCATCTCATCAGCGTTCTTTGTTCAATTTTTCCCACTTTTGCAAGTGGTGCTAGTTAGTAGGAATATCAACTATATAACCAATATTTTAACGAAAATTGAATATGAGAAGTTATCACATTCATATTATTAAGTTATTACATTTTGGTTAGTACGAAATTCCCAACCCTGACGATTAATATTCCAAATATTCCAATATCTCTTTTTGCTTTTTCCAGAGCCATCGGCTGCTGATAGGTAAAGCTTCTTTGTTATTTATGTTCAAGTAATTGAATTTAGTTGTCAATTTACTTTGAACAAGTGCGCGTGCCCCCGCAATGTTTTAAATTATGTATGAATTTTTATTAGTCGAACTTTTTCTTATGTAAATTGTTAATTTTTTATCGGGCTTAAGTTCGAATCTTGCATGACTGCAAATTATTTTTTGTTATTTTTTATTATTAATAAATGAATTTGTTTTTTAAATTCTATTTATTATTTTTATATTAAGATTGGAATATTAAGAATATTTTTAATAATCATCAAACCAGCAGAACGGATCAGTACTGATTTCGAGGCCGCTACGCCATCACATCAGCGTTCTTTGTTCAATTTTTCCCACTTTTGCAAGTGGTGCTAGTTAGTAGGAATATCAACTATTTAACCAATATTTTAACGAAAATTGAATATGGGAAGTTATCACATTCATATTATTAAGTTATTACATTTTGGTTAGTACGAAATTCCCAACCCTGACGATTAATATTCCAAATATTCCAATATCTCTTTTTGCTTTTTCCAGAGCCATCGGCTGCTGATAGGTAAAGCTTCTTTGTTATTTATGTTCAAGTAATTGAATTTAGTTGTCAATTTACTTTGAACAAGTGCGCGTGCCCCCGCAATGTTTTAAATTATGTATGAATTTTTATTAGTCGAACTTTTTCTTATGTAAATTGTTAATTTTTTATCGGGCTTAAGTTCGAATCTTGCATGACTGCAAATTATTTTTTGTTATTTTTTATTATTAATAAATGAATTTGTTTTTTAAATTCTATTTATTATTTTTATATTAAGATTGGAATATTAAGAATATTTTTAATAATCATCAAACCAGCAGAACGGATCAGTACTGATTTCGAGGCCGCTACGCCATCTCATCAGCGTTCTTTGTTCAATTTTTCCCACTTTTGCAAGTGGTGCTAGTTAGTAGGAATATCAACTATATAACCAATATTTTAACGAAAATTGAATATGAGAAGTTATCACATTCATATTATTAAGTTATTACATTTTGGTTAGTACGAAATTCCCAACCCTGACGATTAATATTCCAAATATTCCAATATCTCTTTTTGCTTTTTCCAGAGCCATCGGCTGCTGATAGGTAAAGCTTCTTTGTTATTTATGTTCAAGTAATTGAATTTAGTTGTCAATTTACTTTGAACAAGTGCGCGTGCCCCCGCAATGTTTTAAATTATGTATGAATTTTTATTAGTCGAACTTTTTCTTATGTAAATTGTTAATTTTTTATCGGGCTTAAGTTCGAATCTTGCATGACTGCAAATTATTTTTTGTTATTTTTTATTATTAATAAATGAATTTGTTTTTTAAATTCTATTTATTATTTTTTATATTAAGATTGGAATATTAAGAATATTTTCAATAATCATCAAACCAGCAGAACGGATCAGTATTGATTTCGAGGCCGCTACGCTAATAAATAGAATTTGAACAAATTCATTTATTAATAAAATAATAAAAAATCATTTGCAGTCATGCAGATTCGAACTTAGGCCAAAAAAAAAAATATTAACAATTTACATTACAAAGTTCGACTAATAAAAATTCATACATAATTTAAAACATTGCGGGGGCACGCGCACTTGTTCATTGTAAATTGACAACTAAATTCAATTACTTGAACATAAATAACAAAGAAGCTTTAGTTTCCAGCAGCCGATGGCTCAGGAAAAAGCGAAAGAGATACATGGAATATTGGGAATATTAATCGTCAGGGTTGGGGAATTTCGTACTAACCAAAAATGTAATAACTTAAAAATATGAATGTGATAACTTCTCATATTCAATTTTCGTTAAAATATTGGTTAAATAGTTGATATTCCTACTAACTAGCACCACTTGCAAAAGTGGAAAAATTGAACAAAGAACGCTGATGAGATGGCGTAGCGGCCTCGAAATCAGTACTGATCCGTTCTGCTGGTTTGATGATTATTAAAAATATTCTTAATATTCCAATCTTAATATAAAAATAATAAATAGAATTTAAAAAACAAATTCATTTATTAATAATAAAAAATAACAAAAAATAATTTGCAGTCATGCAAGATTCGAACTTAAGCCCGATAAAAAATTAACAATTTACATAAGAAAAAGTTCGACTAATAAAAATTCATACATAATTTAAAACATTGCGGGGGCACGCGCACTTGTTCAAAGTAAATTGACAACTAAATTCAATTACTTGAACATAAATAACAAAGAAGCTTTACCTATCAGCAGCCGATGGCTCTGGAAAAAGCAAAAAGAGATATTGGAATATTTGGAATATTAATCGTCAGGGTTGGGAATTTCGTACTAACCAAAATGTAATAACTTAATAATATGAATGTGATAACTTCTCATATTCAATTTTCGTTAAAATATTGGTTAAATAGTTGATATTCCTACTAACTAGCACCACTTGCAAAAGTGGGAAAAATTGAACAAAGAACGCTGATGAGATGGCGTAGCGGCCTCGAAATCAGTACTGATCCGTTCTGCTGGTTTGATGATTATTAAAAATATTCTTAATATTCCAATCTTAATATAAAAATAATAAATAGAATTTAAAAAACAAATTCATTTATTAATAATAAAAAATAACAAAAAATAATTTGCAGTCATGCAAGATTCGAACTTAAGCCCGATAAAAAATTAACAATTTACATAAGAAAAAATTCGACTAATAAAAATTCATACATAATTTAAAACATTGCGGGGGCACGCGCACTTGTTCAAAGTAAATTGACAACTAAATTCAATTACTTGAACATAAATAACAAAGAAGCTTTACCTATCAGCAGCCGATGGCTCTGGAAAAAGCAAAAAGAGATATTGGAATATTTGGAATATTAATCGTCAGGGTTGGGAATTTCGTACTAACCAAAATGTAATAACTTAATAATATGAATGTGATAACTTCTCATATTCAATTTTCGTTAAAATATTGGTTAAATAGTTGATATTCCTACTAACTAGCACCACTTGCAAAAGTGGGAAAAATTGAACAAAGAACGCTGATGAGATGGCGTAGCGGCCTCGAAATCAGTACTGATCCGTTCTGCTGGTTTGATGATTATTAAAAATATTCTTAATATTCCAATCTTAATATAAAAATAATAAATAGAATTTAAAAAACAAATTCATTTATTAATAATAAAAAATAACAAAAAATAATTTGCAGTCATGCAAGATTCGAACTTAAGCCCGATAAAAAATTAACAATTTACATAAGAAAAAGTTCGACTAATAAAAATTCATACATAATTTAAAACATTGCGGGGGCACGCGCACTTGTTCAAAGTAAATTGACAACTAAATTCAATTACTTGAACATAAATAACAAAGAAGCTTTACCTATCAGCAGCCGATGGCTCTGGAAAAAGCAAAAAGAGATATTGGAATATTTGGAATATTAATCGTCAGGGTTGGGAATTTCGTACTAACCAAAATGTAATAACTTAATAATATGAATGTGATAACTTCTCATATTCAATTTTCGTTAAAATATTGGTTAAATAGTTGATATTCCTACTAACTAGCACCACTTGCAAAAGTGGGAAAAATTGAACAAAGAACGCTGATGAGATGGCGTAGCGGCCTCGAAATCAGTACTGATCCGTTCTGCTGGTTTGATGATTATTAAAAATATTCTTAATATTCCAATCTTAATATAAAAATAATAAATAGAATTTAAAAAACAAATTCATTTATTAATAATAAAAAATAACAAAAAATAATTTGCAGTCATGCAAGATTCGAACTTAAGCCCGATAAAAAATTAACAATTTACATAAGAAAAAGTTCGACTAATAAAAATTCATACATAATTTAAAACATTGCGGGGGCACGCGCACTTGTTCAAAGTAAATTGACAACTAAATTCAATTACTTGAACATAAATAACAAAGAAGCTTTACCTATCAGCAGCCGATGGCTCTGGAAAAAGCAAAAAGAGATATTGGAATATTTGGAATATTAATCGTCAGGGTTGGGAATTTCGTACTAACCAAAATGTAATAACTTAATAATATGAATGTGATAACTTCTCATATTCAATTTTCGTTAAAATATTGGTTAAATAGTTGATATTCCTACTAACTAGCACCAATTGCAAAAGTGGGAAAAATTGAACAAAGAACGCTGCTGAGATGGCGTAGCGGCCTCGAAATCAGTACTGATCCGTTCTGCTGGTTTGATGATTATTAAAAATATTCTTAATATTCCAATCTTAATATAAAAATAATAAATAGAATTTAAAAAACAAATTCATTTATTAATAATAAAAAATAACAAAAAATAATTTGCAGTCATGCAAGATTCGAACTTAAGCCCGATAAAAAATTAACAATTTACAAAATATTTAATTATGAAAACAAAACATATGAATATAAAGAAAATAAACACTTAAGAGAATTAAAAAACACTAACCATTGCGTTATAAAATCAAATTGTATACTTATAAAAAACACAGAATTTGAACTAATTCCAATTAATGTAAAAACCATTATTATTAAGAATGCTATCAATTTACCAATTGATCAAACTTGTACTAAAAATGAAACGATTGTTAATGGAAACTACTTAATCCAATACAGTAATTGTTCTATTAAAATTAGAGATTACTATTTTTCAAATCTTATGGAAATTGCAGAGGAAAATGTTAACATTTTAAAAATAGAATATGACAAAATTCAGAATTTTACAAAAAAGATAACTTTTGAAGAAATTATAGAAAATAAAAAATCAATGAGTGTTTGAACTCACGGGCGATGTGTTAACACCTTTTTGTTACACGGTACCTGTTCGATTTCTATGAACACAGACCCACAAACCCGGAGGTAGAGTTAATATAAAGTATTTAATGAAAAAGAATAGTTTATTGAATTTAATTTTACTTTGTATAATTTATTATACCCTCCAAAAAAGAATTTGGAGGGTATATTCACTTTGTCATTCCGTTTGTAACGCATCGAAATATCCATCTCAGACCCCATAAAGTATATATATTCTTGATCAGTGATGAAATCTAAGACCAACTGAGCATGTCCGTTCGTCCGTCCGTCCGTCCGTCTGTGGAAATCACAATACAGTCCAAACGAAAAGAGCTAGACTCTTGAAATTTGGCATAAATATATTTTAAAACTTAGAGCAGGTTAAGTTCGAAGATGGGCTAAATCGGGCAAGAGGGAAAAAAGTTCCCCTAAGAAGAACTAAACCAACCCAGAAAAAACAACATAATTTTTAAAGTTTTTTGGTTATTTTGTTAAGCAAACGATATATTTTTATGTCAAATACGGTCCAACGCCTTAAACTTGGAGCCATTAAATAAAATAAAAATATTTTTTGATCCCGCCCACTTCAGTGGGCGTTATTATAGGCAAAAATAGCATAAAAATTTAACAAATTGTTTTACTTAAGCCTAAATTCCTTTAAAATAACACTTTTAAGCTTCAATGACGAAGCTGAGACGAATCCTGGTACTACTCTGCCCTACCCCCTCCTTCCCCTTCGTCCCCTAAATGACCCTACCAAAAAAAAATTTTTTTTTTAAATTTTGTATATAATCATTCCAAACATTTATCTTTAGAGTTTTATGACTGCCGATTTCTGCCCTACCCCCCCCCCCCCCCCCTCTTCCTTTGCCCCTAAATGACCCTACCAAAAAAATTTTTTTTTTTAAATTTTGTATATAATCATCCCAAGCATTTATCTTTAGAGTTTTATGAATGCCGATTTCTGCCCTACCCCCCCCCCCCCCCTCTTCCCTTGTCCCCAACATGACCCTACCAAAAAAAAAATGTTTTATTAAATTTTGTATATAATCATCCCAAGCATTTATCTTTAGAGTTTTATGACTGCCTGTTGCTGCCCTACCCCCTCCTCCCCCTTTGCCCGCTAAATGACCCTATTAAAAATAAATAAAAATTTATTTTAATTTTGTGCATAATCATCCCAAGCATTTATTTTTAGAGTTTTATGTCTACCTGTTTCTGCCCTACCCCCTCCTCCCCCTTTGCCCTCTAAATGACCCTATCAAATAAAACAAATTTTAATTTTGTATATAATTATCCCAAGCATTTATTTTTAGAGTTTTATGACAAAGGTGAAATGTTTCCCCCACAGCCCTTGCTAGAGCGACCCCGCCAAAATACAGTTTTTATACCCTCCAAAGAGAATTGTGATGAAGTCTAAGACGGTCTAGCAATGCCCATACGTTCGTCTGTGGAAAACATGATATTGTATATATTTGAACCCCGCCCCCTTTAGTGGGCGTTGACGTACGATATTATATAAAGGAACTCTGTCCCACCAAGTTAAACATTTCAAATTCACTTACTAAATATTTGGAGGGTATTTAAGATTCGACCCGGTCGAATATAACGTTTTTACTTGTTAATGTTATGTTTTCAACACAGTTAAAATTGGTCTTTGATAGCTAAAATATGAAACATAAACTTTTGATTGTATCCTATCGATATAACGTGAGAAAACAGCGTCAATTGTAGTTCCTTGGATAGTAGTTGGGGACTCTAACGAAGTATTCATGGTAAGCTTGAATTTATCGTAGAGAAATTCGATAAGAGGTAGTGCTTCTACGGTTGAAAAATTCGTATTAAAGTCACCAACCATTATTATTGGCATTGAAAAATAGTCCTCTTCTAGTTCGCGTGAACCATTTTCGGTGTAGGGCAGAAGTGAAAAATGAATAAATTTTATTATATTCTGGACAGACTGGTTGAGCAAGAAGCTGTGCCTGCTCTCTCTTTTTCCTCCGATATTCTGCCATATATTTTCTTTTTTCTTTTAATACCGACGCACTAAGTAGATGCACTCAAAATGAAAAAAATACTTAATACTTTTTATTTATTTTATATTAAACCCATAAAAAACAAAGAGAATGCAAAGCAACAGACAAATGTACATACATACATTGTTATGTTTGTACATAAGCTACATACGTTGCTGTCTTGCTAACACATTTTTATATATGTACGTATAACCACGTCACTATTCTCTTTGCTATGCATAAGACAAAACCGAAGATCAACATAAAACACTTTTTAATATTACTCCAAATTAATACTCCGAATTAAAACACTTAAATCTCTGCTCGCCGATATCGGATCGCCTTAATTTTTGGCCTAAACTCTTCGTCGGAACCCGCACTAGCGTTTTAATCCAAAAACTAATAAAATCGGCTATGAATTTCCGGAGAAAATCGCGTGGGAAAATTATATGAAAATCGCCCAATAATCACTTTCAATACCGACTGCCAAGCAACGAACAAACAAACGATGATTTACTCTTACATCTTACACCTAACACTTGCGTATGTATTGAAACTGATAGTTTACTGCCCTAGAGGCGCGCGTATAAATGTTAACACATCAAAAAAAGAATTAATTTTGTATATAATTATCCCAAGCATTTACATTTAGAGTTTTAGGATTGCCTGTTTCCGACCTACCCCTTCCTCCCCGTTTGCCCCGTAAATTACCCTATCAAAAAAAAATTAAATATATTATTTTATATATAATTATCCCAAGCAATATATATGTATATATATACATAAATATAAATATATTGTTATTAGTGTTTGCTGGGATCAAGTCGTGTTTTTTGTCAGCTCCAATAAATCGCCTGTGGAGTCTGTACTCAAAGGGTAAATACTTGCATAAATCGTTAAATCGTGTGAAGCGGCTTATAACTAACAAGTAGCGCTGTTGTTTTCCTCAATAAAAAAGTGATTTTATAAGTTAATTGAAATTTAATTTCTTTTATTCTTTCACTGGAAGTTTGGTTGTTTGTGCTTGTTTCATCAAATTATTCAAAGCAAGACGAACTAAATAGATAGATAATATCAAAGCAAATATCTACAGCTGTTTCATTCTATCATAATACTGGCAATACTGCACGACAGTTGAATTATCACTGCTTATTCACTGCAATACCCCTCGTTGTTAATTGTACACTGCATTACCATTTGTCACTACCCAGTGAGAAAAAGTAATTGCATCGGATTATTCATAAAAACTAAAAATTATATACATATATTTGATTGTTTCATCGTTAATTCCCAAAGATGGCATGCTTGAAAAAGGGATGTATTTTAGAAGGATCAGATGATAGAATGATAATCTGTTGGTTATGTCACGGTTCATACCATTTTAAGTGCGCTGGTATTTCTGGCTTAGTGGGCGAGTCAATAGCAAAAAACAAAAAAGTTCATTGGCGTTGTAATAGTCGCCAGAAAGTCAGTGTTGAATTTTCTAAATTCTTCCAGAGCACTAAAAACAATTTCCTGCAAATCTAAAACAACCTTGGCCATTTAACTGAACAAATTAATGAATATGGAAAACTTTTTTGTGACTTTAAAACTTTAGATAGTTTACAATCACCATCCACAATTTGCCGCAAAAGCCCCAGATTGTTGAAATGAGATAACAATACTTCTGCAACAATCAATCAATATGTAGTTAATACGATTAATGACGGATCCAGTTTAACAAAAATTCTCCTCCTAGAACAACTATGCCTAATGCCTCAGATAATGTTGGTAACATTATTCATGTCAACGATATGAATAATGATCTGAGCTACTCATCAACGGCCGTGCCTCTAAATAATGCTTCGAAATCTCTAAGCCCCGCTCAATTAAGTAATTTTGATGTCTCAACTCCAGACCCTTTAACCTCAATAGCGAGCTCGTCTACAGTTCATAATCAAAATTTAACTGATACGTCAACAGCCCCAAGGGAGTTGCGTACGATTCCTCCGAAAAAAACAATATTTGCTACGCGTTTCGCATCGGATACAAAAGCTGAAGATATGAAATGGTATATTCAAAGGAAATTTGAAAATTGCTCACCACAGGATATTCTCGTTTTTAAAACAAACTCTAGAAATAGAGCATCATTCAAAATAATTGTACTGGAAGTAATGTTTCAACAAACTGTTAGTCAAGAGTTTTGGCCTAAGAATGCTTTAGTACGTGAATTCATTTATAAAGATGATAATAATGCTCGCTTGCGTAATTTAGTGCATCCCAATCCAAAAAACTAATATCTATTTTATACCAAAATGTCAGGGGTATTAATTCAAACTTGTCATCGATTTACCGAAACAGCTTTGGATATGACAACGATATTATAGCATTCACTGAAACCTGGCTTAATAGTAAAATTAATAATACCGAAATTATGTGTTCCATATACCAAATTTTCAGAGAAGATAGGGAAAGTTCTCAAACAGCCAACAATATTGTAAAAAAATCGGGTGGGTGGTGGTGTTCTAATTCTGTCTCAACTATGTTTTCGTCGGAAGAAATTATACATTATAATTATAAGAAATTTGCACATTGAGTTTATATGCGCATTAGTGAATATACATAAACAGCTTATGTATATTATCTGCTTGTATATTCCTCCTAACTCGCAATATTCTATCTATGAGGATTACCAAAAAGCTATAAATGTTATTGCCGATAAAGTAAATTCAAATGATATTATACTTGTGCTGGGAGATTTTAATATGTCAAATGTGTGCTGGAAATCTGTGCCTGATTGTAATTATTTGTCACCTCTTCAATCTTCGGAGTTATCACAGTATTTCATTAACAGTTTACTGGAGTGCTGCCTTTTTCAAATCAACTGCATCACAAATAGTTCTGATAAATTGTTAGAATTTGTTAATGAACCGTCAGACTTTTCGATATCGCAGCATTCCCCGCTTTCAAATCCTGAGGATAGTTATCATCCTACGATTGAATTAACTTATATCTACCAACCTCTTCGACGGTCAAATACATCTCAGCAAAATAAAATTTTTCGTTTTAAGTCAAGAAATTACATTAAACTTCAACGTGAACTCTCTCAAATCGACTGGTTAAATTGAATTATCTTATGGCAATGATTTAGACAAAAGTATCGAAAAATTTTACCAGATACTACACAAATGCTTCCTATCTTCAATACCTAGAGTACTACCTGCCCCCTACCATGGTCCACCTAGGAACACTAAACAACTTTCAAGACTTAAAAACCGAAAGAGTGAACTATTTAAAAAGTACAAGCAAAATGCATCTCACTAAATTATTCTATGTACTCCGCAGCAAGACCTGAATATACCATTGCTAATTAACTGGCTTATAGTGCTTATTTAAACTGGGTAAAAAGTAACTTAAAAAATGATCCCAAATCTTTTTATAAGTTTGTAAATTCGAAGAGGCGTGTGTCAGATTTCCCTTCTGTTTAAATATTGTGAGTCTTCTGATGATAAAGTTATAAGTAATATGTTTGCTGACTTTTTTGCATAAACCTATTCAGCGTCTACGTTTAGCAATATCGAGCAGTATTCTTACCATATCCCTGAATTAGTGAATTTTAATGTACCCCGTATTGAGCAGCAAACTGTTTTGACTTATATGAAAAATCTAAAACTTTCGTATTTTGCCGGTCCTGATGGTATTCCTGTAGTATTTTAAAATACTGTCCTCATTTAATAAGCACTCCATTGACCTATTTATCCAACAAATTACTGAAATTGAGTTATTTTCCCCCAATTTGGAAGAAATCGTTCATCATTCCGCTGTTCAAATCTAGATCTAAAGCTGATATATCAAATTATAGAGGTATAACTAAACTGAACTCTATACCAAAGTTGTTTGAGGAACTCTTATGCTCTACATTGTCTTATTAAGCAACGTCTATCCTTTCTTCTGCGCAGTATGGTTTCTGTAAAGGTCGATCAACTATTACGAATCTCTTAGTATTAACAACCTTAGTTAACGATGGATTTGTCACTGGCAAACAAACACATGTTATCTATTTTGATTTCAGTAAGGCCTTTGATAAGGTGAATCACAACTTACTCATTCATAAGCTTGATCGAATTGGATTTGGAACGTCTCTAATAAAATGGATTGAATCTTATTTGAAGAACAGAATGCAGTGTGTCAAGTTCCGCAATATGCTCTCTACTGATATAAATGTTATATCAGGTGTGCCTAACTATTACCCTGAATGTTGGCACCTGTTGCATAGAATCGAAGGCATTTCTGAAATATCTGGGCGTGATGATTGATACACGTCTATCATTTCGTGAGCACTTGCGATATATAGCGTCCAAAGCATCGAAAACCTGTTTGGCGCTATCTCGGATTATGCCGAATACAAGAGGGCCAAAATATATTCAGAGGAAACTGATCGCTGGAGTAGTGAAGAGCATTATCCTATATGCACACCCAGTATGGTCAGATTTACTTAGATACTCCACATATGTGGGGTTGGTATCCTCTGTGTATAGGTTAGGTGCTTGCATCCTTATTAAATTGGACCAGCGTGTGTAATTTTGTACAGCTAGTTCTAATAGAACTTCGCAGATGAGAACAGATTCGTAGGAGAATCAATACGTCTTAAGTTTCGTTAGTAACTAACGATGAAGTATGCGCATCAGTTCCGAACTTCCTTACCTAGGAGCTAAGGAGGACGTAGGAATAATACTGATAAAACTACCCACCCTGACGAAATGTCAAGGCTGTTCCAGGGTGGTGCTAAAGAAGTTGCCGTGGGGCCACTATTGATATGTATATATATATATATATATATATATATATATATATATATATATATATATATATATATATATGTATATATTTATATATATGTGTGTGTGTGTTAATACTTGATTGTATATAACAGAGAGTGAGTCGACGGTGCTTAAACCGTGAATCGTGTTGAGAATTAAAGCTCCTACACGGTAAAAAATTTTAGACTAATTTAAATACCGAGCAGGTGTGTATATATAACAAATACAAAAAATAATTAAATAAATCGTACTATGGTATACTTATAAAGAGAAACAATGAGAGAGATATAATTTAACCTTATTTTCCAGAGCGTAAAACTATACCAATTTGCACTATTTTGTATTAACTTTCGGTGTTAGACTTAAACCAAAATATTAAAATTTAACAAAGAACAAGAATACATTTCATAAAAATAAAGAATTAATATAATACCCACTTGATAAGTTTAATATCATGATAATGTTATTTTTAATGCAAATTAGAATTCTATTAATAACGTGAGGAATAAATTGTATTCTAAAACTGGTGTAATTTTCAATACCTCACTGTATGCCTTTTACGCTTTACGGGTGTTGCCTTTAATCTAGCCAGGGCTTAAATATATTCCCATATTAATTAAAATGCATTAATTAATTTTTTGTTATCATTTATTTTACATAACAGCTTATATTAAGTAGTGTAATTGTACTTATTGTGGTAGAACATCGGGTGTTACGAGTAATATGTATTCTTTTGAGTTGATCACATATCATTCATATGACCTTAAAAATTCTAGTTCCTTAACATATAACATTTTTGAAAAATTTTTTCATGTTTGTTTAAAAAAATATATATGAATTTAATGAAGTTATTTTATTTTAACAAAAGCAAAGTTTCAAACTTATTTTGAAATTTTGAATGGATTTCAATTAGTCTTGCGCTTGTAGTCTTTTTGTTATCAATATTGTAGATGAATTTTGCGAAAAAAACGCAAAAAATTGGCCAAGGTTATGTCAAACTCAATATTAAATACATAAAAAGCTTTAAAGTAAAGATCGAATACCTGAATAAAACTAAAATTAAGAGGCAAATTGATGCATTTTCCATCCAAACTTATAAAATATTGCGTTATCGCACATATGTTTTCTCCAACTACAATTATTAAATTAGAAACCAAAAGTAATATTTTTGTTAATAGATTACCTCGTCAAACGTTATGAAACTGTCGACTGATTTATGAATGTTAGCTCTTTTTGTATCTCGTCCAGCAGCAGTTGAAGGAAGCAACTTTAAAAGATATAAAAACTGTAAGATGTCAGTAGACCAACCGGCTAAACCTTCCAAACTATTTTGGCCGCCTGCCTCATTTATTATTTCATTAAACAAACTTTTTGTATTTTCCCCACATATTGAATAATTCATTTGCTTTCGCTTCACTATAACGAAGATTAAAATCAAATAAAATCTATAGTGAAAAAGAGTAATTTAAATAATATATTTTTATAATTTTTAAAGAACTCATTACCAATGAACAATCAAACACGATTATGGGAAAAGCCTGTAATACATTTACTTCTTAAGTACAATATTTAATGCGTGCTTTCAGTGTTTGCTGCAATTTCTCCTTTATTACATCTAATTGCTCAGAAACTAGGCAATTTAGAAAAAAATGTAGATCTCCTTCGCTAATATTTTCGTCGTCGCTGCTGCTATCGGTTTCTGGTGTTTTTATTTCAGGTTTTCCCGTCGACAATTTACGTTTCCTCGCGTTAAAATTTTTTAGTTTTGCTACTAAGTCGCCAGTGATAGTTTCAGGGTTCAAAAACAAATCCTAAAATAGTCAAATAAGGAGAAAAAAACAACAACAGTGAAAACAATATAACTTACAATGCCACCACAATTGCTGTTTCCTACTTTATATGATGGAAATATATGTATGATAGCCTCCGCTAGTGAAATCTTGTCCTCGCGCTTCGGATAATTGCCACTACGTTGCCGCAAAAAATTAATTGATTCGCGTACTAAACAACGTCGGGAAGTATCACTTAGGGTTTGCTTTGCATCATACTCATTGAATATTGCAGAATGATCGCCAGTTCTTAGATACAATTCTAATTCCTGCAGTATATGTTTCATAATAAGACAAAACTTAAATAGAGAGATTTTTACTTACCTTATTAATTTTAGAACTGTTGGGTGATATTTCATCGAACAAAGCTCTACAAAAAACTTCTGCTGCATCTATATTGATTCCCGCAAGCTCAATTTCTGCACCGTCTCGATCTTTGAATTGCAGTTCTCTGCCCTCTAGATCTAAATTCAGATTGTTTAAAACTAAAGTTCAATAAAGATAATTTTTAATTTAGGTTATACTTGGCTTAAATTGCTGTGTACAAAGAGTAGCGTGGACATTTCAGCACGAGCATTGCTATAGAAAATAACATTAATATCTTGATGGACTCAAGACAGATTTTATAGTCTTTAGACCAAATAATCGAAATACAAACTTGAAGTCAATACTTACTTGAAATTACTATTCTATTTGAAGTAAAATCATCACTTTCTGGATCACAAATTTTTATAATGAAGAACTTTCCACCACTTTTTACTTTTACATACATTGTCGACCTTACTTGAACACTTTCAGCCTTATGCAAAAAAACTTAACACAGACTGGTAAACCAATGTTAAGCAAAATTCCTTAAAGTATCATGCATAAACGGTTGTTAGCTTAACACACGTGTTGTAAACCGATGTTAACATCAAATAATTTAAATTGGCTACTCATGTACTTTAAAGCACTGTTAAATATTTTTTTTGGCAAATGTTTTGTGAAAACTTTTAATTAAAGCATTTTAGTTTTGAGTATTTTTATATTAAAAATGGATACATTAAATTTAGTGAACAGAATCGGTAAAATTATTTGTTTCGATGTGAAAATTTTATTCAATGTGTAATTTTTATTTAGAACGTATAAACCAAATAGCGGGCTATTATCGGGCACGTACTTATAAAAGAGAAGTCGTTTTAGCAAGGAAACAGTGAGGAAAATTGTAACATTCGTAAAACAAGACATTGAAGTAGACAGCAGGAGATGTGGAACATCACCAAAATACAATTTTGGTAGCCATCCACTAATTTTTGAGCTGTATTATTGTGCATTGACTCCCGACACATTAACTGTTGAAGCTAAAAAATTTAAAAAATTAAAAAAAAAGGAAATGATCATGTGGTTGTATATATATATATATATATATATATATATATACACACACACATATATATATATATATATATATATATATATATATATATATATATATGGGCCGATAGCCATTAGTTGCTAGTGCCTTCACTTCTTTTTGTTTATTGTAATTTTAATTATAGTAGACTTGAAATAATATTAAATATATATCTATATATATATATATATATATATATATATATATATATATATATATATATATATATATATATGGATATGTGATGTACATAACTTTCTGCCACTTCCACCCATGCTTTTTTCTTTGAATGGTTGGTATTGTCGTCCTCATTTTTGTTTTCAATGACTTTTACCTTCTTTCTTATGAGTTCCTTAAGCAGTATTTATAACGGTAAATATCATTCAAAGTACTAACACACATAATGTAAAAACTAGCTATCAGTAGCCTATGACTCTGGAAAAAGCGAAAGAGATACATGGAATATTGGGAATATTAATCGTCAGGGTTGGGGAATTCTGTACTAACCAAAAAGGTAATAACTTAAAAATAAATAGTTGATATTCCTACTAACTAGCACCACTTGCAAAAGTGGAAAAATTGCACAAAGATCGTTGATGAGATGGCGTAGCGGCCTCGAAATCAGTACTGATCCGTTCTTCTGGTTTGATAATTATTGAAAATATTCTTAATATTCCAATCTTAATATAAATAATAAATAGAATTTGAACAAATTCATTTATTAATAAAAATAATAAATAATGATTTGCAGTCTTGCAGATTCGACCTTAAGCCCGTTGAAAAAAAGTTAACAATTTGCATAAGAAAGTTCGACTAATAAAAATTCATACGTAATTTAAAACATTGCGGGGCACGCGCACTTGTTCATTGTAAATTGACAACTAAATTCAATTACTTGAACATAAATAACAAAGACAACTTAAGCCCGTTGAAAAAATTAAAAATTTACGGTCTTATGCAAAATAAAATCTTAATTGATGCTTGAAATTCACGTTAGTTAATAGCTACTTTAAGGCTAACATACCTATGTTAAAAAATTATGTGCAAAAACAGTGCGTTAACCAGCTTTGTCAACTCAGTGCTCTTAGCACTGTTTTTAGTGCTTTTTAAAATATATTACGCGAAAAATGTTGGCTTCAGTGCTTTTTGGTTTTTAGTGCTATTTTTCATTCCGTGGCACCAGACAATAAAAAATGTTGCTATTAAACTTTTATCTTTACCATATTCCAATGCTGAAGTAGAACGAGTTTTTAGCTCAATGAATCTTTTAAAAAGAAACAGAACCGAATGTCGCTGAATTCGGTTAATGCGCTTTTACAAATCAAAAACGGAGTTAAAAGGGAAAATTCTTTTAGCAAAACGTACGAAATTCCAAATGAGGTCAATATTCATATTAATACAAAAATGGTTTATAAAACGTTGGAATATGAAATAAAAACGGTATTATGGGCAGATGACCGTGATGAGGAATTCACGGACTTTGATATTGATCTTTATCAAATACAAATTGAAATTCATTCGTTATTATATGAATATATTGTTACAAAGTTTAAAAATAGATTCAAATATAACGACAATGTGGATATATGTACTTGGCAGCACTGCCAAATCATCTCAAGTTGTCACAATGTTACAACCCTGGTAAACACAAAGCAGATAATATTTGAATTAACGGAAGTGGAATATTCCGGATACATCTTCGAGAATATACAAGATCATTTGAGGCTGTGCAATAATAAGTGTAAATAACAACAACGAAAAACCTAGCAACATCAATGCTAAGAGATGATGCTGTTATTCTTAATGATCTTGTACGCAAGTATTCGCTGCTAACAAAAGCTAAACATGTACACCAATATATACAGCAACATACACACAAATATACACATAAACATACCCACATAGTACAAGAAGAAACAAAACTACGCAACACACAGAACACTCATACATACAACCACACATAGTTACAATAAACAAAACACACAAGACAGCATTGTCATATAAACAAACACACGTATATAGCTACATGTTAAGTAAAGCACAACCAACAACAACCATAACCAGATGCTTCGCGAAGTTACCAGACGATGTCATTTTGCTATATAAAGTCGCTGCCAGTAATCAGCGGGATCAGTGTGATTTTAAATCTAGACGTGTTTACATCGCTAAGTGTTTAGTAGTACAAATACTCGTGTTAATAAAGTAGTAAATAAAGTGTTGCCGCATTATATTTCTAAAGTTAATTGTCTGTGTTTTTAATTTGATGCAATTAAACGAATCCTTGAAGGATAAGTAAAAAGCGTTTTTACGAAAAGGTCTAAAAACGTAACAATTGGTGTCAGAAGTGGGATTGCAAAAATAATTAAAAAGGACATTGCAATTTAAGGAAAAAAAGGACATTAAAAAAAATAATTATGAAATTTGATGAGCTAAAAGTTGAACAGCTAAAAAAGGAGCTTAGTAAGTGGGAATTGCCAACAGCAGGTAACAAGGCTGAACTGCAGAAGAGGCTGATAGATGAGTTTAATACACATACGAGTTTGAGGACAAAGACGATGTAGAGGTATGTCCTCCTGCTGCGAGCAGCAGCATGGACATAAACTCAATGTTCGCTGCTATGATGATTCAGATAAAAGGAATCAATGATGCACAAACTGCATCAAAAATCAGCAGTGACAAACTTGTAGCCGAAATAGTTGAAATTAAACAGAACTCTCAGCAGATGCAAGAGTCATCAAGGATCAGCAGTGAAAAGCTTGTAGCCGAAATAACTGAAATAAAACATAACTCTCATCAGATGCATGAAGCATCAAAGATCAGCACTGAAAAGCTGGTAGCCGAAATACAGGGAGTGAAAACAAAACTGTTGGAGTCAAATAGAGCCACGAACGAGACTCTGGTAGAGGTTTCTGAGGCCATTAATAGGAGGGTGGATTCTATTGAGAACAAATTCTCAGAGCTGGCAGAGAGAGTCCAACATCTAGAAAGCGGTGGCCTAGAACAGCGTGCAAAAGAGTTCGAAGAAAAATTTCATGCTCTAGAGGACAAAGTGCATAACCTCGAGCGTAGTGGATGGACTGTACGAGCAGTTGCGGAGGTTTCTGCGCGAATAAAAGCGCCATGCTTTGACGGCAGCGTACCATTGGGCATCTTTAGATTCCAGTTCGAGACGGTTGCTAGCAGAAATGGATGGGATGCTGAAGAAAAAGCCATAGAGTTGATTTTGTCCTTAAAGGGTACAGCCGCAGAGGTACTTGAGACCGTGCCAGTAAGCAGCAGAAACAACTATAATGAAATAATGGCAGCATTGCAGCGCAAGTATGATGGTGAGCACAAGCGCGATTTATACAGAATGGAATTGCGATGTAGAGTTCAAAAGCCTAACGAGTCTCTACAAGATTTCGCAATGGAAATCGAGCGTTTAGTGCAGCTCACATATCCAGGCGAGAGTCACCCGTTTCTAGACCACTTTAAAACTGAGGCGTTTGTTAATGGCATTCGCGACTCTGATGTTAAACTAGATGTGTGCGCAACGCAGAAATCCACTTTCGCTGAGACTGTTTCATTTGCGCTGGCTCAAGAGACTGCAAGGATGGTTTTCAAACCGCAGATATGCAAGGTGCGGAATGTGGAGGTTTTGTCTGAGGAGGATAACAGCCTAGTTGCTAGTGTTAAGGAAGCAATGCGACAATTGTTGGCGGAAAGTGCTATCAAAGAAAAGCCTAAGTGCTTTAACTGCGGAAAAATCGGTCATTTTCAGCGCAGCTGCAAAGCACCAAGGAAAAGAGGTAGATCTGTTTCGCACCAAGAAACAGCAAACGGGTGAACCAAACAACATCACAAGAGTCCCCGTTAAACTAAAACGAGCTAGCGCTAAGGGGCAAGAGCTAGCTCCCACAAACGAGGGCCCCACAATCTCCATATCAGTGATGCAGCAGAAAAATAGCAACCTTACTGCGTCTGGACACATCAACGGGGAAAAGCACGTACTTACCATAGACACAGGGGCGTCGCAGTCAATAATAAGGCCCGATATAGTAAAGGGGAAATGCGATCGTTTAAAAAATATACGGCTAGGTACAGCTACTGGAGAGCCTGCCACTGTCTATGGTAAGATTGAATTGAAGGTGACTATAGCCAACATCAACGTGAGGCATGTGTTTACTGTTGCCGATATTGTCGATCAGGTAATTATTGGAGCCTATTTTATGATTAACCATGGCATTAATCTACACTTGGGGCAACAGCTGATGATTTGGCGTAATGTGGAAATACCCCCTGATGTTGGGTATGACAGCAAGCCGCAAGTAAGAAAAGTATTTGCTATTGAGAGTCAGACGTTACCGCCGCAGTCTGAAACAGTTATATGGGCGCGTATGAAGGGAGATTGTGAGGACAATCGGTTGTGGGTTGTAGAACCAGCAGATTTAAAGAGAGAGCTTATAACAGCAAAAGCTCTAGTAAAAACCAGTAAAGGAGGAATAGTCCCTATAAGAGTACTTAACTTGACAGACCATGAAAAAGTCATCAAAGAAAATTGCGATATTGGCCAGTGTACTCCAGTAGAGGCAATAATAAACTGCGAGAGGAAGATAGAGCCTACCAATTTGTCCGCCAAAGAACGTGAACAATTTGAGGAATACGTAGGAAAATGGGTAGCAGGACTGTCAGCGACAGACAGAAATAAAGCCAAACAGTTGCTAAAAAGGCATGCCAGTATCTTCGCCATGGGAAACCAAAGCCAGTGTAGAACTGCATTGGTTAAACATGAAATTAACACAGGCGAAGCTAGGCCGATTAAACAGCCACCCAGAAGTGTACCCCTAGCAAAGCGAGATGAAGTCAAAGAGCTTGTAAGAGAAATGGAGCGTGAAGGCGTAATTGAGCCATCTTCTGGTCCTTGGAGTTCGCCAGTAGTCTTAGTTAAAAAGAAAGATGGCAGTACTAGATTCTGCGTAGACTACAGGAATCCGCTCCCCAGAATCGATGACACTTTGGACACGCTAGCTGGTACGAGATGGTTCTCTACGCTAGACTTGCGAAGCGGATATTGGCAAGTGGAGATTGCAGAGAAAGACAAGGAGAAAACTGCCTTCAGTGTCGGTAACGGATTATGGCAGTTCAAAGTTATGCCATTTCGTCTCTGCAATGCTCCGGCCACATTTGAACGCCTAATGGAGAAGGTACTGAAAGGACTCCACTGGAAGACATGCTTGGTATATCTGGATGACATAATCGTGATGGGGAAAACTTTTGATGAACACCTCAAAAACATGGCAGAAGTTCTTCAACGGATATCATCATCTGGATTGAAACTCAGCCTGAAGAAATGTGCATTGTTCCAGAAAGAAGTGAAGTATTTGGGGCATCGTGTTACAGCAGACGGAATCTCAACAGATGAAGATAAAACACAAGCAGTAAGGGACTGGCATCAACCTAAAAATCTTCATGAATTGCGCAGCTTTTTGGGCCTTTGTACATACTACAGACGCTTTGTGCCAAATTTTGCCAGTGTAGCTGCAAGCCTGCATGAGCTGACAAAGAAGTCGAGACCATACCATTGGGGTGAGCCACAGGAAAAGGCATTCCAGAAACTTAAAGGATAATTGTGTACGTCACCAGTACTAGCGTATCCCATACCTGGAGAAAAATTTGTGCTGGATACTGATGCGAGCGGCTATGGCATAGGGGGCGAATTATGTTTTATAACTTTATTTGATGAATTGAATCTTAAGATTAAAAATTATTTTAACTTAAAACTAACTTAAGCTAAGCAACGTAGGTAATTTTATGCTTACGTTGCTGTCTATCAAAATGAGAGAAAATAAAAATAATAAATGAAATTTAACTTAAGGTAAGCAACGTAAGTATTTTATGCTTACGTTGCTGTCTAGCAAAATGTGGGAATAAAACTTTAAGGTTTCCCTACACTTTGTCAGCCATTATAATTAGTTTGGGGATCGGGACGTAACTCCTCCAGACCTTGCCTGAAACACTCCTGAGTTTCATTTATTTAAAGTTCTATTACACTATTTATTTAGTAATCATTGTTGTCATCAATAGTTAAATCGCAAAATATTTATTTATCTTGGGTTTTATACCTTTTTATAATCTCATTTACATTATCGTTCATTATAATATTTTCTTTAGTTTGCTTTTCTTCAATATTTATTTTAATTTTATTTCTTCTTATAGAACAATACAATATAATGATCGCTGCAGTGAAAAGAATTATCAATGTTACATTTACGCCATACGATACATTCTTATGGAATTTTAGTTCTTCTATTGCCTTAATATTATTTGTATGTTCTAAAATAATATCATCAAACTCGGGATTTGGATTAGTTATGTTAACAATCTGCGTTGGTGGAAAAAAATATTTCTCATGAATTATGTACTTATTGTTTTCAAAAGTCTGATCATTAATTGCAATACTGCAGTTATTAACATATATTAAATAATTTCCAGATAAACTTAAATTTCTATTGTCACAAGTTTGCTTGAATTTTATTTTTCTAGCGTTTTTTAATAAAATAGTTTCTTCATCTATTTCTATTGTATCGGTTTTATTATTGAATATATATTTACAATTATTTTTAATTGAACAATCATTACTTTTTTTGAGGTGTTTAAGTATTATATTTTCTTTATATTGTAAAACAACATTATTTATTTCTATGATTTTTTCGTTACGTTCGTCAATTTCCATACATTAACTATTTGGTACTGCAGTGAGTAATCTTAACTGTGTGGTTATAAATTGATTAGGGATTTGTATAGCTATTATTAAGGAATTTTCCCTATAACTCATCACTCCGATTTTTAGAAGTTTTTATTTGTAAAAGTCAATATTAAATTTTTCGATCTCTGCTTTTGTAAATACACTAGGATGGATGAAATTATTTCTTGCAGATGCAATATTGTCTTGTATTTTTTCTACTTTGTCTTCTAAAGCATTTAATTTGGACAATTGGTCGAGATATAGATATCGCTTTACAATCTCATTATTACTCTTCCTGACCTGTTCTAGAGCAGATTTGATATCAGATCTATCCTTTTCTATCGCATTTTTCAAAATAATTATTTTCATCACTAATTATAATTAGTGATTTATTAAATGTGTCATTTATGATAATCTGTTTGTTTACTGTATTTATAATGTTTCTATTATATTCTTCAGTTACAGAAATATGCTCCATTATTTCCTTCCTGTCGTCATCGTCCATTGTTCCGTACAAGCATCTTTGTGCTGTACCTACAAAATTCATTAAACCTCTCTTTCCCCTTTGTTGTCTCGGTTTTATTTTCAGAATTTTTTCATGTATGTTATGTACTTTTTGTAAGCGGATTTGCCTATTGCTTAAGTCTATTGTGTTAATATTTTCCTCCAATAAGTTCAGTGGTTCCAATATTTCGCCAACATCAATAATGTGAATTACTGTACTAGTAAGTAGTATTAGTTATTTCTACATCGCCAATATTTATGTCGATAAACCCATTGTTATCTGGCAGTTGGTTAATTTGCAGTAGTCCTACGGTGTTACTGACCATTAGGAAGAGTACCATGATTGTTGCCAAAGTCTGAAAATTTAAAAGGTCGCTTAATGTTTGATTCATGAACATTTTCCAAAGGTTTCTCAATAAACTTCGGCTGTTCCTTATGTCTCAAGCTTTTATAGTTTTTTGTAAAGCCTTTCTTTCTCTATTCCACATAATTTTCTCGGGACTCATTTCTCTTTTCAATCGTTTTTGATTTTGCACTCTGCAATCTTTGTTTTATGATACTGTGATCGACCAATTTATTTTGCACGTCTAAAGGAATGCATTTTATCGTGCTATGATAATTACTATTATAGAATTTTATTGCCTTAATTATTTGGATGTTTATTGGAAGTTTTTCCTCTAGGTTAAAAGCTCTGATTTTTTCTGTTATCGTATTATTAAATCTCTCAATATCCGAATTACCGGTACGGATATTCGGTTTTGTAAAATGATAATGAATTCCTTCTTGATCAAGGCAATTCTTTACATTTGCGTTATTAAATTCGTTATCAAGTACAAATTTGGTAACATTGCCCTTAATAGTCAAAAATGCCCTAATTTTTGCAACCAGAGTTTGACTACTTCTATCGTGTAAGTGAAATGATATTACATGTTTCGAAAATTTGCCAATAAATATTATGAAGGAATGCTTACTTTTCACATACGTATCCACGTGAATTATTTCATTAGTAGTTGAAGGGGTTTCAGTCATTTTGAATTTATTTTTAATTGGGTTTCTGTCGTATTTAGATGCTGAGCAAATTTCGCAGTTATTAATTACTTTTTGGATGAATTACTTCAAATTTGGATTGTATATTTGATGTTTAATTCTTTCATAAGTTGGGATTATGCCTGCATAGCCTGTTTCAAGTTTATGAAATAGTGCAATTTGTTTTTTCAGTTCGTTCTCTTCGACAATATCTTCAGCGAACTTAGAACACTTAACAAATTTAATTTTTGTGTTTCCGGGAAATTCGGAGATAATAATTCTTTGCAATGTATTATACTCATGTCCATTCAGTTCGGAAAATATTGCTACTTTTCCTTTTGAAATTTCTCTTTTGAGAATATTTACAACATTTCCATTCGCACAATCATCTCTATCAATAAATATCCGCTTCTTTCCGAAAATTTCCACCATAGGAATATATTTCTTCTCTACTAAAATAATTTGTGTTCCGAAACGGTTTACTACGGTATCTAAAATTGATATATGGTCATTGTTTTCCTCTTCCTGCGAATGAACGGTTTGAATCCGCAAAGAATCTTCATCCCCCTTTTTATATGATTCGTCAGTACCATTCTCCATTAAATGATTAATTTCATTCATGTCGGAGTTAATACGACTTAAAAAATCGGCAACTTTATTCAGTTCACCTTTTATATAATTCACCCGCATATTATATTCTCCCAATTGAACCAACCATCTTTGGAGACGTGGACTGATATCCTTACCCGTATATTTTACTTGTAACCACTTCAACGGTTCGTGGTCGCACTCTAGATCGAACTCTCTTCCATAGATATATGGTCGAAAGTATTTCACACCCCAAACTATCGCCAACAATTCTTTCTCAATTGTTGAGTAGTTTGTTTCGGTTTTATTCAGAGTACGAGAAGCATATGCAACTGGGTGACCTTCTTGTGAAAGAACGGCGCCAATGGCAAAATTGCTTGCATCAGTGTTTATCTAGCACCTTTTGGAGAATATTGGATATCTAAGGATTGGTGCATTGGTGACAATTTCCTTCAATTTTTCGAAAGCCAAAATGTAATTAGGATCATAACTATTAATTTTTTCGTTTTTTCTGAGTGTCTTTGTTAAAGGGTTTGCAATTTTCGCATAATCCTTGATAAACTTCCTATAGAAACCCGTCATTCCCAGAAATGACTTGATCTGTTTGGTTGTTTGCGGCAGTTTCAGATTTTGTATTACTTTAATTTTTGTGGGGTCCGGTTTAATGCCCTTATGAGTCAGTAGGTGTCCCAAAAAATGTGTTTCTTTCTTCAGAAAGACGCACTTATCTATTTGGATTTTTAATTGGGCTTTTCTTATAGTGTTAAAAATTGATCTCAGAGAATTTATATGTTCCTCCAGAGATGTGCTAAACACTAAAATGTCATCCATGTATACAACACAGGTTTTATTGATTTGGTCACGGAGAATATAATTCATCAGCCTTTGGAAGGTTGACGGCGCATTTTTCAAGCCAAAAGGCATACGAACGAACTCGTAATGTCCGAAAGGTGTTGAAAATGCTGTTTTCTGACGATCTTCTTCCTTTACCAAAATTTGGTGGAAACCCTTGGCAAGGTCCAATGTAGTAAAATATTGGGCCTTTCCCAACTTGTCTAGAATACCGTTAAGATTTGGTATAGGAAACCTATCATCGACTGTGTTCTCATTGAGTTTCCTATAATCGATAACAATTCTCCATTTTTTTATCCCAGAATTATCCTGTTTTTTAGGCACAATCCATAAGGGACTGTTATAGGGGGAATTACTTTCCCTGATAATATTTTGTCGAAGCATATCTTTGATTTGCCTCTGAATTTCATTTTCGTGAACCTGTGGGTATCGATAAACCTTCGAATATAATGGTTTATCCGTCGTAGTGACTATCTCATGGCAGATTTCGGATGTTGCGGATAAAGTGTCGCCTTCTACAAAAAACAAGTCCTTAAATTTATACAGCAAATTCTTAATTGAATCCTGTTCCTTTTGACTTAAGTCATTTATTCGGAATTTGCTTTGTATGTCTTCACCCTCCGAGTACTGAAGACTTGTTACCATCTCGAATGCTAATGCTAATGCTAATTTATACAGCAAATTCTTAATTGAATCCTGTTCCTTTTGACTTAAGTCATTTATTCGGAATTTGCTTTGTATGTCTTCACCCTCCGAGTACTGAAGACTTGTTACCATCTCGAATGCTAATGGATAATCATTCTCTTCAAAAAATATTTTATTTCCTAGTATTTCCAAATAATTTTGATCAAGGTTTATTTGAGCCTTGAAAGGGACCAAAAAATTCTAACCTATTATAGCATCATAATTTCCATTTTTGAAGTCGACTACTTTCCATGAAAGAGTACCTCTAACCGGAAACTGGGAAGGTATTGGAGTAACAACGCTATAATTTACTTGGTTGAAGCCGTTAAGAGTTTTAATATAAATAGGTTTTTTCAAATTTTGTTTCGTATAAAGAGAAAATGTGTTTGGTTTCACTACGCTTGTACTTGCTCCGGTATCTATTAGGCATTTAAAACTCTGTTTACCTATAGACAAAACGATTACGGGTAGCTTGAATTTTGAGGCGGTTCTAAAAAATGTGTGTCTTCATCGGGAACTATTTCAGCTTCCTGTAAGGTATCAATTTCCATATATTTAAAATTATGAGACCTTTCTGAATTTATATTAGTATCAATACTCATATGCGACAAACGTGTTTGGGATGAACTGGGTTTTTCATTGTAACTACAAGAATTTTGAGGTTGATAATTTCCATTTTCCTTTTTGTTGAATTTTTGTGGTTGACGAGAGTTAAAATTACGATTGTCATAATTGTTATATTTATGATTGTGTTGGACCTGATTACTGCCGTAACATTTTTTCCTATCATTTTGGTTAACACTTTGAGATTTTCTTTGATTTACAAAATTATTATAATTGTTTTGATTAAGTTTAAAATTTTTATTAACTTTGTGTCTACTATCAATAGCCCTATTGTCGTCAAGTAATCCTAGTTTTGTGTATTTGATGATAATATCGTTTAATGTTAAATTTTCGTCCAAATGAACTCTGAGTGGTCCATCGATTTTTTCAATTAGGATATTGACTAAATCCCTATCTACATTTTCAGATTGATACAACAGAGGTTTACTATCGTCGAATTCATAGATTTCACTTATCATATATTTAGCCTTCTCAAAATAATTAAACAATTGCCTTAAACTACTTACTTTAATATATCGACAGTTATTAAACACTTCTGTATACGATGTTTTTGGTCTGGCTTGGATCCTTAATTTCGCTTTCAACTGCTCCCAGGAAATGTCTCCTACTTCTCTTATATATGTTCCGAATTCAGCCGTAATTTTTTCGTTGATAATTATTTGAACTCCAAATCGTATTAGTTCTTGATTATTTTCACAAAGTCCTATTATCATTTCCACGGATTTGATGAAACTGTTAATGCAACGGTTGTTATCCAGCGTTCTAATTTGCCGAAATTGTTGAATAATGTCCTTTGGTGTCATGAAGAGGCAATTTTATGGTGTAAATCAGTGATGTCAGCCTCATACACAATTGTGGAAGCAAAACTCACATGTACGCTTACGCTCTTTTATTTTGAGAGCGTAAAATATAATTGTTTACTGAAGAACACACTCATTCAGCGGGAAGTATCGCAAGTCCTGTTTTGAGGCCTCTAAACAGAAATAATATATTTATATAAATATATATACAATACATATAGGAGGTTTGAAATAAGTTGGGGCCACTGTATGTAGGTACATCTTTTCGAAAATTTCTTAAAGTAGCTTTTAAATTAATTCATAAGTAAGACTTTTTGTAAAAATTGTTTCTCTTGTATATAAACTAACCAAATGTTCAGCTTAAAAATGGAGAAATATTTTAAAATTAAATATCTGAGCACTTGGCAATTTTCGAAATCCTTTTTTACAACTTATAAAATTAGAAGATATTATTGGTAAATAAAAGGATACTCTTAGAAAAGGCCACTAGTTAGACCTCGCAACCGCACATTTCTCCCGCTGGGAATGTAAGAGATAAGAGTGATCTTACCAACACAATCACATTTGACATCACTGGTGTAAATTGTTGATATTGTTGTTGTTGTACTTGTGGTTGCGCTTGTAGTTGTTGAGCTTGTTGTAGTACTTGTTGTTGCGCTTGTAGTTCTTGTTGTTGTTGGGCTTGTTGTAGCTGCTGTTGTTGTTGGTATATTTTAGCTTCTTGTTGCTTTAGAACCATTTCAAGTTCTGCTATTCTTTGCAAATTTTCATCCATGTTTATCGGACGGTTTTCGTGAAATTTGTTCATTTTAATTTTATTTATTAGCACAAAAAAAATTTCAAATTTTATTCACTTCTTTTCTTTTCGTTCCGTTTAGAATCAAAAAGTTTACAACATACACAGTATATTAATATAAATAAATTAATGTATCAAATGCGGTTAATCGCTTTTTTTTTGTTCTTTTTATTTATTCTTTTGAATAAATTTCCGTGCCGACTGCGCCAATTATGTTTTATAACTTAATTTGATGAATTGAATCTTAAGATTAAAAATTATTTTAACTTAAAACTAACTTAAGCTAAGCAACGTAGGTAATTTTATGCTTACGTTGCTGTCTATCAAAATGTGAGAAAATAAAATAATAAATGAAATTTAACTTAAGGTAAGCAACGTAAGTATTTTATGCTTACGTTGCTGTCTAGCAAAATGTGGGAATAAAACCTTAAACTTTCCCTACACTTTGTCAGCCATTATAATTAGTTTGGGGATCGGGACGTAACTGGCGTGCTATCCCAAGTAGTTAATGGCACTGAGAAAGTCATAGGATACTATAGCCGTGTACTCTCAAAACCTGAGAGGAACTACTGTGTGACACGACGTGAGCTTCTGGCAGTATTGGAATGCATTAAACATTACCATAAGTACCTGTAGGGTCAACACTTTACATTAAGGACTGACCATTCTGCACTGAGATGGTTATTGCAGTTTAAAAATCCTGAAGGGCAACTGGCAAGGTGGATTGAGCGCCTGCAGAGCTACGACTTCAGTATTGAGCATAGAAGGGGCACAAAACATAGCAATGCGGATGCTCTTTCAAGAAGACCCTGCTGTTTAGAGTGTAAACGTTGCGTTAGAACCGAACAAAAGTAAGGTGTTGTTGATGTTCGGCTAATGCACATCGACTCTGATGAAGACTGGTCAGCGGCACAGAGGGACGACAATATACTGGGGAAAATTATAGCAGCCAAAGAGGAGGACAGAAGACCGTCGCGGAATGAAATTTCGGCTGAGAGTCCACTCGCCAAATCTTATTGGGCTCAGTGGAACAGCCTGAAGGTAATAAAAGGGGGCCTATACCGCGTATGGGAAAGTGTAGATGGCAAAACAACTTCAAATTTGATAGTTGTGCCATGTTCCAAGATAAGTAAAGTTCTGCAAGAATTTCACAATGGACCTAGTGGCGGTCGTCTTGGAGTAACAAAAACACTTGAGAAACTGAATCAGCGTTTTTATTGGGTTGAATGTCAACAAGCCGTAGCCGACTGGATAGCAAACTGCCCACAGTGCATAGCAGCCAAAGGCCCAGTAAGAAGAAGCCGGGGACAGCTACAGCAATACAACTCAGGAGCACCATTCGAGCGGATCGCAATGGATGTAGCAGGTCCTTTTCCCGTCACTGAAGCCGGAAATCGTTATGTTCTTGTGGTAATGGACTATTTCAGTAAATGGCCAGAGGTATATGCTGTACCTAACCAAGAAGCAAAGACAGTTGTAAATGCATTCGTCAACAACTGGGTATGTTGCTATGGAGTCCCAATAGAATTACATTCCGACCAAGGAAGGAATTTCGAGTCTGCCATATTCAGGGAAATGTGCGAATTATATGGGATAAAGAAAACCAGAACAACGCCGTTGCATCCACAGTCTGATGGCATGGTAGAGAGGTTCAATCGCACCTTAGAAGAGTACCTGCGAAAAGTGGTAAGCAACCATCAGAGGGATTGGGACGAGCACATTCCTAAATTTTTGATGGCATATAGGTCAGCTGTACACGACTCCACATCGAGAACGCCAGCTAAAATTATCTTCGGGACGGAATTAAAACTGCCTGGTGACTTGGAATTTGGTGTTAAGCCAGCTGTAGAAGAAGAAGCCACTTCGTCCCAAGAACAGGAGAACTTAAACGAACTGCATGATTTCGTGCGTAATAGAATCAAGATGGTCAGTGACAAGATGAAGGCTAGATATGACCGCGCAGCAAATTCGGAGGGATTTATGGAAGGTCAATTGGTTCTACTTTATAACACGCAACGGAAAAAAGGATTGTCCCCAAAATTACAGACTCACTGGGATGGCCCGTATAAAGTGATTACGAGAGTGAATGACGTTGTGTACCGGATACAGAAGCACAATAGCCCAAGGTCGAAAATGAAGATAGGACATCTCGAACGATTGGCGCGCTATGGAAGAGGTGATTGTATGCCTATTCGGGTCGAACAGGCTTAAGTGGGCGGCAGTGTTACAAAGTTTAAAAATAGATTCAAATATAACGACAATGTGGATATATGTACTTGGCAGCACTGCCAAATCATCTTAAGTTGTCACAATGTTACAACCCTGGTAAACACAAAGCAGATAATATTTGAATTAACGGAAGTGGAATATTCCGGATACATCTTCGAGAATATACAAGATCATTTGAGGCTGTGCAATAATAAGTGTAAATAACAACAACGAAAAACCTAGCAACATCAATGCTAAGAGATGATGATGTTATTCTTAATTGCGTACAAGAGCAAGTATTCGCTGCTAACAAAAGCTAAACATGTACACCAATATACACAGCAACATACACACAAATATACACATAAACATACCCACACAGCACAAGCAGAAACAAAACTACGCAACTCACAGACCACTCATACATACAACCGCACATAGTTACCATAAACAAAACACACAAGCCAGCATTGTCACATATACAAACACACGTATATAGCTACATGTTAAGTAAAGCACAACCAACAACAACCATGACCAGATGCTTCGCGAAGTTACCAGACGATGTCATTTTGCTATATAAAGTCGCTGCCAGTAATCAGCGGGATCAGTGTGATTTTAAATCTAGACGTGTTTACATCGCTAAGTGTTTAGTTGTACAAATACTCGTGTTAATAAAGTAGTAAATAAAGTGTTGCCGCATTATATTTCTAAAGTTAATTGTCTGTGTTTTTAATTTGATGCAATTAAACGAATCCTTGCAGGATAAGTAAAAAGCGTTTTTACGAAAAGGTCTAAAAACGTAACAATATTTTGTTATTTTAAACGTTATTTTACTTTTGTTACCTTAAAAGAAATAAAATATGGCAGAAAGTGCATCACTTTAAAAGTTTACAGGAGAATAAAACACAATGTAAAATTTATTGCATTTTCTATGGCGATATTTACAATATGTTGAGTTATTTTTTAGTGTAATATGTGAATCATTCAAAATTATAATAAATGATCTGAAATTCTTCTGGTATTTTGATCTCTTTATAATTATTATTGCAGTCTATTAGTTTTAAGCTAAAGGTATCTTTATTTTCATTGGAAATTAATTATTTAAAAATAATTAATATCCTGAAGAAGTCACACAAAGAAGTGACGAAATATTGAAAAATAAAATATTTTAAATAAAAATAAAGAGACCTTAAGCTTAAAAATAATAGAATACTATAGTAATAAATGATCTTATATTTTATAAAATTTTTTGTTAATAAATGTGTGAAATAGAAAAGAATATAAATAAAATCATGTTTTAAATAAAAGGCAATTAAAATAAATATATAAATACATACATATATATATATATATATATATATATATATATATATTTAGTACTTTTTTGCAAAAATTACGCGTTTTTTGTCTGACTTTAGTGCTTTGCAAAATTTCAAAGTTGACAACGCTAGCGTTAACTATTGCATACTTCAAATAATTTTACTTGTTGATACTGGCAACGTCATCATTCTCTCTTGTCTCTTTGTAGTTAACGATGCAAAATAGTGAGTACTAATTCATCCTGATAGTCGGATGTTTTAAAAATGTTTTGTATATTTTTAACATAAAATAACATTTTTAATTTTTTATATGCAAAATAATATATATATATATATACTACAGGAAAAACATAAACTAAAGATATTTATAATAGTGCAAAATAATAAATACGCCATTTTTTGTTAAGGGTTTAAACCGATTATTTAAAAAACAACCATTCTTTACTTGTGTTGATTGCATGTACATCACTATAAATTTTATTGTTTTTACTATTTTACATTTTACTTTGAATGATATTTACCGTCATAGATAATAAAGAAGGTAAAAGTCATTGAAAACAAAAATACGGACAACAATACCAACCATTCAAAGAAACAAGCATGAGTGGAACTGGCAGAAAGTTATGTACATCACATATACATATATAAATAAATATATATATATATATATATATATATATATATATATATGTATATATATATATATATATATATATATATATATATATACATATATATATATATGTATATATATATATATATATATATATATATATGTTATATATATATATATATATATATAAATATATATATATATATATATATATATATATATATATATATATATATATATATATATATGTATGTATATACAACCACATGATCATTTCCTTCTTTTATATTTCTTAAATTTTTTAGCTTCAACAGTTAATGTGTCGGGAATCAACGCACAATAACACAGCTCAAAAATCAGTGGATGCCTACCAAAATTGTATTTTGGTGATGTTCCACATGCCCTGCTGTCTACTTCAATGTCTTGTTTAACCAATGTTACAATTTTCCTTACTGTTTCCTTGCTAAAACGGTACTTCTCTTTTATAAGTAAGTGCCCGATATTAGCCCGCTATTTGGTTTATAGGTTAGATTAGGTTAAAAAGGCTGCCCGCAGTAAGCGAGAAAAACACTCGGAGGCCATCAAAAGGCCCATTGTGATGCCCAGAGGTCTATACCCTACACACTGTTATCAAGACGAAGTGGTGGTTACTGAGAACCACCCAGAACTTCTAACAAAGCCCGCCAGGGCAGCCAGCGGTGCATCCCTGAGGCAGTCAAGATCCCGCAGGAAACGAGAGCCTAGATGTCTAAGCCTACGATCCTGCAGGGCCGGACAGTCACAAAGGAAATGCTGTACTGACTCCTCCTCCTCCTCATCGAAGCAGCTCCTGCAGCGGCCATCATGGGGAAAGCCCAAACACTCCGACATGTGCCCAATTGCACAGTGCCCCGTCAAGACCCCTACCAGGAGTGCCAACGGCTGTTTCCCAAAAAACAGAAGTTGCCTAGTCCTAGCTCTGCTAAGCGGGGGCCATAGAGTTTTGGAGACCCTACAGGTAGTAATACTTGACCACCTGCTTGTCACCTCCCTCCTTGCCCACCTCTGAAATCTGCCCAGCAGCTCAACTGAGGGAATGTCAATGTCCCTACGCGATACTGCTTCATCCAAGGCCGAACCCGCTCTCGCGCATTCGTCCGCCATCTCATTCCCCTGAATGCCTTCATGCCCTGGAACCCAAACCACATTGACATCATGTCCCCTAAGTCTGGCCAGAGATTGAATGCATGCCAGTACACATCTCGACTTTATCATCTCCGAGCCCAGGGCTCTAATTGCTGCCAGACTATCTACACAGATGTCAATAGTTCTTGCTTCCAAATTGAGCCCATCAATCCTTAATGCTGCCTCGGTAATGGCATAAATCTCTGCTTGGAAAAATGTCGAGGTATCGGGTAGCCTGAGCGATACCGAAAGGCCGAGACCCTCGGAAAATACCCCCGAACCAGTGCCAGTGTCCATCTTCGAGCCGTCCGTAAAAACCAAAGTTGCATTACTACGAGTAGCGGAGTTTTCCATCCAGTCCTTCCTCTCCGGGAATGCGACTGAGAAGGATTTGTCGAAGCACATGACCGGAGTCATATAATCAGTCCGTCCCCCCAGGACCTGCCCTGGGTTCTAAATAAAAATTACACATTGAATAAAATCTGTTGAAATAAGCTTCTTCTTACTATGAAGCCGCATGGTTTTAAAATGCATTAGTGTAACACTGATATAGGTATTAATTGTAAGATGCAGGGATACTTTTAATTCTTTTCAGGTGTTGTTTTTATTGTTTTTATCTCACACCAGATGTTCTTAATTCCTTATTGAGTGTTGTTTTTAAACTTCAAAGAATAAAGTTATTAAAAGAGAGAATTCTAAACATTTCAGGTGTAAAAATAAAACTTAAAGCATTGAAATAAAAAGAGAGAAATTATTGATGCTTGTTTCGGTATTAAATTAAATCTACCAGGAATTATTTTTTTAAAGGGAAATTTAAATTTAAATTTTTTTGTGTCACTTTCATTCGAAGTGGTCATTAACGAAATCGCAAAATATTATTTTAAGTTTTACATTTATACTATTTCAGAATTAAAATTAAATTTAAATCTAAAATAGTTTAAAATCAAACCCGTTGAGTTTTAAAATTAAACTATGACTTTTTACCGTGTAATGTATTTGTTTGGGAATCGTCGGCACTAGAACCGAGATACCTGTTGAGTAATAAAACAATAAATTTAGTGCATCGCCGGCACTTGAACCGTCATTCTTATTGTTAAACCGTATTCTGACTTATCAATTAATATTTCATTGCTTATATAAAAATAGATATGATAATAAAACAACAAATAAATTAAATTAGCAAAAATGTGTCAGCAGTCATTCTGAGTTCAATGAAATTGCACCTTAAAGTTGAGTAATATTTTTAGAGCAAAAATGCGTGTATGTTAAATAACTTGCAGTAAATAATACATATATACCGTTTTTACAGCTCAGCAAAAAGCAAAGATAATTCTACAATTATTTAATAAACAATTATTCTGAGTTGAATGAAATTTTGGCTGGCCATGAAAAGGTGTATTGAATTACAACTTGACGTTTAGTGAAAATTTTACTGTTGTCATTACTAAAGAAAAACTAAATATAATTATTAAATTCTTCTGGTTTCTTGACCTCTTTTTAATTATTATTGTATTCTGATATTTTTAAGCTTAAGGTCTCTTTGTTTTAGTTTAATTTTTAATTTCAATATTTCGTCACTCCTTTGTGTGACTTCTTCAGGAAATTAATTATTTTATTTGATATGAAAAAATATGTTGTTTGTGAAACAAAATTATTTGTCAACAAAATACAAAAAGATTCAAAAAAATTTTAAATAAATTTACAATATATGAACAATAATAAAATATTTAAACCTATACATGCATATATATTTAAAAAACATTTATAAAAAACAATCCTTAAATCATAAATACATACATATGCATACATACACATACATATACACACATACATATATATACTTACATACATATATATATATATATATATATATATATATATATATATATATATATATATATATATACATATATATATATATATATATATATACATATATATATATATATATATATATATATATATATATATACATATATATATATATATATATATATTTTTTTTTTTTTTTTATGGACGTAATGATAGCAACTATCAATAGTGGCCCCACGACAACTTCACTAGCACCACCCTGGGACAGCTTTGGCATTTCATCAGGGTGGGTAGTATTATCAGTATTATTCCTACGTCCTCCTTAGTTCCTAGGTAAGGAGGTTCGGAACTGATGCTGATGATATATATATATATATATATATACATACATATACATATGTAAACATATACACATACATATGCATACACATACATACACACATACATACATACACACACATATACATACATACACACATATATATACATACACATATATACACATATACACACATATATATACATATACATATATATATATATATATATATATATATATATATATATATATATACTTATATATATATATATATATAAATTAACAATCATATAAATATAAACAAAAACACATATACATATACTTATAAACATATTTTTCAACAACAATCTGGAAGTTACAAAGAAATTTAAATACATTTATAAAACATATTAGAACAAAATATTTAAACGTATACATGTATATATATATTTTAAAATATTGTAAACAGCTGTTCACTCTATTCATATAAATGTATACATACATGCATATGTAGTTTATAAACATACATAAATTTTTTTTTTTTTTTTAACATATACATATATACGTATAAACATATATACATAATAAGCAACAAAATTCAAAATGTTTTAAGCAAATTTAAATAAATTATAAACATACACATATTTTTCAACAAAATTCAAAAAGTTTGAAAAACAAGTTAAAATAAACAACATATTTGAACAGTAACAAACAATAACTATGCCTATTCGAAACATAATAAAAAAGTTATAATTAATACAGCTAAAAATTTTGTGGATAAAGTTTTAACAATTAGTGACAGTAGATTTCACGGAAAAAATAAAAATAAAATTAAAAATATATTAAGGAGTAATGATTTTCCAGCTTGGCTAATATATGTATATGTAGATTAATAAATCAATATGGATTAAGAAATAGTAACATAAATAGAAATGTAAATGAACCAAAAATTTACCAATCTTTAACTTATGTATCTGGAATATCAGAACGCATTGGTAAATCAGGAATATGTGATTCTGAAAAATATACAGTAGCTTATAGAAGTTATATTGGGTGTTTTTTATTGAGGTATAGAACTTTAAGTTGGCATCACTTTTTTAACTGGCGGCCATTTTGTCAGCTGTCAAGTGATTAATATTTAGTTTGGTTTGCCATTTCATCATGAACAGGTTGACAAAAGAACAACGCTTGCAAATCGTGTAAATTTATTTCGAAAGTAATGGTTCAGTTCGCGAAGTTAACCGCAAAATTTTGTTCAGTGATGAGGCTCATTTTTGGTTGAATGGCTACGTCAACAAGAAAATTGCCACATTTGGAGTTAAGAGAATCCACATGAGACCCTTGAGACGCCATTACATCCACAAAAACTGACTGTTTGGTGTGCTCTATGGGCTGGTGGAGTCATTGGGCCATACTTCTTCCGAAATAATGCTGGAGAGTCAGTTACGGTTAATGGAGACCGGTATAGAGCCATGATAACCGACTATTTTGTTCCCGAATTGGATGGCATGAATGTGGATGAGTTGTGGTTCCAACAAGACGGCGCTACATGCCACACAGCGCACGTCACAATCGATTTATTGAAGGAAACATTCGATGAGCGCATAATTTCGCGGAATGGACCTGTCAATTGGCCACCAAGATCGTGTGATTTAACACCATTGGATTATTTTCTTTGGGGATATGTGAAGTCGCTCGTCTACGCCAACAAACCAGAAACGTTAGGGGACTTGGAAGCCAACATTCGTGGCGCTATTGCCAACATACGGCCCCATATGCTCGAAAAAGTGGTTGAAAATTGGACCTGTAGAATTGGCTTTATTCGAGCCAGCCGCGGCGGCCACATGCCCGAAATCATATTTAAACATTAATGGCATAAAATTATCCTTCCAATAAAGCCAAATTGATGGACATTAAAACGATTTTCTTGTGTTTTATTTTAATTCGAAGTTCTATACCTCAATAAAAAACACCCTGTATAACATTAAATAAGTTTTTTAGTAAGACAAAAGATAAAGTTGATAAATTAGACAGGTCGAATTTAGTTTATAAAATACCTTGTAATGGAAATGACAATGAAGATTGAAATAAGGTATATATAGGTACAACAAAGAACAAATTAAAAACTAGGATTGCTGGACATAAAACTGATCAAAGATATAGAGATATAAATTCACAAAAAAACTGCATTATCTTCACATTGTTCTAGATTTAATCATTATTCAAACTTTGACAATGTTTCAGTATTAAACACAGAAAATCATTATAAACGTAGATTTATGTTAGAAATGTTACACATAATCAATACACCAATCACAAAAAGAATTAATTTTAAGGCAGATACAGCAGATGTAGCTCAAAATTATAGACATCTAGTTCATAAGAGATAGATAGGCATAGTTATTGTTCGTTACTGTTCAAATATGTTGTTTATTTTAACTTGTTTTTCAAACTTAGATATTGAATTTTGTTGAAAAATATGTGTATATGTTTATAATTTATTTAAATTTGCTTAAACATTTTGAATTTTGTTGCTAATTATGTATATATGTTTATACGTATATATGTATATTAAAAATTTTTTTATATATGTTTAATAACTACATATGCATGTATGTATACATTTATATGAATAGAGGGAACAGCTGTTAACAATATTTTAAAATATATATACATACATGTATACGTTTAAATATTTTGTTCTAATATGTTTTATAAATGTATTTAAATTTGTTTGTAACTTCCAGATTGTTGTTGAAAAATATGTTTATAAGTATATATGTATATGTGTTTTTGTTCATATTTAGATGATTGTTAATTTGTATATATATACATAAATATGTATATATATATATATATATATATATATATATACAGTGCAAGCTCGGTATACGCGACTACCCATTATCGCGACGGTCCGGTTATGGCGACGGCTTAATTTTTAACATTGTAGGTTCTATACTCGCGACAGTTTACAAAAAACGAGGTTCTGTTATCGCGACTTTTATTTGTTTTCTTAAATTTCGTTGCCGTTTCTATAAAAAAAAACAGGGAAATCCCCTGCTTTTGGTATGTTAACCTTTTAGGATGATTTTGATCACATATTTTGTCAGTTTGTTCGAGTCATTCGTTGTGTAAACATACATATCTATTAAAATGGGAAAAGTTCAACATATTTTAAAGCCAACGATTTCTCAAAAATTAGAGATTTTAAAAAAGCTTAAAAGTGGGGATTCCATAAATTCAATTTGCGTGAACTACAAGACTTATATCTTCGGTTTACCGTATTATAAAGCAAGAAATTTTATTAAAAAAGTTCGTTCGTACAACAGAAAGTGGACCTGGCAAACGTTGCACCTTAAAGAAAGCTGAGTACCCAAGAATGGAAAAAATCCTTTACAAGTGGTTTTTGAAAAAAGGGGAAAAACGTTCCAATTTCGGCAGAGATTTTACGAACAAAAGCCAGTCTTTTTTATTCCAAAGTTTACAAAACCAATTAAGGTTTCAATGCTAGTGATGGATGGTTGAAGAAGTTTAAGCATCGACATGGAATTAGATTTTTAAAAATTACGGGCGAGAAATTGTCTTCGAAACCCCACCTTATTGATCCATTTGTGGAAAAATTTAAGGATTAGGTTGAAGAGCATGACTTAAGTCTTCACCAAATTTACAATGCCGATGAATCCGGTTTATATTATAGGATGCTTCCAAATCACACTCTTGTTACATGTAATGAAAAAACGGCTCCCGGAAGAAAAATATGCAAAGAGCGAATAACTTTTTTGCCCTGTTCAAATGCGAATGGAACAGACAAAATTAAATTATTGGTTGTTGGAAAATCAAAAAACCCTCGCGCCTTTAAATGCTTTTTATACCCTCCAAAAAAGAATTTGGAGGGTATATTCACTTTGTCATTCCGTTTGTAACGCATCGAAATATCCATCTCAGACCCCATAAAGTATATATATTCTTGATCAGTGATGAAATCTAAGACCAACTGAGCATGTCCGTCCGTCCGTCCGTCCGTCTGTGAAAATCACGATACAGTCCAAACGAAAAGAGCTAGACTCTTGAAATTTGGCATAAATATATTTTAAAACTTAGAGCAGGTTAAGTTCGAAGATGGGCTAAATCGGGCAAGAGGGAAAAAAGTTCCCCTAAGAAGAACTAAACCAACCCAGAAAAAACAACATAATTTTTAAAGTTTTTTGGTTATTTTGTTAAGCAAACGATATATTTTTATGTCAAATACGGTCCAACGCCTTAAACTTGGAGCCATTAAATAAAATAAAAATATTTTTTGACCCCGCCCACTTCAGTGGGCGTTATTATAGGCAAAAATAGCATAAAAATTTAACAAATTGTTTTACTTAAGCCTAAATTCCTTTAAAATAACACTTTTAAGCTTCAATGACGAAGCTGAGACGAATGCTGGTACTACTCTGCCCTACCCCCTCCTTCCCCTTCGTCCCCTAAATGACCCTACCAAAAAAAAAAATTTTTTTTTAAATTTTGTATATAATCATTCCAAACATTTATCTTTAGAGTTTTATGACTGCCGATTTCTGCCCTACCCCCCCCCCCCCCCTCTTCCTTTGCCCCCTAAATGACCCTACCAAAAAAAATTTTTTTTTTAAATTTTGTATATAATCATCCCAAGCATTTATCTTTAGAGTTTTATGAATGCCGATTTCTGCCCTACCCCCCCCCCCCCCTCTTCCCATGTCCCCAACATGACCCTACCAAAAAAAAAATGTTTTATTAAATTTTGTATATAATCATCCCAAGCATTTATCTTTAGAGTTTTATGACTGCCTGTTGCTGCCCTACCCCCTCCTCCCCCTTTGCCCGCTAAATGACCCTATTAAAAATAAATAAAAATTTATTTTAATTTTGTGCATAATCATCCCAAGCATTTATTTTTAGAGTTTTATGTCTACCTGTTTCTGCCCTACCCCCTCCTCCCCCTTTGCCCTCTAAATGACCCTATCAAATAAAACAAATTTTAATTTTGTATATAATTATCCCAAGCATTTATTTTTAGAGTTTTATGACAAAGGTGAAATGTTTCCCCCACAGCCCTTGCTAGAGCGACCCCGCCAAAATACAGTTTTTATACCCTCCAAAGAGAATTGTGATGAAGTCTAAGACGGTCTAGCAATGCCCATACGTTCGTCTGTGGAAAACATGATATTGTATATATTTGAACCCCGCCCCCTTTAGTGGGCGTTGACGTACGATATTATATAAAGGAACTCTGTCCCACCAAGTTAAACATTTCAAATTCACTTACTAAATATTTGGAGGGTATTTAAGATTCGACCCGGTCGAATATAACGTTTTTACTTGTTTAATAATCCCGTATTATACAAGTCCAGTAATAATGCTTGGATGACATCATTTATATTCAAGGACTGGTTCCATTGCGAATTTGTTCACCACGTAAGTTAATTTTTAGAATTAGAAAAGAAAGTTTTTATATGTAAAAATTTTTTAGGTGCGAGAATTTTTGGCTTCAAAGGGTCTGTCGCAAAAAGCAGTTATGCTTTTAGATAACGCAACGTGTCACCCAGTAAGGGAGCAGTTCAAATTCTGACTACATCCTGGGATAAAATATCATTGTCCAATATCCGAAAATCATGGAACTCCTTGCTCGAATTCGGTAGTGAATGGAGTGAAGAGGATAACATGCCATTTAATATTTTACAAAAGAGAATTCAGGAAGAAAGTGAAGATCTTTCAACTATTGGTACACTTGTAGCTCAAATTGGAACGGAACATCTTTTCACAAATGCTGACATAAACAACTGGATTCAAGAAGAATTTTTTATGGAAGCTAATGAAGAGCAAATGGAATTATCAGATACGGAATCTGAGGATTTATATGACAGTGGCCATGAAGGAAACGAAATCAAAGTAGACGATGCTATAACATCGATAAACATATGCATACAATGGGCTTTAGAAAATGATAAACCGACAACAGCACTATATGAATTACGCGATTCAGCTGTTATGTTAAAAAATAATTTGCCAAAAAAGCAACTCAAAATATCAAATTTCTTTAAAAATATTTAAAATGTAAATACTTATGAACGTATGTCAATAAAAATGATTCTAATTTCAAATATTGCAAAAAAAAATTATTCATTAAAATTTTGGGTTCTGTTATCGCGAAAATTCGATTTTCGCGACAGGTCTGGTTTTTAATTAGTCGCGAAAATCGAGCTTGCACTGTATATATATATATATATATATATATATATATATATATATATATATATGTATATATATATATATATATATATATTTATATATGTATATATATATATATATATATATATATATATATATATATATATATATATATTTATATATATATATATATATATATATATATATATATATGTATATATATATATATTTATATATATATACATATATATATATATATATATATATATATATGTATATGTATATATATATATATATATGTGTGTATATGTGTATATATGTGTATGTATATATATGTGTGTATGTATGTATGTATGCATGGATATGTGTGTGTATGTATGTATGTATGTGTGTATGTATGTGTATGCATGTGTATGTGTATGTGTTTACATATGTATATGTATATCAGTGGTGTTCAAAAATAAAAGTGATGTATTGGTGAGCGATTATGCCCAGCAAACATAATGTAAAACCCTTAAAATAAGAAAAACAGACAGAGTTTTTGCCATATATAAACAACTTATTAAGTGAATGTAATTTTAATTTTAAGAAAAAAATATCGGGGACCGTAAATAGCAGTTATCAATATCAAAAAATAGGACAGTTATATTGAGAACAAAACCAAAATAAATCTATTTAAACCAGTTTTTTATGCAAGATTAAAACTTGAATGTTATGAAAAGCATCATTTATCATAAAATACTTTTCACATTTCATTCCGTGAACGTGTATGCTTTTATTCAATTTCGAGTTTAATTTTTGTGTTCAATTGTAATTGAATCGCTTGTGTTTGCTATGCTTCGTCCAACAAGAAGCAACAACAATGCTTAATAAATTTCTGAAATAAAATGACAACAACCATCCGCATGTGTTCTCATCGCTTGCTCAACGACGACTGAATGAAAATTTTTATAAGAGCATAACATATGTGAGTAAATGTTTTAAACAATTGTTGTATGGGCTGAAAACCACTGATGTATATGTATGTATATATGTATATATATATATATATATATATATATATATATATATATATATGTATGTGTATGTATGTATATATATATATATATATGTATGTGTATGTATGCATATATATGTGTATGTGTGTATGTGCATATGTATGTATATATGATTTAAGGATTGTTTTTTATAAATGTTTTTTTTAAATATACATATATGCATGTATAGGTTTAAATATTTTATTATTGTTCATATATTGTAAATTTATTTAAAATTTGTTTGAATCTTTTTGTATTTTGTTGACAAATAATTTTGTTTCACAAACAAAATATTTTTTCATATCAAATAAAATAATTAATTTCCTGAAGAAGTCACACAAAGGAGTGACGAAATATTGAAATTAAAAATTAAACTAATAAAGAGACCTTAAGCTTAAAAATATCAGAATACAATAATAAATATAATTATTAAATAATTATTTTGAGTTGAGCGAATTTGGCTGGAAATGAAAAGGTGTATTAAATTACAACCTTAAGTTCAGTGAGTTTTTTACTGTTGTCATGACTAAGTAAAAACTAAAGATAATTATATATTAAATTATTAAATTATGTATGAATTTTTATTAGTCGAACTTTCTTGTGTAAATTGTTAATTTTATCAACGGGCTTAAGTTCGAATCTGCAAGACTGCAAACCATTTTTTATTATTTTGTTAATAAATGAATTTGTTCAAATACTATTTTTATTAATTTATATTAAGATTGGAATATTAAGAATATTTTTCAATAATCATCAAACCAGCAGAACGGATCAGTACTGATTTCGAGGCCGCTACGCCATGTCATCAGCGTTCTTTGTTCAATTTTTCCACTTTTGTAAGTGGTGCTAGTTAGTAGGAATATCAACTATTTAACCAATATTTTAACGAAAATTGAATATGAGAAGTTATCACATTCATATTTTTAAGTTATTACCTTTTAGGTTAGTACGAAATTCCCCAACCCTGACGATTAATATTCCCAATATTTATGTATCTCTTTCGCTTTTTCCAGAGCCATCGGCTGCTGATTGCTAAAGCTTCTTTGTTATTTATGTTCAAGTAATTGAATTTAGTTGTCAATTTACAATGAACAAGTGCGCGTGCCCCCGCAATGTTTTAAATTATGTATGAATTTTTATTAGTCGAACTTTGTAATGTAAATTATAATTATTAATATTTTTTTTTGGGCTTAAGTTCGAATCTGCATGACTGCAAATGATTTTTTATTATTTTATTAATAAATGAATTTGTTCAAATTCTATTTATTTATTTTTATATTAAGATTGGAATATTAAGAATATTTTCAATAATCATCAAACCAGCAGAACGGATCAGTATTGATTTCGAGGCCGCTACGCTAATAAATAGAATTTGAACAAATTCATTTATTAATAAAATAATAAAAAATCATTTGCAGTCATGCAGATTCGAACTTAAGCCAAAAAAAAAAAAAATATTAACAATTTACATTACAAAGTTCGACTAATAAAAATTCATACATAATTTAAAACATTGCGGGGGCACGCGCACTTGTTCATTGTAAATTGACAACTAAATTCAATTACTTGAACATAAATAACAAAGAAGCTTTAGTTTCCAGCAGCCGATGGCTCAGGAAAAAGCGAAAGAGATACATGGAATATTGGGAATATTAATCGTCAGGGTTGGGGAATTTCGTACTAACCAAAAATGTAATAACTTAAAAATATGAATGTGATAACTTCTCATATTCAATTTTCGTTAAAATATTGGTTAAATAGTTGATATGCCTACTAACTAGCACCACTTGCAAAAGTGGAAAAATTGAACAAAGAACGCTGATGAGATGGCGTATCGGCCTCGAAATCAGTACTGATCCGTTCTGCTGGTTTGATGATTATTGAAAAATATTCTTAATATTCCAATCTTAATATAAATTAATAAAAATAGAATTTGAACAAATTCATTTATTAATAAAATAATAAAAAATGGTTTGCTGTCTTGCAGATTCGAACTTAAGCCCGTTGATAAAATTAACATTTTACACAAGAAAGTTCGACTAATAAAAATTCATACATAATTTAAAACATTGCAGGGGCACGCGCACTTGTTCATTGTAAATTGACAACTAAATTCAATTACTTGAACATAAATAACAAAGAAGCTTTAGTTATCAGCAGCCGATGGCTCTGGAAAAAGCGAAAGAGATACATGGAATATTGGGAATATTAATCGTCAGGGTTGGGGAATTTCGTACTAACCAAAAATGTAATAACTTAAAAATATGAATGTGATAACTTCTCATATTCAATTTTCGTTAATATATTGGAAAAATTGAACAAAAAACGCTGATGAGATGGCGTAGCGGCCTCGAAATCAGTACTGATCCGTTCTGCTGGTTTGATGATTATTGAAAAATATTCTTAATATTCCAATCTTAATATAAATTAATAAAAATAGAATTTGAACAAATTCATTTATTAATAAAATAATAAAAAATGGTTTGCAGTCTTGCAGATTCGAACTTAAGCCCGTTGATAAAATTAACAATTTACACAAGAAAGTTCGACTAATAAAAATTCATACATAATTTTAAACATTGCGGGGGCACGCGCACTTGTTCATTGTAAATTGACAACTATATTCAATTACTTGAACATAAATAACAAAGAAGCTTTAGTTTCCAGCAGCCGATGGCTCAGGAAAAAGCGAAAGAGATACATGGAATATTGGGAATATTAATCGTCAGGGTTGGGGAATTTCGTACTAACCAAAAATGTAATAACTTAAAAATATGAATGTGATAACTTCTCATATTCAATTTTCGTTAAAATATTGGTTAAATAGTTGATATTCCTACTAACTAGCACCACTTGCAAAAGTGGAAAAATTGAGCAAAGAACGCTGATGAGATGGCGTAGCGTCCTCGAAATCAGTACTGGTCCGTTCTGCAGATTTGATGATTGTTGAAAAATATTCTTAATATTCCAATCTTAATATAAATTAATAAAAATAGAATTTGAACAAATTCATTTATTAATAAAATAATAAGAAATGGTTTGCGGTCTTGCAGATTCGAACTTAAGCCCGTTGATAAAATTAACAATTTAAATTATTAATGCTAAAACAAAAAAGGGTTATTGTATGTGTTAACAATATATATATATATATATATATATATATATATATATATATATATATATATGTATATATATATATATATATATATATATATACTAATGCCGCCCCCTAATATATACATATATATATATATATATATATATATATATATATATATGTATATATATGCATATCATACAATCAATTAAAGCCGTTTAAAAATTTGCCACATGAACACGATACATTTACTATTTCTTCTTATATAAGCAAAACATAACCATAGTTCATATTAGCTAACATCTTGGTTGTTATTTACAATGGGAAATTTTAAATTGGTGACCCTAACCTTTAAGATGCCAGACAAAGCTGAAGTCAACTTCGCAGGAGGCAAGCGAAGCCGCAATAAGCGATTGTTGTAGAAAGACCAGAAACTTGGTTTGCCAAACATTTCAAAATTTAATACGGTATTGACTGGAGTAGAAACTAAAGCGTTAGCTCAAATCTACCATGCCGTAAACCAAAGATGTATAATCGAAAGTTTTGTCCGAAATGGAATTGGGCGATCGTCGCTCAAACCAACTACTTACTCACAGAGTTACGCGATTTGGTCAAAAATAATTCCTTAACATCATTATATATACAACGCGTACTGTTTAATGTTAAAATTACTTTGCAAGGTTTGAAACCAAATTGGTATTGCTGTGTAAGCTCGCCGACAAGGTAATGGAAGTAAGTGCTTACGCACAAGTAACAATAGTAGGAAAGAATATAAATAATATAGATTGTGCATCATGTACTCGCGAAACTTCTTATATCGGGTTGTTTTATTATGACCCGCTCTCATATAATTTCGCAAAGTTTTGCAAAAGCAATTTGCTCTTTGTTTGTTTGTTTATCCATATTTCTATACGATATGCTCGGTTAACTATTTTTATACCCTTCACAAAAAAGTGAAAGGGTTTAGGTTTGTCATTTCGTGCGTAATTTCTGCGATATTAATATGGGACCCCATAAAGTATATACATTCTGGATCCTTATGAATAGCGATGACGATTGAGCGATGTCCGTCTGTGTGTACGTTTTCCCAAGCCCTCAGAAGAGCTAGAGACTTCTTTCTTGGACTGTTAGATAGAAATTAATTTAAATAGATTGGTATTGAAATTCAAAAATACGGTTCCAGAGCTGGGAAGCTTACACCTATTTCTCGACGCAAATTTAATACCAAAACCCAATTTTTTTTTGTTTATTTGTAAATTAAACCTATTTCAGACTTTGGGAAGCTTCAATGGTCCATTAAAAACTAAAAAAATAAAAAAAAATTTCCAGGGATGGGAACATAAATGGTTAAAAATTTCAAGTTTTCCTTAAATAAAACCTCTTTATAAGATTTGCATTGGGAAAAAAAAAATTTTTGAAAATTAAAACTGTGCTTTCAGGGTTGGAAAATTGAATTTTTTTATACACAATAGTAACCATAAAGGCAACTGACGTTGTTTTTTTTTTTTGCTAACTAAAACTATTTTATAATTTAGGAATGCCGAAATTGGTATAAAATAAATCAAAATTTCAAATAGAGGGTTGCACAAGTGCAATATTTTATAGTACATGAAAGTAACTAAAATGGTTAAAAATCTTAAATTTTTCATAAATAAAACTACTTTATAGCTCATGAAGAGTTTCACTGGTATAAAAAAAAATAACAAAAAAAATTTGTATTTCGCCTTCAGGTTTGGGAAAATGAAAGTTTTTTTTTTGGTACATGCAATATTTTGTAGTACATGTCATATACAAAATGATTAAAAATTTTGAGTTTTTCTTGAACAACTCAACCACTTTATACCCCATGAATATTTGCATAGATAAAAATTCTAATTCCGCTTCCAGGGTTGGGAAATTGAAATATTTTTTATACACGTTTATATTTTGCTAACTATTTTATATTTTAAGAAGAATAAAATTTAGAAACCGGGTTTGGACAAGTGCAATACATATATTATAGTACATGAAAGTGACCAAAATGGTTAAAATTTGTAAATGTTTCCTAAATAAAACTACTTTATACCTCATGAAGAGTTGCATTGGTAAAAAAACAAAAAAAATATTACAATTTCACTTCCAGAGTTGGGAAAATGAATGCTTTTTTTGTCACATGCAATAAGTACATGAAAGTGAAAAAAATGGTGGCAAATGTTAAATTTTTCATAAATAAAACGACATTATACCTAATGAAGACTAGCATTGGTAAAAAAACAATAAATTAAAATTTTGCTTCCAGGGATGGGAAATTGAAATATTTTTTATACATATAAATAAATAAAAAGGCAACTAACAAAAAAAATCAAAATTTCGTTTCCAGGGTTGGGAAATTGAAATATTTTTTATGCATAAAAGTAACCCAAAAGGCAATTGACGTCGTTGTTTTTGCTAATTAAGCCTATTTTATTACTCAGGAAGAACAAAATTGGTATTAAAATCTTAAAAAATCAAAATTTCGATTCCTGTGTTGGACAAATTAAATATTTTATGGGACATGAAAGTGACCAAAAAGTTTAAAAATATTATTTATTTGTAAAGTAAAACTATGTTACACCTCACTAAGAATTGCATTGGTAAAAAAATAAAATTCAAAATCGAAATTTTTTGGTACAAAAAAGTACCCACATAAATTCGAAATTTTTATACTTCGTGAAGAATTAAATTGGTATTACAAATAAAAAATTCGGTTCCAGGGTTGGAAAATCGAAATTTTTAGTACATAAAACTAGCCATAGAAGTTCCTAATATTAGTTTCTTTAATCAAATTTTGTTATACTTCGGGAAGAGTTAAATTGGTATTAAAAACCAAAAAAATTATAAATCCAATTTCCGGGTTGGAATATCGACATATTCTGATTCATAAAAGTAACCATATAATTTGCAATTTTTAATTTTTATGATGTATTATACCTACTTTATATATCAGGAAGAAATATGTTGGTATTAAAATAAAAAAAAAAACAAAAAGAGTAATCTACAGTTGGACAATTAAAACTTTTTGGGGTAAATGAAACGTATTTTTACTTTTTGTTTCTAAATTAAACATATTTAATATTTTTGTAAGACATTCAGAGGTATTAGAAATAAAAAGAACCAAACATTTAGCTTCCTAGCCGAAAAATGTAAACGTGTTCTTAAATATAAAAGTAATTGTCTTAGCAAGAAAGAAAGAAGGATTACCTCTGTGAATGGTATTTAAGATTCGGCACAGCATATTATATATATTATATGACTTAAGGCATTTATGTTAAGAATAAATAAAATTTTATTTATATTTTTGTAAGAAAAATCAAAATTTTTTGTCACTTCATATGTATATTTTAACACTAAAAGTAATTAATGAGGCTGTGGTAACAATGTCGTTAAAGATTTAAGAAGCTTTTTCTATATATATATATAAAAATTATAGTTTTTAATTAGTATAAGGATATCAATCACCCTAGTCAAATTAATAGTTCTTATAACACTCAATTTTCAACTTTGTTCTTTCAAAAGTGATTATTAAGAGGGGCTAACGCAGATCTCAGGGAACCTTTACTCAACATTTCTTAGAATAACTAAAGGTATTATTTCAAACTTCGGATCAACAGGAACTCAATAATTACTTATCCTCTTATTATACCCTACTACAATGGCTGGATTTCTTCCAACTCTAGCAATTGTTATATTTCAATAAATTAAATCATTTGATTTAACAATAAATAACGTTACTAGTCACCTTAAATATACTAAGGATAAATATTAGCAGCCTTATGGCAAAAAAGTTAATACCTACTTTCACCTCGCGTTAAGTAATTATTTTTTAAACATAATTTTCCATCTCAAAAACCTCTGTTAACATAGTACAAATGGATTCAATTTATCTATTAAATTAAGCCCCGAAGTCTTAGCTCACGTATAAGTACGGTGACCACATTTTTCAACCCAAAAAAGAGAACATTTAGAAATTTTATAAAAATTGATTTTACTATTTATAGTCAATTCCATATATTCTAGGCATGGTCCACTTACTTACATATATTAATGTTTTTTAAACAAAATATGCCCAGAACTTAAAATATGTCCAGAAATATTACAGTCATTTGAGAAAATGATTTTAATTTCTGCACAATGCATTTGATGATAATAATTTCTAGTTAATTTTATATATTTGGGTGTTTGTTGTTTTTCACAAAATTGTTTTATATTATTCGTGCTGATTCTTTTCCCAAATTTACAAAAAAAGTTCAAAATTGATTATTGAGGAGTTTTAGCTTGTTCCTATGCGCATTTCACTGGGGCTAATGCAGATCATCAGGGAACCTTTACCCAACAATTCTTAGAATAACTAAAGATATTATTTTATCCCCCTCGATAAAATTTCGTATACACAGTATACAAGAGCTCGTGTCTAAACTGTACGCCACCTCAATGTGAATTGCTCGTACCGTTAAACAGGTGAAGCACACTCCCCACCGTTTTTCACGTCTCCTTCCAACTGTTACTGACAAAGGGCCGAAAAAATCTATACCTACGAATGTAAATGGGTGTTGAAATGCACCCAAGCGAGCCGGTGGTAGTGGTGCCATTTGGAGAGGTTGTGGTTTAGCAGAAGAGTTTTTGCATTTTTGACACAATTTGCATACTTTTTTATAGATTACACGCAATCGGGGCATGTAAAACTGACTTTTGACTTGGTTTATCACTGCTTCATGGAACTGGTGATGAAATTCTTCATGGAATGAGCGTGCTATCAGAAATCTTATATGATGATCGGCTGGCAGCACAATTTCGTCTTCGTGATTATTTAAGTGTTTTGACCGGCCATGGCATCTTAGAACTTCATTTTTGTCTAGGTAGACGGTAAGGCGATACAGCTTGCTGGATTTTTCAACATATTCTGCTTGTTTCAAATCTCGTATTTCTTGAAGAAATTCGCTACGTTGGGCCTCTCTTATTAAGATTTCTTTTGCTCATTGTACCATATCAAATGTGGCTGAAGATATAAGTTTTGATTGTTTAACAGTTGCTTGTAGTTTTTTTATGTACAAAATGAAATTTGCTACTGCCCTGTAGAGCAGGGGTCCTCAATGGGAGAAAATATTTAAGTATAATGTATTTGTGCATTTTTCATGTGTTAGTGACTGTTTTTTTAAACAACTGCGTACAAATAATGTTGCCAGACATGACGTAATTTTGACTACTATTTTGTTTAATTAAATGACATGACCTCCGGCTTGGAGGTTGCTGTTTGGCTGCCTGGTGGTGAAGGTATAGCACTGACCACCTGGTAGCCACTGAAAAGCAGTAATCACCATCGTTGGAATCAATATCAACAAAATAGACGACTATTTGGATTTCCCTTGACTTATTTCATGACAGGTAGATTCAGAATTGACTTCTGCAACATACGAGGCTTGAGAGCGAACTTCTTCTCAGTTTATGCTCACGTTTGTCTCTATCAGCCGGATGTTTTAGCCTTAAGTGAAACCCAGGTATCTGAGGATGCTGACCCACAGGATTTTTATGTACCTAGGTATCAACTTCTAACCCTTTTTCACTTTCATCGCGGTCTTGCATTATATATACGCAATGATGTTGTGTACCAAAGCCAGCAATCACTAGGCTTGTATGATCCAGAATTTAGCTGCCTTTGGGCTAAATTCAAGATCAGGGCACATAGTTTGCATTTCGGATTCCTTTATAGAAGTCCAAACGCGGGAAGGGAACAAACTTTATCGGGCTTCGATTCCTTTTCCGATTCTATAGCAAAAATCCTCGAAAGTTGTCCGGACAGTGAAATTGTTATTGCTGGTGATTTCAATGTCCACAACTCATCGTGGCTTCGCCATTTGAGCCACACAACTTCAGAGGGCCAATATGTTGAGTTATTCGCCGCGCATAATCACCTAGCGCAACTAGTGAATGAACCAACACATATACCGTGTGTTGAAGGGCACCAATTAAATACGCTTGATTTGTTCCTAACTTCACACCCCCAAAAGTATGAAGTGAACGTCAGTGCACCTCTCGGTAATTCGGATCATTGTATCATCTCCGCTTCTTTTTCGTTCTCGGCACTTCGAAACGTTTCACCCACAGCCACGAAACGTTTAAAATACGTATACGAAAAAGCTCGTTGGGCAGAGCTCAACGAATTCTATCGTACTTTCAATTGGAAACTATGTTTCTTAGATAAAAATATCGATTTAATGGCGGAAATGGTTGGAAATATAATTTTGCTGGGAATGAAATACTTCATCCCATCCAAAAAAATTTCGGTTAAGCCGAGACAAAAATCTTGGTTTAACCAATCTTGCAAAGAGGCAATCATATCCAGAGAGAAAGCATTCAGTACTTGGCGGAATAACAAAAACGCAAATACTGATGCGCTGCGCAAACAAGCGAGGTCTTCGTGTGCCAGAGTGCTAAGGCGTGAAAAAGCTTTATACGAGCAGCGCCTTCGTGCTAAAGTTCTTACCGCCACGAGAGGTAGTAAAAGCTTCTGGTCATTCGTTAAAAGAGTAAAGGATAAAGCTAGTTCATCAATTCCAACTCTTTTAAGGGATGATCAAATATTCACTGAACCTATTGATAAAGCTAACCTTTTGGCTGAGATGTTTGCAGGTAATTCTTGCTTGCCAGGTAGCAATCAGCAATTGCCCGTGGTGGAAAGAGTATCAGTTACTATGCCAAGAATATTCTTTCGACCACGTGCAGTTAAAAAGGTTTTAGCGAATCTCAACATAAACAAGTCTCCTGGGCCGGATGGCATTCCAGCACTGGTCTTGAAGCAGTGTTTTTCGACGCTAGCGCGTCCATTGGCTAAGCTATTTAGTGCATCGTACCATGCCGGTAAATTTCCGATGTGTTGGAAGTTAGCCAATGTAACGCCGATCCCTAAGAGGGGAGAGACGCAATACCCCGAAAATTGCCGCCCAATTGCAGTCTGTTTTGCAATTTCCAAGGTCATGGAAAGTATGACCAACTTCCACCTGGTAAGGTATCTGGAGACCAACACCTTACTTAACGACCGGCAGTATGGTTTTCGCAGAGCTCGCTCTACAGGAGACCTGCTCGCTCTGTTAACAGAAAAATGGTGCAATTCGATTCACCATTTCGGCGAGAGTAAGGTGGTGGCTCTAGATATCTCAAAAGCATTTGATAGAGTGTGGCATGATGCACTTCTGTCAAAACTGCTTTTGGTGTCGGTGATGATTTCTCTCGCTTCATAGCGAGCTTCCTCAGGGACCGGACTATACGAGTTGTTATAGACGGGGTCTCATCAAACGAGTTCAAGGTAAATTCAGCGGTGCCGCAAGGCTCTGTTCTATCTCCTACTCTCTTCCTCATCTTTATAAATGACCTTCTATGTCAAACTTCAAACCCTATCTGCTCTTTCGCGGATGATAGCAGCATTATCCATTCTTTCTCTTTCACCAGCCGGCCAAGCCTGGAGGAGATTGACGCCAGGAGACAAAGGATGAACGAGTCACTCACAAGTGATCTCGTGTCAATCTCTGAATGGGGCCTCGCGAACAGGGCTAACTTTAACCCTCATAAGACGCAGTGCTGCGTGCTTACGCATAGGCGGCTGGTCGAAGTTTCTGCGCCATCCGTGTTTATGGATGGTATAGGTATTGGGGAATCAGAAGCTCTTGATGTTATTGGTATGAAAATACAGTGTGACGTTCGATGGACAGATCACATTTTTCATATTTCAAAAGAAGCTTTCAAGTGTCTCGGCTTTTTAAGACGGTGTAAGACATACTTCACCCCAACTGATCTCCTCAATATATATATACAAGTCTCATGTATGGGCCGGTGCTTCAAAGTCTGTTTTGAAGTTGCTCGACCGCGTACAAGAGAGAGCGAAGAAGCTCATCGGTGACAGTAGGGTAGCCAACTCTATTGACTCACTGGAGCATCGACGCAACGTGGGGTGTGTTTCACTGTTCTACCGATAGTACAACGGAATGTGTTCTGGTGAAATAAGGGAGCCGGATAACCGTTTATTTCTGCGAGCTACCCGCTCTTCACATAGGGCACATCCTTTTGTGGTTGAGTTGTCAGTGAATCGCACCACGCATTACAGAGAGAATTCATTCTTTGGCCGAACGGTTCGTATGTGGAACAAACTTCCAGCAGAGGTCTTTCCTGTCAGTTTTAACTTGGGGAGGTTCAAATCGAACGTCCACAAACACTACTCCCTCTATCATCCTTCCCATAACCAACTTTCCTAGTTCTGGCACAATGCATCGCATATGTAGGGGTCATCCCCTTAGTGCTGGTCCAAGAAAAAAAAATAATAATAATGTTTTCATTAATATGTATTTCTTACATATAATTAATACAGACGAAATTCCTTATAGTGAATAAATTATACACTCCACGCGATATTTGTAAGGCCCAAATTATTTTTCATTTTTTTCCGAATTTATTAATGTGGATTATGTTGGAATATTTTTACTTATATATTGCCATTTTATCTGACTTAAAAATATTGTGTTCCATTATTTCTGTTTAAAAATAACGTGATTTAAATATTAAATTTGAACGAAATATTTAAAAGACCAAGTCCAGGAAATTATAAGAGAGGAGTAAAACAAATCTAAATATATAAGTGGAATCAAAACATTTTGGTTCTTACTTTTAATTAAGAGAAAAGACATATTTTATAAAAAAGACTTACAAATCAAAAAATTTGCTTTCAAGTGAATTCATCTATTAAAATGTTTGTACTTTTGAAAAAATTCTATATAAGGACTTTACTAGACGTTGAAACTCGTACTTCTAGCAATATAATTCGTAAAATATTAGTAATAGGTGATAGCTACATTAAAGAAGCTAATTAAAAATCTAAATAATAATAATCGGCAAAGTTACTTCTGAGAGATAGAGCATCGGAAAAAAGAAAATAAAAATAAAAAATTAAAAATATTTATAGGAATACAAATATTTCTTATTTTACGTATACTTCAAATTGAACTGTAGACATTTTGTGATATTTTTCATAAAACTACCGTAATAATTTCACATTAACGATTTGAAAAAGTAATATGAAGATTTTGATGTTTTTTCTCCAAAATTTGACGATTTCGCATCTATTTTGTCTGGCAACTATGTGAACAAGAAAGAACATTTCAAGGTGTTGCCGTTGATCACAAAATCAAATTGATAATAATATAAGAAGGCAAACTTAGTTTTCACTTTTGTACAATGTGTGAAATTGATTTTTGTTTCTATAGCCTATATTCTATTCAAAGTTTCGACCGAAGTGCTTTCAAAGCCCTTATAAAATATATTTAGTCGGAATATGCGTGGAAAAATTTGGTAAACTAGTATCTACTCTGTTTTTACTATGAAAAACACGTGAAATTTTTCTGAAAACAATTTTACTAAACATTTTTCGAAAATTCAAACAGAGTACCGGCCTTATCGCTGTGAGCCCTTGTATGTAGTATAATTTTTTGGCCTCCTAAGCGCACACAAAAATTTAATTTAATTGACTGTTAAAGTTCGACAAGGCAAGTCGTATGTTTTTTATAAAAAAAAACAAAACTACTGCAATATTAGGTACTTTCCTCCATTATATACACATAGAATTTAATGTTAAAATTGGGAAATATTTTAATATTAATAATTTTGCTGCATAAAATAAGCTATGAGCTAATGCAAAATAAATAAATAGAATTTTGTAAAATATGATAAGAAAATTCGGAAATAAAACTGTAAATGGTGTAAAAATAATGAACCAAAAATTTTAAAATACTCGTACAGCTAAGTAAATAATAACATTTCTTTCGATTTAAAAAAAATGTTCCTCTGTAGAAAATTTTCATAAGGCTTATATTGAAAAATTCTATTATAGACAATACTATCTTCCAATGAAGATATAATATATATTTTTCTATCATACAAAATTACTAAGAAGCTTAATATATATAAATTTATCCATCCAAGAATACAAAAAATAGAACGATGGCAACGCGGGTTGAAAATTTAGTCATGCATTTGTTGTTGTCTATGAATAAAATTTTTATTTTCTCTTCTCTCATTGATGTGAATTTCGTTACTGTTCGGGTTGCGTATGTGAATATGTGTAAAAAATCCGATTGGTACTCGTTTCCTGAGTGTAAGGGTTGAGTTGCCCTGCTGTAGAGCCTCTTCCAGCTGGAAAAGTACTGAAAGTTTATAAAGTTAGTATATGTTAGCTTACGATCAATTACAAGAATGTGTCGCTTAGACTCAGATGTGCCTGGTGGTCTTAAATCCGAGCATAAAGGCCATTGGTCTGGATCAACAAACCAAAAATCAGGGCCCTTAAACCATAAGTCCATTTTTTTTGTTGTGACTTTAGTTGCGAGATCTTCAGGATTCAGATTCGAAGGCACCCACCTCCATTGTGATTCGTCGGAATGTTCTAATACTTCCCCTACTCGGTGCATCACAAACTGTTGAAAATTCCTCGGATCGACACTTAGCCACTGGAGAGCGGTTTTGGAGTCCAAAATTTTTTTGAAAGTCGTAATTGATGGATATTTTGTATCGTGTTTACTAGTCTGATACTCATAAGAGCAACTTGCAGTTCCATTGGTGGGATAGACAAAGGCTTTAGTGGTGCCACTTTGCTTTTGGCGGAGACAATCGAAGTGGTGACATGGCTATTTATTTCCACCCTTAGACAGCTGACGGCAGAGTAAGCGTACTCCCCAGCATCAACAAATGTGTGAAGCTGAATGCTTTTCGCGCTGCATAATAATGGTAAATAACATCTTGGAATCTTAACATCGGAAATAACTGGCATGGATAGTTTCCATTTAGACCATTTTGTATTGAGATATTCATTTAACGGTTCGTCCCATCCTATGCCGGCACGCCAGATGTTCTGCATAAGCATTTTTAGCCCTATAGTGGGGCACGATAAGAATCCTAGGGGGTCGAATATTGACATGAGCAGCTGAAGACATTCCCTCTTCGTCGGTACAATATCTTCGTTAATCAAATCCCTGCGTAAACATGCAAATTTGCAATTATATTTGAAAATGTCTGCAGCAGGGTCCCAATGCATATCTAGGACCTTTTCGGTGAAACCCCATTGTTTAACATCTTGGCTGGTCTTTGAAATTTCGGCGAGATTCTCTAGAACTTCAGTAGAGATAGAAACCCAGTTTCTCATATGAAATCTGTGCGACTTCTTTTGCTACTTTTATAGCGCCTGTCTCAGTGTTTTCACTATCTATGAGGTCATCGACGTAGTGGTGATTTTGTATTGAGTCGACAGCTCGTGGGAATTGTGTTTCGAATTTTTCATCATTTTTGTCACGGACATAGTGAGCTATGCACGGAGCACAACTTATCCCAAACGTTAAAGCTCTCATTGCATATGTGCTCGGTTTATTAACGCTATCATCTTTTTCGCACCACAAGAATCTCTCTGCTTGCATATCGCTTTCTCGTACATTGATCCTGTGGAAAATTTCCGCAATATCAGCGTATATGGCGAATTTCCCAACACGAAACGCCAAAAGAATCTCAACTAGAGGTTTGAGTAGGTCCGGACCGGTGTTTACGAAGTCATTTAATGACTTTTCATTCGACTTGCCTGCAGCGTCCCACACCAATCGCACTTTGTTTGGCTTGTTTGTGTTAGAAGCTAAAAATACTGTGAGGCAGTGATGTTAACTTTTTAATTTCGATTTCCGTACAGCCCTAAAAAAGTTACCGTTTTTTAGGTAAAACTACCGTACGCAAAGTCTAGTATAAAATTAATAATAAAAAACGTATAGAATTGAACTACAATAGGAATTATTTTGCATGGTTGTAATGAAACAGTATTTTTTTGATGTTTTTACTGAGAAATATGTAGTCGCAAGAGAATTTGCAGTGAAGAATTTATATTTGGGCTGTCACAAAACTGATCTATTAACACAGTTATGAAGTCGCCCTGGTAGACACATTATGAAATAGAATGTTTGGGGTCTAACAATTAAAAATTAAAACTTTTTGAAATTACCGTACAGATATAGAAATTACCTGCTTACCGTTCGGATGGCTAAATTTCCGTACAATACGGTAATTACCGTACGGTTAACATCAATGCTGTGAGGTACCAGACCTTTTGGTTAAAAGTTTCTAACTCATTTGCTTTCAATTTTAGTGCATAACCCTTGGCGACAAGGCTGTCTATCTGCGTTTGCATATTTTGGCGCAGTGTGTAGTCTTTAACGAGTTTCTTTTGGAGGCACATTAACCGGCGATAGGCGTTGTCATAGCTATCGGGTAGATGACTATCGGGATTCTTCCATAGTAAACCAACTTCATAGCGTCCGTTAACCTTATTGCACGTGAGCTTGAGCGTCTCTATAGCGCTATTATCGGCCGTGGAGAGTAAAGCGGATGGTTTTGGTGACTCTATATTGAAATAGTCTCTCACACACTGGTGGAGTTCGTCGAAATCTTTTTGGCATACAAATGTGTGTATATTAAGCCTTGGCTCAGTAGCGCTCTTCTGGCTCCCACCCTGTATAGTCCATCCGAGGAGTGTTTTCGTGGTAATTGGTTGTTGCTGGGTGCCTTCACGAATTTTTCCAGGAACTGCAAGTGTCTAATTATTAGCGCCAATTAAAACCATAGGCTTAGCGTTGTGGTATGATTATATGGGCAAATCTTTCATGTATGGATATTTTTTAACGATTTCCTTCATATTTAAAGTTTGGCGTTGTAGCCCCAAATTCTTGACAGTATGAACATTCGAGAGAACAAGTGTTGTATCATTCAGAACACTTGATATTTTAAGTGATGTTCGGAGAGACTCTTCTTCGTTACGGATTGTGCCGCTTGTCCACTGCAGGCAGAGAGGGTCTGGCACAACATGGAAATTCACACTATCAAATAAACTTCGCTCTACAAGAGTAACTGAAGACCCTTCGTCTAGAAAGCCAAAGGTGTTAATAAGCATATTTCTCGCATGCAAGCGGATTAGCAAAATTCTAAAGAATGGAGATTCTTCCTCGTATCTCTTATTAAGTGCATTTAGTGTACTCCGCTGTATATTTTGAAATTTATTTTTACTTGCAGTTCCGTTATTTGGCTGATTATCATCTAGTACCTTGTGAAGCAGGGGATGGTGCTTGTATTTACAAACTGATATACCACACTCCTTGTTCAAATTGCATTTTAGCTTATGTTGGTTGAGGCACTGTCGGCACAAGTTGTTTTTCTTAACGATTTCCCATTTAGCGTTTAGCTGTAGATTTTCGAACTTTTCACACTGCTATACCCTATGTGAGTTAGTCCTACATACGACGCAACTTTTACTTGTGTTATTGTTAACCTTCATGTGAGTATTTATTTAGGCACCACCTTTCCCAAATGTAGGTGTGACCACCTTACTAGCTGCTTCAGCTATGCTGTGCAGCCATGCACTAAACGCCTTAATTATTGGAATGCTTTCGTGTCTTGGTTGCATTGCCCAATCTAATTTGTGCTGATTTGATAATTTCTCTAAAAGCTCCTTTGCCAGAACAGGATTGTTTATATGTGCTTCCAGACCACATGCTTCCATACAAGCACATATATTTTGGACGTTTAATGCAAACTCGATTATGGCTTCAAGAGTGTCATGTGGAGGAGGCATATTTTTGGCATTATGAATAGCCTGTTCTAAAATATGCTCCGAGCGTCCAAAGCACATGCGAAGCTTGTTAATAATGTCCGGTACTAACGAGGGAAGAAGTAATTTATTTTTTACTAGCTCTCTGGCTTTTCCTTTTAAGCATGTTTGTAGTCGCACCAAGTTCTCAGCGTCGGAAAATCCGGCAAGTGCTGTGCTGTTCTGAAAACTATTGATAAAAATAGGCCAGTCATCCAGGCAAATAACATCGCGCGATTACTAAACTTTTATTAGTTCGACTTATTAAGTTGTTGGCTTTAAATTTAATATTTTTTGACTACGACCTTAGCTGTGTTAATTCGGACTGCCTATCAAGTTACAAGAATTATATATTTTACGTATATGTAAGGTTTTATCAATGTACTAAATCAACGGCATGCTTGTACGTAATTATCACAATATATTCTTAAATTTTTAACTGTTAAGAATTGTCTGCATTAAGCCTTAACTGTTTTTGTTGCTCTTATTTGCACATAAAAACCAAACTACAAGCAGGTAGAAAATCATTCGATTCGATTTTAATACTTCATATATGAATATATGTATGAATGAACGTAAGCAGAGCTATATTAAAATTTGTGTATTAATGTTAGTAACATCAAGAAAGGAACATCCAAGTAGGGAATTGGATTGGTGTTAATAAATATTGTATAGTCTTCGAGCGACTTAATGTTAAATTTGTCGTGACTTATCCATAACACCATACCCATAACAGATAATGCAGGTTCGAACATAATTTATGGATAACACTGTATTCTATTATACTTCACATAACCATAGCCATAGAAACCAAATGGATTTTGGTTGTAGGTTATGGCGTTATGGGTATGGTGTTATGGATAAGTCAAAGCTAATTTAACCTTTACAAATAATACACCGCATAATGTTTTAGCGTCTAGCGAAACATGATCATGCCTCCTAAGATTATAAACCATATACGGGCGCAGTGATGTTAACCGTACGGTAATTACCGTATTGTACGGAAATTTAGCCATCCGAACGGTAAGCAGGTAATTTCTATATCTGTACGGTAATTTCAAAAAGTTTTAATTTTTAATTGTTAGACCCCAAACATTCTATTTCATAATGTGTCTACCAGGGCGACTTCATAACTGTGTTAATAGATCAGTTTTGTGACAGCCCAAATATAAATTCTTCACTGCAAATTCTCTTGCGACTACATATTTCTCAGTAAAAACATCAAAAAAATACTGTTTCATTACAACCATGCAAAATAATTCCTATTGTAGTTCAATTCTATACGTTTTTTATTATTAATTTTATACTAGACTTTGCGTACGGTAGTTTTACCTAAAAAACGGTAACTTTTTTAGGGCTGTACGGAAATCGAAATTAAAAAGTTAACATCACTGTACGGGCGTTTCATAGCGTAATTGTGCTGCGATCATTCACACATATTGTTACCCTCTTTAATTTAGTCGTCGATGAGACAGCGACGAATGAATATCAGGCGGATGCTTACGAATTTTTTTATCTTTTTTTCCAGAATATTTGTCCAGCAAACAATTTCATGATGATATCCGAAAAATATTTTGTCATAAACAATGCTTTCGATAGCATACAATGTCTTTTATACAATTTTTCTCCAATAACGGACTATACTAATTCTCCTAATTTAGTAATACACTTAGTCTTATTAATTAGTCTGTGTAAAATCTTATCAAAAATATTTTGAATATGTTTCCCTTATGAAAATTATCTTCCATGACGACAAATATCAAAGCTTATTAAGAATATTCAGTGTTATGCTCCAGCAAACAACCATTCTTTTATATTTTTTTTCTTGAATGAAAAACATAACAAATTACTGTCCTATCTTTTTTAATTTTTTAAAATTATGTATGAATTTTTATTAGTCGAACTTTTTTATGTAAATTGAGAAAATTAACAACTTTTAATTTTTTTCATTTGACTGTTTGCTTAGAAAAAGTTTTATTTTTATTTAATAATTTTACGTAATCAAATATATTTTTTTTTACTTAGAAAATATTGGTACTTACGTGTAAATATATAATGCACCATTATCTTTCAAACGCTTGGCTTTTTGTTTGGTGGGTAGCTCGCAAGCTCAACACATACACAATTTACCAATACATTGACGGTGCCCACCACTGTTATAAACACACCAAACGAAAAGAGCCAAACTCTTGAAATTTGGTATAAATACATCTTGAAGGATAGGACAGGTCGAGTTCGGATATGGGCTACATCAGATAAGAGGGAAAAAGTTCCCCATAGAAAAACTAAACCAACCTCCAAAAAACAATATAATTTTAAAATTTTTTTGTAATTTTGTTAAGCAAATTTTATGTCAAAGAAGGTCCAACGCGTTAAACTTGCAGCCATAAACTCAAACAAATTAATACTTGGACCCCGCCCCTTTTAGTAGGCGTTATTATTTGCGAAAATTGTGTAAAAATTTAACAAATTGTATTATTTAAGACTGCATCCCTTAATAATAACATTTTTAAGCTTTAGTGACGAAGCTGAGACGTAACCTGGTACTCCTCTGCCCTACCCCCTCCACCCCTTAGCCCCTTAAATAACCCTATCAAAAAAAAAACATTTAAATAAATTTTACATATAATTATTCCGAACATTTATTTTTGAAGTTTTATGGCAAATGTGAAATGTCTTCCCCACGGCTCTTGCCAAAGAGACCCCGACAAAATACAGTTTTAATGCCCTCCAAGAATTGGACCCCATAAAGTATATATTTTCAGTGATGAAGTCTGAGACGATCTATAAATGCCCATACGTTCGTCTATGGAAAACATGATATAGTCTGTTTATGAACCCCGCCCTCTTTAGTGGAAGTTGACGTACGATATTATATGCAAAAATATTCTAAATATTAAAAAATTTTCATTCCTTAGGCCTATAAGAAGCTAAATTTTCTGTGATCCTGCAGAGGTGAAACGTCTCCCCCTAGACCCTTGCCGGAATGGCTCTTTCAAAAAACAGATTTAAAATTGGGTACAGAGATGTCTTAAAGGAACTCTGTCCCACCAAGTTAAACACTTTGAATTCTCTTACTAAATATTTGGAGGGTATCTAAGTTTCGACCCGTTCGGATATGACGTTTTTACTTGTTTTTTTTTCATAAGGCCCTAGAACCTTAAATTTAATTTTAGTAAAGTGAGATAAAACGTAATGACAAGGTCACTTTACCTGATAAGTTAAAGTGAAATGTCCTCCCACAGCCTTTGCCAGAGTGACCCCGCCAAAATACTTCCGTCCGTCTGTGGAAATCTCCATTCAGTCAGTGGAAAACCAAAAGAGTCAGATTCTTGAAATTTGGTATAAATATATCTTGAAGGATAGCACAGGTTAAGTTCGGAAATGGGCTAAATCGGGAAAGAGCGAAAAAAGTTCCTCTAAGAAGAACTAAACCAACTTATAAAAACAACATAATTTTTAAAGTTTTTTTTTATAATTTCGTTAAACTTGGAGCCATAAAATAAAACAAATAATTTTTGTACCCCCCACCCCTTTAGTGGGCGTTATTACATGCAAAAATAGTGTAAAAATTTAATAAATTGTTTTACTTAAGCCTACATTCCTCAAAAATAACATTTTTAAGCTTTAATGACGAAGCTGAGACGTAACCTGGTACTACTCCGCCTTAACCCCTCCTCCCCTTTGCCCCCTAAATGACCCTATAAATTTTTTTTTTAAATATTGTATTTAATTATCCCAAACATTTATTTGTAGAGTTTTATGACAAAAGTGAAATGTCTCTCCCACCGATAGACATTTCACCGGGTTTTAATAGTCCGTATCCGTTGCATTTAATTTTATAATTAAGGTTTGAATTATATTTTTTATCGATATATTATTTAGTTTTGCTAACTATGTGCTCCACCCTATTGCTTGTTCTACATGCTGACTCATATTTATTATGATCATGTACCCATGTTGATTTGTGGCATGTTTCTTTAACCCTTCTGTTATTATATTTTGTTTTTGAAAATAAAATTATCATATTTGGAAAACAAAAAAACTTAATTAGTACAGAAAACCAACATCTTCGGAAAGACTAATCAACTTCCACTCAAAACAACCGAGAATAATCATTATTAACAGAGCCTCAAACTTCATCAACGGAGTTCTCAATATTAGTCATAAAGATTGTTACACAAAGTTCGAAAGTTTATGAATAAGTCGATTTAGAATTCTATTGTAACTTAGGGCTTTTTTGAAAACATATTACGATATACATATGACATAGAAATTTATTGTATTATTTATTAAGCTCGATGTTTTTTTTATATCAAATTATTTCAGTTTTCTTTTATTATTTAATATTAATACAATAAATTGCCAAAATAAAGGTCAAAAAGTTAATAGCAAATAATATATAAATTACTATTACTTGAAAAAGTAAGTTAAACAAACTGGACTCCAAACTTTCAATTCATATGTATGTACTTTTTTAGGGGATGACCCCTACATATGCAGTGCATTGCAACGAAACTAAAAAGGAGAGGATAGTATTGAGGGGACAGATGAAAGATGAGACGAATTTTTTGTAGCTATTTCAACCTTTTTATTTCGCCGACTAATTTTTTGCTAAAGTTTTTAGTACATGATAGTGTCTGTCGCTACCAATTATGTTCAGTGTCCCGTGCTATGCCTTCATGATTGAAACAGGCTGGCAACAACTAACACAAACATGCACTAATTCTGATCAGAAGAATTCAACACGATATTTCATGACTCAGCGCGGTTGAAGTCCCTCCGCTTCATAGTCTCGTGTTCTACTACTTCAGCCAACAGCACCCACAAAGCATATGGTTAATAAAAAACAGCTGATCATATATGTATTCCAAACGAACAAAAATGTTATGTAATTTCAAAGTTAATTAAAATTCATTTCTGACATTTTATTTTACATTAATTTTTTTGTGAATCTGTACACCGCTAAATGCCGGTATAGACAGAAACGGGTTTCACCTTACCCAAAAATATTACCGGTAACGGTATTTTTACGATGGCGTTTGACAACCTGGGTTTTTATTGATAACCCTGCGCCCAGACATGCATTTTTTATTTCTGAAAATAATAAATAAAGTCAAAAGAATGACGTCACAAAAAATTTTCGTGTTCAAAGCTATGGTAAGACTAGGGTAAACGTACTTATGTTTGAACACAATTTTAAAAAATTCGTGAAAGAAGGTTGTTAAATTAAACTACTTAACCGGTTGAATATTTGTAAGACACTGTTTATTTTTAAAATATTTCTGCTTAAATACTAACGATGAAAATCTTAAATCTAATATAGAACTCATTTCTTATCTAATTGCTTTCATATATTTTTCATTAGTAATCAGGGTTATTTTCACGGATATGAGTACCACGTATTTGATCTTTTGAATATTTATAACTAGCCTAAGTAAATTCAAGACATATGTACATTAGTTTGATCATTAGTTTAACTAAACACAAGAATAAAATATTACAGTTCTAAAATGGGTAGAGATAAAACTATTTGATCTTTTGAATATTTATAACTAGCCTAAGTGAATACAAAACATACATTAGTTTGTTCATTAGTTTAAGTAAACACAAGAATAAAATATTACAGTTCTAAAATTGGTAGAGATAAAACTATGCTTAAGCATGTGTGCATATAATGTGTATAATAAAATGTATATATCCTAAACAAATAAGATGTGTATAGACTGATAAAATAAAACCTAAACGAAATTATATGTATTTGTAAACCGTAATTAGACTTAGCACTTAGAACGAAACTTATTTTTATTTCTATGAGCTAAAAGAATCTTAAAATTATGTTTAATTACATTTGAACATTCTGCCGGACATTTAAAGGCATTGGCTGTGAAAAATCTAACTTAACTACAGTCTGTTTACTGTTGTTACATTTATTCTTGAGGTAGATAAAAATTATGATTGTAATTATAATAATAATTAAAATAAATTATGTATGTCCGGATATATGGTGATATTTCATTTGCATCAGTTCAGTGTTGTCGGCCTGCATCTTCTGTAGATCTTGTTGTATATTTTTTGTATATCTTTGGAGTTATTGATTATCGTTACATCAAATGGCTTTACCAGTTTATTGTTTGCTTGCTGAAATTCTACGCCCCATGATGATGTATGAATTGAAGTTTTCTTCTTGGTTGTAAAATGTTGAGAAGAAGACAAAGTTATTTCTTCATACACTGCTGTACAACCAGCTGGCAGATTCAGTATTCCTTTTGAAGGTAATGTTTTTTGGCAGTCTATGCTTAATGTAAACTGATCGAACACCGTGAATATCCATTGACTCTCCCTTAACAATTTTTTCCAGATACATTTTCTTGGAGTTTCCTGAAAATAACACTCAGCATGCCTGGATTGTTTTAAAGCTGAAACTTCACAAGATCGGCAGGTTTCCAAGGAAATTCCTCTTTACAGGTATATTGTCTTTGATGGTTTTTTGTACAAACATTAAGCTGAGATTGCCACATCAAGAAATATAAATTTGTTGCAAAATTATATACGATCAAATCACCGTCGACTATAGGTATCATTTCCATCAACTGGAATCCTAATGATTTCGTAAATTTCTGAAGTATGTATGTTATACAATGCTATTTCTACCAAACGGTTATCCATCACAATACCCCATCACCATAGAAATATAAATTTCTTTCAGTTCTGTACCAGTTTTTGTTCCGGGCAAAATCAGATCCTTCGGTAATAGTTTTTCAATGTTTGACAGTTTCTGCTGCATTTGTGCAGCAGTTATATATGGCCGTGGTTAACATCAATTAACAAATTGATAATAGATGACTGAACTTCGTTGCACTCATCGATCATTAAATGTAGCTGAGTAGTCATCACTTGAAACATAACAATCAATCGCTCAGTATTGGTGTCGCTTTGAACTTCCTCATAGAACCGCTTCAACTGCTGGTACATTTTACTGAAATTATCGTTTACTTCCTCAGTTGTTTTCTTTAGCACATTTATTGTAGAGTTCACAATGGATGTCTGCTGCTTCCCGAGCTGTTGTAATTTATCCTCATTCTGGAAAATATTTCTCATATTTTCTTCCATTAATTTCCGGTCCTCTGCATCCATCATTCCAAAAAGTATATGATAAATCGAGCCAACAAATTCAAATGTCGATCTTTTTTGTTTTTCCTTCTTCAGCAACAGATTATTATTTTGATCTATTAAGCTGAATCTTCTACTGACTGACCATACTATCATTTCACAAGCCTCTATAATTTCTTAAATTGGGACATTGGTCTTCAAGTTTTTCTTTCAGTCTTATGATTCGTTTCAAAATATTGATCTAAATCGTTATGTACTATTAAGGTCCATTTAGAGTTTACAATGGTCATCGTTCCAATATTATCCAGATGCAGCGCTGTATCCAGAGGTATTTCCTTTATTTCAGCCCCCATACCATGCTTTAGTGATGCAGAGTTTACTACTCCTACTGTTAACATCAAGAACATACACCATAATAAAAGGGATTTCAGACAGTTACTTCCGTTCGGTTGTTCAATTCTTGTATGGAAACTTCCCGCTCCATCCTGATTGTCCTCGTTGGAATTTTCTGCGTCCGGTAGCTGGATTACCTTATGGATTGGTCGTTTTAGAATATTATTTTGATATCTTATCTTAACCACTCCAACTTTCCCATCCTTTCCTTCGTGTACTTCCGTTATTCTTCCAAGAGGCCATCTTCCTGGATGAGTATTTTTATATTTGACCAGAACTGCTGCTCCTTCTTTCAAATTTTTAACTGAATGCCTCCACTTATTTCGTTGCTGGAGCGTCACAAGGTACTCTTCCTTCCAGCGCTTCCAAAAATCTTTTTTTAACCGCTGAATAAGCTTCCATTTATTTAGTGACAATGTAACTGCGCTTTCTATATGCTCCCCGGGTTCTATTACTGGTCTTCCAATGAGAAAGTGACCCGCAGATAACACATCGGCTGCATCAATATCTTCAGCATTCACTTCAACCAAAGGCCTGGAGTTCAAAACAGCTTCTATTTGTGCCAGCAAAGTACTTAATTCTTCAAACGTCAATTTTGTTTCGCCAATTATTCTTTTTAGATGATACTTCATCGATTTTACTCCAGACTCCCAAATCCCACCAAAGTGAGGAGCTGCCGAGGGAATAAAATGCTAATTTATTTTTTGTTCAGTCAGAATAGGAATAAGTGTGCTATTGTTTTTAACTGCTGCTTTAAAATGGGCATCTAACTTTTTACTAGCACCCACAAAATTAGTTCCATTATCAGAATACAGGTAGGAACTAATACCTCTTCTTGCAAAGAATCTTCTCAAAGCCGCATGGAATGCTTCTGTGGTCAAATCACTCACGACTTCCAAGTGAATTGCTTTTGTTGCCCTACAGACAAATACGGCAATATAGCCCTTGTAGCTTTTCTGGCCTCTTCCTTTTGAACACCTTAAATGTATCGGTCCAGCGTAATCTACTCCCGTATGAGAAAAAGTATGTGAAACATTCACTCTATAGCCTGGTAGACTACCCGTTAGTTGTTTAGATATACATATTTTGTTGATAGCGAATGCATGTTGTACAGCTTCCAATACACTTCTTCACTGCATTTTTCAATCCCAATATCCAATATTTGCGTCTTATAGTTGACTCCATAAGTCGATTCCTACCATGGATCGTGGACATGTGTGTCTGATGAATTATTAAAGATGAAAGTTCAGACTTTTGTAAAATTATGGGATGTTTGTGATTATAATGTAAATCAGAATTGTGCAATCTGCCACCAACTCGAAGAATGCCGTCTTTATCTAAAAAAGGAAAAAGACTTACTATTTTGCTTTTTTTACTAACCGCAAGTCCCTTTTTCAGTCTTATAATCTCATCATGAAATTCGACCTGCTGATGATTAAAAATTATAATATTTTCTGCCATTTCAAGTTCTGGAACAGTCAGATGCTGTGAATATTTTTCGTTCTTCCTTAATTTATTTACAAAACGAAGTATGTAAGCAACAATTCTTCGTAATTTGCTTAGTTTAGAGTATTTGCATGTTAATTTGTTAATAACATTACAGCTGGCCAACCTCACAGCAATGTATTTGTCGTTTTTGGATCTTCGTATTTCGGCCAGAATTCGGAAGACTTCAATAACCACTTAGGACCATTCCACCACAAAGAGTGATGTATTAATTTTTCTGCATTAACACCTCTGGAAGCTACATCTGCAGGATTGTCCTTACTGCTTATATGATGCCATGACGCCTCAGGCAAATTCGTATTTATTTCGTTAACTTTTTTTCTTACAAATTTGTCTTTATTTTTATTGTTGTGAATCCAACCTAATGTTATAGTTGAATCACTCCATGCATAAACTCTGTATTGTCGATTAAAAATGCATATTACTCTATGTAAGAGCTTGCTTAGAAGATGAGCTGCGCACAGTTCTAATTTTGGCAGAGTCTTCCTGTTTTTAATCGGGTTTACTTTACTTTTAGCTGTTAGTAGCTTAACCGATTCATTTTGTTTAATGTAAACTACAGCTGCATAAGCTTTTTCAGAAGCATCTTAAAACCTGTGAATTTCCAATTCAATCTCGCACGTTTTTACCCATCCTTGGATACGGATTTTTTGAAGAGCGATTACATTTTTTGAAAATTCATACCATTCATTTTGAAACTCATCTGATAACACTTCGTCCCAGGAAGACTGCTGCAACCATAGTGTTTGAATAAATAGTTTCCCTAGTACAGTAACAGAAGACATCCAACCCAAAGGATCAAAGATTTTCGCCACATCTGAAAGAGCTTGCCTTTTCGTTATTTTATAGTTCTGTGTCAAATTTACCTCAAAATGAAACTCATCTTTGGCCGGTTCCCATTGTAGGCCTAAAGTTTTGACAGTTTCGTCATCTTTTATTTGAATGACTGTATTTTCCTTGCTGATGTCTTCATGATTTAAAATCGCTTTGTGATTTGAGACCCATTTACGTAAATTGAAACCAAAATTACTTAGCTGTGCTTGTATATGATGCTGTATGTTTTTACATTGCTGTACATTATCTGCTCCTGTCATTAGATCATCCATATAGAAGTCTTCTTTTATTATTTTCTTAATTAGTTCATCTTTAATTGAAATGTGGTCAGCAATATAGAACAGTGATCTTACTGCTAAAAATGGTGCCGATGACATGCCATATGTTACAGTTGTTAGTTTATACTATTTTATAGGATTGCATTTGTCTTCTCTCCATAATATATGTTGATACGATTGATCTTTGATTGCTATTTTTACCTGACGGTACATCTTTTGAACATCAGCTATCATATCTCCATAGCCTCCATTTTATTATGATATCGAAGATGTCTTTTTGTAGTTTAGGACCTGCAAACATCACATCGTTTAAACTTCTTTTATTTGTTGTTTTAGCAGAAGCGTCGAACACCACACGCAATTTTGTTGTTAAGCTGTTTTCTCTTATTACAGGTTGGTGTGGCAAATAATACTTCCCGCTGCACTTCTCCTCTACCTCTTCCATATGGCCGAGATTTAAATACTCTTTCATAAATTTTACGTAATTTTTTTTAGTTCCGGCTCTCGATCGAATTTTCTCTCAAGAGACAAAAACCTTGCCATTGCTTGCCTTCTGGAATTTCCCAACTCGTGGTCTTCTTTAAGCGGCAATCTAACTACTATATGGTCTTTTGCATCAACTTTGGTTGTTTTCTCATAATGTTTTTTGGCAAAATTCATCTTCACGGCATTCCTCTATTTCACGAAGTTCTTCTAACTCCAGAACCTCTCCAAGTTAGTTATAGCTGCTAATACTTTTGATGGTTTTGCAGCTTTGCTAATTACTCCAGACAATATCCAGCCAAAAATTTTTGATGTGCTAAGATACTACCTTTTTTGTGTAATCCTTCTTGCAATATATGAGGTATACTGTCACCTCCAATAACAATATCTATTCGATCAGATTTATTGAATGCTGGATCCGCCAGAATAAAGTTGTTCCAATCTGCAATATTAATTTCAAATGACTGATTTGGTTGTGCTCCCGTTAATTTTGGCAAAATAAGGGCATTTGCTTCGATTTCATGGTTACTCATAAATCTTGGTTTCAAGATTAATTTTGTTTTTGCTTTAGACAGTCCAACCAGAGTACTGCCGATATTCCATGAATTTCTGTTTTGCATTTAATACGTGGCAATGATAAGATCTGGGATGCTTCTTCTGATATTGTTGTTACTTGAGAACCCTGATCGATTAATGCTCTTAGGATTACTGCTTCCCCATTCGTTGCATGTACTTTTACTTGGGCAGTTGCTAGAAGTACTGATGTTGCTAAATTTTTGGAAGTCATTGCTGAATTGTTAGGTTTTGATTCTTTAATTTTTTCTTCATTCAGATGTAAAATCTTATGATGACCTTTATTGCAATAACAACAGTTAACATTATTTGAATACCACTTGTTTTTATGATCCAAGCATTTAAAACACCATTTATTATTGTAAGCAAGTTTTCTTCGTTCTTAAATCGGTAATGCTAAGAATTTTCTGCAAACCACAGTTGTATGGTTATCCATATTGCAATGTAAACAATATATTTTCATTGAGTACATCACATTTGAAACTTTTCCAGTTTCAAATAGTTTTTTATTTACTCTTTTTTCTTGCCCTTTGGAAGCTGCTTCTAATGCTTGAACTTGTTGTTCCAAAAAACTTAATACGTCCTTAAGACTTTGAATTTCTTTAGATTTTTTGACTGTTTGTTCGTAATATCGCAAACCGTCTTTATCTAATTTTCTGATAACAATACGCGCTATTAACGGTTCAGCATCTTCTATTTTAATGTCCATACTTTTAAGGGCATAAATACAGCTATTTGTTGTATCTAATAGCTGCTTCAAGCTTGCTGATGATTCGCTATTAGCCATTGGTTGATCAAGTAAAATATCTACTTGATTTGTAAATAACAATCTACGATTTTCATACCTTTGTTTGAGAATGTCGAACGTTGCTTGATAGTTGTTGTCGGTGATTTTTAGATGTTGCACCAATTTTTTAGCTTCGCCTTTAAGTGATGTTACTAACCTGTACATCTTTTTCACATTAGAAATATACTTATTGTCATGCACCAGGCTTTTAAACAAATCATGATATGATGACTATTCATTTATATTGGCACTAAATTCAGGAATTTCAATTTTTTATGCATATTTTTGGCTTTTTTGATTCGCTTAAATTGTGATACATGTTTTGAAGCTTCTGATATCTAGCTTCTAAATATTTTTCTTTTATTTGAAGTTTTTTGTTGGACATGTCGGCCACATTAGCTGATATTTCATCATACCAGTCAGTTAACCAATCTGCCATTTCAACAAATTGTTCCCATAATTCCTCATCTGATTCAGTAGTTATTAATTTTTCTAATTTACCGTTTTCTCTAGATGTTTGAGAAGATTCTGGAACGTTATTTGATTCTTCTTGCTTCATGGCTTCTTCTATTAGTAGTTGAATCTCTGTTAGAATTCCTGATAATGCCTCACAGTAATTTTTTTCAAAATAATCTTCTGATGTAATGCCATATGCCAGAAGTTTTGTGTTATTTTCCGCAAATTCAATTTCAATTTTATTTACTGTTTTTTTTATTTCTGGGAGTCTCGTACTACGTATTGTTTTTTGAGCCAGCTCTTCCCGAATAGCAACAATTTCGTGTTTCTTCTTTTTGACTTTCGAAAAGTTTTTCTTTACTTGCCATTTTAATATTTATATGAAGCAAATTTTTTAATAATATTTTGTTTAATAGTCACTAGTTCTTTTTGTCGAAGGACCAAATGTTAAATTAAACTACTTAACCGGTTGAATGTTTGTAAGACACTGTTTATTTTTAAAATATTTCTGCTTAAATACTAACGATGAAAATCTTAAATCTAATATAGAACTCATTTCTTATCTAATTGCTTTCATATATTTTTCATTAGTAATCAGGGTTATGTGTACCACGTATTTGATCTTTTGAATATTTATAACTAGCCTAAGTAAATTCAAAACATATGTACATTAGTTTGATCATTAGTTTAAGTAAACACAAGAATAAAATATTACAGTTCTAAAATGGGTAGAGATAAAACTATTTGATCTTTTGAATATTTATAACTAGCCTAAGTGAATACAAAACATACATTAGTTTGATCATTAGTTTAAGGAAACACAAGAATAAAATATTACAGTTCTAAAATTGGTAGAGATAAAACTATGCTTAAGCATGTGTGTATATAATGTGTATAATAAAATGTATATAGCAACTCAACCCTTAAACTCAGGTAACGAGTACCAATCGGATTTTTTACACATATTCACATACGCAACCCGAACAGTAACGAAATTCACATCAATGAGAGAAGAGAAAATAAAAATTTTATTCATAGACAACAACAAATGCATGATTAAATTTTCAACCCGCGTTGCCATCGTTCGATTTTTTGTATTCTTGGATGGATGAATTTATATATATTATGCTTCTTAGTAATTTTGTATGATATAAAAATGGTTTTATAATATTTTATATCTTCATTGCAAGATAGTATTGTCTATAATAGAATTTTTTAATATAAGCCTTATGAAAATTTTCTACAGAGGCACATTTTTTTTTAAATGGAAAGAAATGTTATTACGAGTATTTTAAAATTTTTGGTGCATTATTTTTACACCATTTACAGTTTTATTTCCGAATTTTCTTATCATATTTTGGAAAATTCTATTTATATATATTTCATAAGTTCATAGCTTATTTTATACAGCAAAATTAATAATAAAAACATATCCCAATTTTCAATAAAATGGAGGAAAGTACCTAATATTGCAGTACATTTTTTTTTCATAGAAAACATGCGACTTACCTCGTCGAACTTCAACAGTCAATTAAATTAAATTTTTGTGTGCGCTTAGGAGGTCAAAAAATTATACTACATACAAGGGCTCTCAGCAATAAGGCCGGTACTCTGTTTGAATTTTCGAAATATGTTTAGCAACATTAATTATTTCATTGGAAAAAAATTTACAAATTAAAATTATAAACTTCTGTTATGAAATTTTTATTTGACATATTGTTGTCACAATACTATTTTAAATGAAATTTATTTGTTGGTGGTCAAGCAATGTCTCTATGCATTTCATTTCTATATAATTTCATTTAAAATAGTATTGTGACAACAATATGTCAAATAGAAACTTCATAACAGTTTGATTTAGATTTTATTTTTCATTTTGCCTTATAAATATTTTTCTTGTTATCCAATGGATTTCTGATTGTGTAAAGGTGTAGAAAAATAAAATAGATTCATATCGAATATAATTTATTTGTTGGTTTAGTTTTGTATGAGTTTCAAGGCCTACTATGCTTATTCTGTTGTGATTTTTAAAAATAGTTTGTAATTTAAAATTGCGAATTCTCAGATGGTTTTCAGAAGTATATGCATAATATAAGAGGTTTTTAACTTTTCAAAACTGTGGTTAAAGTCTACTGATGATTTAGTAAAGCACCAATGAAATGCATATAGACATTGCTTGACCACCAACAAATAAATTACATTTATTATGAATATCTTGTTTTCCTTAAGGCTAGTACTCCGTTTAAATTTTCGAAATATATTTAGCAATTATGTTTTCAGAAAAATTTCACGTGTTTTTCATAGTAAGAATAGAGTAGATACTAGTTTACCAAATTTTTCCACGCATATTTCGACTAAATAAATTTTATATGGGCTTTGACAGCTAGAAGTGAAAACTAAATTTGCCTTCTTATATTATTATCAATTTGATTTTGTGATCAACGGCAACACCTTTAAATTTTCTTTCTTGCTCACTTAGTTGCCAGACAAAATAAATGCAAAATCGCCAAGTTTTGGAGGAAAAAACATCAAAATCTTCATTTAACTTTTTCAAGTCGTTAATGTAAAATTATTACGGTAGTTTTATGAAAAATAACTCAAAATTTCTACAGAATTAAAAAATGCTTTAAATTTTTTATGAATATGTTTTGTTGTAGACCTTTTTTATATGTTTGTTGGTTAACTATTTTTTCGGCTTGAGGTCTTTTTAATAGTAAATAAAATTAAAGCGTTTCCTTTTTAATTTTACATTTATTTTTATCCAATATTTCGACCAACTCTGTTGGTCATCTTCAGGAAATTACAATTTTCTAAACAAAAACAATAAATTACTTAATTTTAATTATACATTATATACAAACAATAATAATAATAATTACATTTTCTTGTCACTTGTTTATACTTATAAACTTTGTCACTTACTGATCACAGGTTTTTTCTTTGTTCTGTGTTTGTTTATTGTGTATCTATAGATGTGAGCGCAGTTGTCAGTGTCTGATTTGTAATTAATTCTCCTGTCTGTGGGGGTATTTATTATGTGTAGCATCTATTGCATATATCTCTTTGTACTATTCTTCTCTCTTTCAAGTATTTTTACTTAAATCTGGTTGGTGTCCAGTTGTTGCACAGTGGGCCGCAAGTGCAGTTTTTTGGGTCAATGATTTTGTATTATTATTTAAATCAGATTTATGTCCAGATATTCTCGTCTTTAGTTTTGTTCTTGTCGTAGCAACGTATATTTTCTTACATACATCAGTGTTGTCACCATTGCAAGTTATTTCATAAACTAAGTTTGATTCGTCCATTATATTAAGTTTTCATTTCATATTTGTAAATAACTTTTTGGTTGTATTGTTCGTTTTCATTGCTAGGATGTATTTTTCTTTATCATAAATATCAGAATTCTTTATCCTTTCCGATAAACCAGGTATGTATTGTACTGATTTGTAAATTTTTGTTGGTTTTTCGGTTACTATGTTACTATTGTTTTTCCTTTTTTTCTACTTCAATTTTTATCAGTCTATTAATTACTTTTGATGGAAAGTCTTTTTTTTCCAGAATAGTCCTAATTTTTGTTATATTGTTCTTGTGGAAGTTGCTGGTGTCTAGTACTCTAATAATAAAATTAGTGGCGGTGTTTAAAATCATATTGCGAGGATGTTTTGAATAAAAATTAATAAGTCGTCCACTGGCTGAAGGTTTTTGATACCAATCTAATTTTATTATGGTGTCCTTTCTCACAATTAAGTCGTCTAAATATGGTAATTTGTTGTCTGATTGCTTTTACAATGTAAATTGAATTTCCTTATTAAAGGCATTTAAAGCTGCTAGTGTTTCATCTACTTTGTTGGTCTTTACAATTCCAAATAGGTCGTCAACGTATTTTGTCATTTTCCTTGGCTTCATATCTATTTTATTTAGAACTGTGGTCAGTAATTCTTCCATTATTATGTCAGCTACCACTGGAGATGCAGGAGATCCCATCGGCATTCCTTTTTTCTGCTCGTAAAAGTTGTCATTATATCCAAAATATCTGCAATCTTTGATACAAAATGTCAATAATTCCATAAACAGTGTCTTTGGTATATTTGTGTGTTCCTGTAACATATCCCATTTGTTCTCTATTGTTCTTATTGCAAAATTTACAGGAATGCTTGGGAATAATGAGATGACGTCGAATGAAACTAGGATTTCGTCTTCATATATTATTGTATTGTCTATTCTAGATTTTAATTCTTTGGCATCATTCACATTAAAAGTTGATTCTTTCGTCAGATTTTTGAGAATATTGCTTATATAGCTACAAAGTTCGTACGATGGCGAGTCAATAGACGAACATATTGGTCGTAATGGCATATTTTCTTTATGTATCTTCGGCAGTCCAAACAATAAAAGTTTATATACTTGAAATGAAAAACAAAATCTACACAAAACATTTTTAAAATCGTTTACCAACGGCAGACTAATTGTATGAAGGTGGAAAAACAAAATAGATTTATATCGAATAAAATTTGTTTGTTGTGTTTTCTTGAATTTCAAATCAAAATATTTCAAAATATTCCAACATTATGTACATTAATAATTTCGGAAAAATATGGAAAATAATCTTGACCTTATAAATATTGCATGGAGTATATAATTTATAATTTATTCTCTATAAGGAAGTTCGCCTGAATTAATTAAATGGAAGAAATACATATTAATGAAAACTTTATTTAAATATTCCATGTAATTTTATTTTTTGCAAAAAGAGTCGTCAAAATGACGTCAAGTCTGGCAACATTATTTGTGCGCTGTTGTTTAAAAAACAGTCACTAACACATGAAAAATTCACAAATACATCATACTTAAATATTTCCTCCCATTGAGGACCCCTGGTATAGACTCATAAAATAAAACCTAAACGAAATTATATTTGTAAACCGTAGTTAGACTTAGCACTTAGAACGAAACTTATTTTTATTTCTATGAACTAAACGAATCTTAAAATTATGTTCAATTACATTTCAACAAAGGTTGTTAAATATATACATATCTATATATGCGCATTCTTAATTGGCTTTTAGAATTTTCTGTTGTGTAAAATTATGGTTTTAAGCTTTTGTCATAATTGGTTAATGATTTCATTAAATTTAATTATACTTTTGCCGTTTGTTTGATAATTATATTAAACTTAACTTTGATTCCAATAATATTTTTTGTATATTAAATTTGAATTAAGATTCTATAGGCTAATTGTTCGAAATTAAAAATTTCGAACAATTAGCCTATAGAATCTTAATTCAAATTTAATATAGCAATATAAAATGTTCGTTAAAATTATTACTACATACAAATTTAAGCTATGGCTTGAGCTACCCAATAATAAAAATTGGAAAAACGTTCACATGTACTTAAGTATAAAATTCAAACCAAAAAAGTTTGACTTAGGTATGATGGAACAAAAAATTCAGAAAAATGGGACATGAAGAAAATAATCAAACGGTAACACGGGCATTATAACAATAACATGTTAACATCAGGTTGATACAGTTCCCGTATTCTTTTTCACAATAAAATTTGTGTAAATAGGAACTGTTATCACATTCAACTAAGCCACCTAATAAGTGGTGACAAACACAATACACATGAGCACTGATGATGAAAGGGTTGCGTCTTTCGAAAACAGCTGTTCTGCTCTGCTGTGTAAGTTGAATAAAACTGATGTTGACTTGCCTTTGTGCCTTGGAATATTTATCATGTCTTTCTGAGATTTAAATTAAAAATTTCGAACAATTAGCCTATAGAATCTTAATTCAAATTTAATATAGCAATATAAAATGTTCGTTAAAATTATTACTACATACAAATTTAAGCTGTGGCTTGAGCTACCCAATAATAAAAATTGGAAAAACGTTCACATGTACTTAAGTATAAAATTCAAACCAAAAAAGTTTGACTTAGGTATGATGGAACAAAAAATTCAGAAAAATGGGACATGAAGAAAATAATCAAACGGTAACACGGGCATTATAACAATAACATGTTAACATCAGGTTGATACAGTTCCCGTATTCTTTTTCACAATAAAATTTGTGTAAATAGGAACTGTTATCACATTCAACTAAGTCACCTAATAAGTGGTGACAAACACAATACACATGAGCACTGATGATGAAAGGGTTGCGTCTTTCGAAAACAGCTGTTCTGCTCTGCTGTGTAAGTTGAATAAAACTGATGTTGAGTTGCCTTTGTGCCTTGGAATATTTATCATGTCTTTCTGAGATTTAAATTAAAAATTTCGAACAATTAGCCTATAGAATCTTAATTCAAATTTAATATAGCAATATAAAATGTTCGTTAAAATTATTACTACATAATATTTTTTGTTGTTTTAGTCACTTTATCTTATTTTACTGTAAAGTTGTCATATTGAAATTCTATTTTATTTCACATATTTTAGTTTCGCCCAAAATTTTATTTGTTTCCTATTTTGAAGATAATTCAACTAGATTTGACAGCGTTCTGCTCATAATTAATTTGTTAATTTAACAAGAGGTTGTACATCATATAGAGATAACCTTCGATTTGGGTATGTGCACCATGGCTGTATTTATCGATATAGAGGGGGTTTTCAATAATATATCGACCTCGAGCATTATCGACTCGCTGGGTAACTTTGACTTGGACCAGAGATTGACTGCATGGGACGGTCATATACTAAGGAACAGGAAGATAAGTTGCGAGGTTAACGACAGAAGGGTAGGGGGGAATGTGTGTTGCGGAACGCCACAGGGGGAATACTGTCTCCCTTGCTGTGGGTGGTGACCATAAATATCCTACTGAAGACATTATCCCAGGAAGGATTTGCTCCCGTCTGCTATGAAGATGATGTTGCGATACTGATAAGGGAAAACAATCCTAGGGTTCTTTACGAAAGGGCAATAGAGGCCCTGAATTTAGCTTATAACTGGGCTACATAAAGGGGTCTCAATGTCAACCGAGAGAAGACAGAAATTTGTACGCTTACTAGGAAACGGAAGATTGCACATTTGGAATCACTGGTTTTTCGAGATAGGACGATACAGATTAATAAAAAGCTCAAATATATAGGAGTGATACTCGACTGGGGGTTATCCTGGAAGGACCATATAGAAAGTAGGATGATCAAGACCCAAAGAGTCTGGACCTATTGCAGAAGGAACATCGGGTCCGAATGGGGAATGAGCCCAAAGATGGCACACTGGCTTTATGCGAGTGTGGTATGACCAATTGTGACGTACGCCTCATTAGTATGGTGGACGTCCTTGGAGAGGAAGGTTAATGCCAAACATCTTCAAAGAATACAAAGACAGTGCTGTATCGGCATCTGTGGCGCGATGAGAACCACATCAACTAAAGCGATGGAAAATATTCTATCAATTCTGCCTATTGATATACAGGTTAAATACGAAGCAGCTCTGTCTGCTACGAGATTGATGGTGATGGGTGAGTGGCTGACAAGAGAACACACAACCAAACACCAGAGTATAGTACACGTCTTACCCGGGAACAACGTTCGCACGGTTACGTGCGATAGAATTCCTATGAGATATGTACAATCACACTGCACCATCATAATATCGGAAGGTATAGAGTGGGAGGGTGTAGGTACAATGAAGCCCATAACTAACCTATACACGGACGGGTCGAGGATTGGTGACCGATCGGGTGGAAGTTTCTATGACGTAGGGCGTAGCTTTCGCAAATACTTCCGCCTGCAAGGTCATAGCACGGCATTTCAGAGTGAGATCATGGCTATTGCGGAAGGGATATATTCACGGATAACAGGAAGGTCATGAGGAATCATGTGGTTCAATCTCGGTGTGTACTACAGTGCAACGATGAGATTAACTCATACACGCACTGTGGGGGCATAGAGATAATATGGATTCCAGGACATCAGGGATACCTGGAAATGGTGAGGCAGATAGGCTAGCAAAGATGGGAGCATTAATGGCGAACATCACACCGGATAGTCCGAAGACATTTCTGGTAAAAGAACAAAGGAGGTCCTAACATTGAGTAGGCCAGCACTAAGGAGGTTGGTTTATTTAATAACAGGACATACAGAGTTAAGGCTCTAAAGGAAGTACACACATTGAAGAAACTATGTTTTTGACGTAATCAAACTCAGAGGTTTCCATGGTATCGGTGGAGGCTCCCTTCAGTAGAATGGGAAATCCTTATTATAAAGCGCACAACAGGCCTATGAGGCCTAAGTGTAATCCAGTTCGGATTGGGATGCTTATGCCCCTCTTTTCAACCTAACCTTATAAGAATTTATAGTACATAATGTCGCACTTTAAATACAAAAGGGTCACAACTGAAGATTTTCCAAAACTGACTTTTTCCATAAATTAATTCAGAGTACACATCTCTAACTACTGCAAAAATTTCTTTCACATCACTATCTTCTTTAACTGGAAAAATACAGTTATGTCTATTTCTATGTTCTGTGTTGCTTCCGCACGATGAACAGTTTTTTGTCTCTCCGGAAAGTTTTAGTATTTTGAGTTATGACCCTTTTGTATTTAGGGTGCGATATGTTTGCCTCTACCTCCGCAATACTATTAAATAAGATAAAATCTTGTTGTATTTTACTTCCCATAATAAATAAATTTAAATTGAAATTAATCACAACTGAAAATAAAACATTTATATCAAGCACCAAATCCTGTTACAGCTGAGTTACATTTTTGTAATACTACTACCACAACCTAAGAAGTCCTTTCAATGAAAATGATGAAAGAACTTCAGACCAATAACGTTGATCAGATCGCCCGCCTTAAAATCCACAATATTGGGTTTCGGTTTTCTTTTCATAGGAAGGGACTAATCCAAGTCTTTCAAATATTGAAGAGTCCCTAACGATATTTAATATTTTTGAAAGACGTTCAGAGATATTAGAAATAAGAAGAGCCAAACATTTAGCTTCCTAGCCGAACAATTTTAACGTTTTCTTAAATATAAAAATAACTGTTTTAGCAAGAAAGAAAGAAAGAAGAATTACATCTGTGAAGGGTATTTAAGATTCGGCACAGCCGAATATAGCACTTTCACTTGTTTTTTGTATAAATTTTATTTGATTTCATCAATTCTCGTTAGGCTTTCGATAGTTTTTATGTAAACGTACCAAGGCTCTAATAAGACATCATCTATTTTAATTAATAATTAAATTAAAAATAACTTTAATACTTTTTATCTTTATATTGTAGTTCATACACAACATCCCTCATGGAATGGATTCGAGAAGGCACATAAAACACCACAAGCCGTGCCAACAATACGAACACCATGGGTTATTACAGCTACACACAATGGAGCTCAGCAGATAACAGTTGTGGGGATTCACAAACTAATGAGCATTCAAGCGAATTTATTTGTGGCTTTAATCGTGTGGTATGTAGCACTACGGGCGAACTAACTAACCATACTGCACTAGCAAGAGTCGAGATTAAATTGGATATAGAAGAAGAACTATTTTTCTTTGCTGTTGCATTCTATTGCTGTTGTTATTGTTGTTAAATATATAAAAGAAAACAAACAGAGGATTCAGCCAGAAAAATATGGTGAGTGGAGTCAGTGTCCTTATTCCTTACAAAGGCTAAATAAAATCGCACAAACAAAGAAACAAACATATTTGTATAAAAACGAAAAGTTAAAATAACCAAACAAAACGATATAAAAATAACACAATAATAACAAAACGAATTTTCATTCTGTAACATAGCCTAGGAAAAAAATGAATGTATATGTATATAAATAAAATTAAAGTATAATACAAATGGCATGGAAGAAGAAATATTCAAAATAAATCATATAAAGTTTACACCAAAAGCCAACACACATAATACTACCCAACAAACATATATTTTTATTTTTATATCTGAGCTTGATAAAAACTCAATAAAATTACTTATCAAATATATACACACATATATATATTTGGTGTGGGATTGTACTCATCTAGATGCAGAAAAAGATATGTGAAATTTTCATATCTCAGATTACATCAAATATATCTTGAGAACATTTACAGTCTGAGATTTCCATGCATGATCTAATAGAATCTCTTATTGAAGCTCCTACAGAATAAACGATTCTTGGAGAATTTTTAAGTTAACCCATCAGAAGGTTTTTGGTATCCCGGCTTAACGATCGATATGTCAAGCCAAGTCGTTAAATCGAAAAGGTGCGTCAAACCTGGTACTCTATATTATTAAACAAAAAACTTCAAATCATATAGCTATTATAGGTATAATGAAAATTTCAATACAAAGATTTGATATCAAATTTGCACCACTTGAATAGAACACCCTCAAAAGTAATAAATAATAAATAAAACAAAACAGTTTTAATAACAAAAATATTTATCTACGTTTATATTTTGGGGGTGTGCTATTCAAGTGGCGAGCAGTGTAAGTATAGCAAGAAATAATCAGTTATTGCAGTATTGGTACTTTTTTAAATATCTCATACTTCAGACTATTCATTTATAGCATGCTCACACGAATTTGTAAAATCGTTCTTGGTTGCCCCTCATTCTCGCTGCGCACACCTATAGCTGAATGTCGATACCACATGTTTCGCGATGTGTTCCATTTCTTATATGCTTTTCTAAATTTAAGTTATATTCAAAGCATTTTACACGTCAAAATTACGTATTTTTTATACAAATTTTATCATTTCTGTTGTGCAATGGAATTATATCACGTCTTCCTAAATTAACACACACAAAAAACACATACTCACGCATACATTTTTGAATAATTAGCGTATCTTTATTAAAGTTAATATAGCAATGAAAGGACGGTACAAAATATTTATCTATATAAACACATATTATAGTTATGTAAGCGAAAAGTATTATTGAAAAAGTAAGAACGTTATTTCCATCAGGTGGAATTTTAAATACCCTCCAAATATTTAGTAAATGAAAACGGAATAAATTGAAAATTTTTCAGCTGCTGGGTAAGAGTTCCTTTAAGACATTTCTATGCCCAATTTTAAAACTTTATTTTGACACGGTATAATGTAGCGAAACAAAATTTTTAGTTTATTTGATAGGATCATTTGGGGAGCAAAGGTGGGTCGACGGGTAGGACAGGGAAAGCCCAGACAACATTTCAGCTTCGTCATAAAAGTATAAAAGTCTAATTGTTACGGAATGTTGGGTTAAGTAATATAATTTCTTAAATATTCACATATGTATTATTTTTATATATAATATCTTACGTTAATGTCAACTAAAGGAGGTGCGTCAAAGAATAGATTTTTCTGATTTTCTTGTTCCAAGCTCAACGCTTTAGACCTTATTTGGCATAAAAATATATCATTTGCTTAGCAAAATTACAAAAAAGCTTTAAAAATTATGTTTTTTTATAGGTCGGTTTAGTTGTTCTTAGAGGATGTTTTTTACCCCTTGTGCGATATAAGCCATTTAGATACTTGGCCTGTGCTGTCCTTCAGAATTTATCTATACCAAATTTCTCGTTTGGACTGTATCATGATTTCTACAAATGTTTCAAATTCTTTCGCCGGATATGATACTAAGTCAAATTTGGCGGAGGAAATGCTGAATTTCCGAGATGAATTTTTATAAAAATCTTTATATGTACGCAAATCCCTTTCCAAGTTCATTTCGAAAAAAATTCAATAATCTCTTAAAAAAATAATACATTAAAACATTTTATAATTAAAGAAATCCAGAAAATACGTAAAAATATTTAATAGTAAAAATTCGGAATAGTCTCTTAGGGAATCGATTGATGATTGATGATGATGTAAAATATTAACCTCAAAACTTATTTTACAAATATCAATTCACATAAAACTTTCTAGGGAAGAAATTAAATTTAAGTCTGTCTCATGTTTCCGCCTTAAATTAGTTGGCATCTCTGTCATCTAACTTCCCAGTTAGATGACAGAGATGCCAAGCATACGGTTTTAATTATGAATGAATTGGGTATAAGAAACGAGTTGAGGTATAATACAAGTCCGGAGCTAGTTGATAGATTTGAAGCTGAAAAAAAATCTTCTAATAGGAATGTCATACAACAGATTTAGAAAAAAAAAAACTTAAGCGGCATGCTCTTCGAAAATAGTTTTTTGACGATATTCGATTATTTACAATAATGTGAACCATGTGCCAATATATCATAGTCAAGTTAAGAAAATGCAGCGAAAGAAATTTTAGCTCATTTTTAATTTGCTTACATTTCTTGTAACTGAAAAGCATCGGTTAAGCTAAAATTTCTTTTTTTAAATAGAGCAAAAGTAGCGCCAAACCTTCAAGGATATCAATGAAACAGTTAAGGAATATCTTGCTAGGGACAATTATTACAACTTTATAAATGTTTTTGTTAAATTAACTGATTTTTACTACATCGAGGATATCTTAACATGTCTTAACGTCCAGAAACATGCATTGTGTTATAGGAAATTCATTCAACTATTAACATTTAATATTACAGTGAACTACAATCCTATGTGTTCAATATTGATGTTCTACTTCCATTTAAACCACGGTTCTGTTGGCTGAAGTAGTAGATTACGAGACTATGAAGCGGACGGTCGTGAGTTCGAGCCCGCGCTGAGTCATGAAATATTGTGTAGAATTCTTCTGATCAGCATTAGTGCGTGGTTGTGTTAGTTGTTGCCAGCCTGTTTCAATGATGAAGGCATAGTCACTGAACATAATTGGCGGCGACTGACACTATCATGTACTAAAAAGCAGAGTAACAGCACCCACCTTCGTCGGCCCTGTAGCAAAAATTAGCCGGCGAAGTAAAAAGTTGAAATAGCTACAAAAAAAAACTGTCTATCTTCTCATCTTTCCTCATCTGTCCCCTTAATACTATCCCCTCGTTTTCAGTTCCGGCGCAATGCATTGCATATGTAGGGGTCATCCCCTGAGTGCTGGTCCTACTCCTAAAAAAAAAAAAAAAAAAAAAAATATACTTCTCCTGTAAAATTTACTTTTTGTCGCTTAAGCTTTTTTATCGTTTATGGGACGATATATAGTTACGGTGAGCATATTTTTCAACCCCACAAAGAGGACATTTAGAAATGTAATAAAAATTGATTTTACTATTTGTAGTCAATTGCATATATTCTATGCATGGTCGACTTACTTACATATATGAATGTTTTTTAAACAAAAAATGCCCAGAACTTTAAATATGTCCAGAAATATTACAGTCATTTGAGAAAAAGATTTTAATTTCTGCACAATCCATTTGATGATAATAATTTCTATTGTATAGGTGATTTTGACTTTTATTGTATTTAGAAAATAAAACTTTTAATTTTGGAGTTTAAACAAAAAAGTATTAATAATAGAAAAGGACAATAAAGGACATTTCAATTAAAAAAAGTACTCTTTAATTTTTGTTTATCTGGGAGGACATCATGTAAAAAAAGAGGACTGCCCTCTTAAAAAAAGGACGAATGGTCACCGTATATATAGTATATGATAAAGCAGCCAATTTAGGTTAAAGTTATAAGGCTAGTGAATGTCTAGTTATTGATGAGCATGGATACTACGGGCGTAGCCGCTTTACCCAATAAATATATTGAAATGTATTTCAGATCACTATACTCTACGAATTTTGCTTTTACCAAAGAGGCAACTTTATGTTCGTATGTGCCAAATAAAAGAAACAGTCAATAGTTATGGTTGCCACATCTAATGAAGAATGGAATACGTTTGCAAAACCGGGAATTATAACATATTACAACAAAACTAAAGGAGTTGGCTGCTGTCACTATTTTTTAATGATATTGATACTCGTATCAGTATTAACGTCATCCTTGATAATATAAAATATATGAAAGTAGCTCTGCCTGTTTGTCTGTCTGTTACTTTTTCACGCTTAAGCCGCTCAACCTATTTGGATGAAATTTGGCATAGAGATATTTTGAGATCCGAGTAATAACATAATGTGGTTTTTATGTAGTAAGTATTTTAACGAACATTTATATCGCTATATCAAATTGAATTAAGATTTTATAGGCTAATTGTTCCAAATTTAATTTATATCTCAGAAAGATATGATAAATATTCCAAAGGCACAAAGGCAAGTCAACATCAGTTTTTGTTATTCAACTTACACAGCAGAAAAATAAATATATATATATATATATATATATATATATATATATATATTTATTTTTTTGGACGTAATGATAGCAACTATCAATAGTGGCTCCACGACAACTTCACTAGCACCACCCTGGGACAGCTTTGGCATTTCATCAGGGTGGGTAGTATTATCAGTATTATTCCTACGTCCTCCTTAGTTCCTAGTTAAGGAGGTTCGGAACTGATGAGCATATTTAATCGTCAGTTGCTAACGAATCCTAAGACGTACTAACTCTCCTACGAATCTGTGCTAATCTGCGAAGTTCCATTAGAACAAGCTGTACAAAACTACACACGCTGGTCCAATTCAATAAGGATTCCAGCATGGTCGGAATAATATTCTCCGGGCTGATAGTGCTCCCCAAACCTTCCTCTAAATACGACCTCCAATTGCTGAATCGTGAGCAGACAAAGACGACATGCTCAGTATCCTCAACCACATTCCTACCATAATGTGGACCGAACGGAGAGTCGTCGTGCTTAAAACGAAATAGATATGACCTAAAGCAACCATGTCCAGACAAGAACTGTGTTAGTTCAGATCACCATGTTTCCTAGTCAGCCACAATCTGATGTCGGGTATTAATGTATAAGTCCATCTTCCCTTTTCAGTGGTTGACCACCGTTCTTTCCATTTCTGCATACATAAGTCAGAGTTATCCCTATTCATGATTTCTAAATCTATAGGGATCATACCCGCAATGATAAAAGCCGCCTCGTCCGACAATGTCCGAAATGCACTACATACTCTTAAAGCAGCTAGCCTATACACAGGGGATACCAGCCCCACATATGTGGAATATCTAAGTGAGTCTAACCATACCGGGTGTGCATATAGTATAATGCTCCTTACTACTCCAGCGAGCAGATACTTTGGCCCTCTCGTGTTTGGCATAATCCGAGATAGCGAAAAACAGGTCCCTAATGCTTTGGATGCTATATATCGCAAGTGCTGGATATTTCAGAAATGCCTTTGATTCTATGGAACAGGTGCCAACATTGAGGGTAATAGTTTCCCTAGCCTTACGACTACTGATCAAAAACCGCTTCGGTTTTATGATCAGCTAGAGTCAATCCCATTGCAGTGATCCAGGACTTTACTAATTGTACGCTGGCATTTGCAATGGTTTCTGCCTCCAGCAATTCCTTAGCTTCACACATCAGCGCTATATCGTCTGCGAATCCCACAATCTTCACTCTCTCAGGTATATATACAGATATATATATATATATATATATATATATATATATTTATTTATTTATTTATTTATTTTTCAATATTTCGTTAACCTTTGGTTAACTTCTTTAGGAAATTGGAAAGAAAACATAAAAAATAATAAACATTTCCTGAAGAAGTTAACCAAAGGTTAACTAAATATTGCAAAATAAATAAATATATATATATATATATATATATATATAAATATATATATATATATATATATATATATATATATACATATATATATATATATATATATATATATATATGTATATATATATATATATATATATATATGTATATATATATGTATATATATATATATATATATATATATGTATATATATATATATATATATATATATATATATAAATATATCATAAAGGCCTTAAGCTTAAAAAATATTGTATTATTATATAAAAAATAGGTCGAAAAATTAAAAAAAAACTAATTTTTTGGTTTGAATTTTATACTTAAGTACATGTTAACGTTTTCCAATTTATTGTTGGTAGCTAAGCCATAGCTTAAATTTGTATGTAGTAAGTATTTTAACGAACATTTATATTGCTATATTAAATTGAATTAAGATTTTATAGGCTAAATAGTGTGGTTTTTATTTTTGCAAATGATCCAATTAGGTGAAACTGATAAGCATGGCATTTTTATGTTTTTAAACAGTTACGAGTGCAACACATCATTGACATAACATACACATTAGCTGAAGTTTTATATATTATTAGCGGGTAAAAGCTGCTACATATATTATATATACGGAATTTAATACCCAACTTAATTCTACTGATAGTTGTAGAAAATTTTTAAAAGATTTACGCACTGATATGGGTCAGGAAAGTATAGAACAGCGTTCTAAAAAGAAGTTCATAGCCATCGACGACATCCGCAATACACATCACATCAAACTCGTAAGGCTTGAATCGTCTATTTAAAACCAATCTGCAATGAACGTTCTATTAGTCGACCAATGTGTGGAACTGCTCGAAAGATCTGTATTATTTTGTGTTTATATTTTGTATAGGCTTTTATTTATATATGGAAAGCTAATAACATCAAGAGAATATACTTGCAATAGGCGCATTCACATATAATATACGTACAAGTACCCAGGTACCTTGGTGGACGGTTAAGTGTGTTATGAGTAAATTGGTCTTTCATGCAAATTCCAAAAACAAATTATCTATACGGCTGCAAAAAAAACTAAATATTTCGACATATATGTAGTAGTTCTCAAGGAGTTTCAAATATTTATATTGCCAATGTTAAAATCTTGGTTTTCTGGCATTACTTTAAATGAAATTGTTAAATATAATATTAATATACTGAAAAGTATGAGTATAAACTTTAGTGTTTTTGTATGGCATCAAGGCTTCACCAATCAAAATGTTTTTTCAGCCTTAATATCTTATCAATTGGTGTTCCCGATTCTTCTATAGGACTACATATACCGCTTACCACAAGCAAATCGGTTGATTTATCTGAAAGATATACCGGTTCGAAAATTAAATTAGTAGTATTTTATTAAACTCCCATTAGAGCTCGAAGAACTAAAAGCATAGACCAGCACAACAAACAACGTTACGATAGCTCTGCTTTTATAATTATAGGAAAGTTGCAGAGATGGCCTTTAAGGTCAACCGTTTTCCAGTTTTTTATACCCTCCAAAAAAGAATGTGGACGGTATATTCACTTTGTCATTCCGTTTGCAACGCATCGATATATCCATCTCAGACCCCATAAAGTATATATATTCTTGATCAGTGATGAAATCTAAGACGATCTGAGCAACACATCATTGACATAACATACACATTAGCTGAAGTTTTATATATTATTAGCAACACATCATTGTCCGTCCGTCCATCCGTCTGTGGAAATCACGATTAAGTCCAAACGAAAAGAGCTAGACGCTTGAAATTTGGTATAAATATATTTATGCTAAATCGGGCAAGACGAAAAAAAGTTCCCCTAAAAAGAAGTAAACCAACTCAGAAAAAAACAACATAATTTTTAAAGTTTTTTGGTTATTTTGTTAAGCAAATGATATATTTTTATGTCAAATATGGCCGAACGCCTTAAACTTGGAGCCATAAAAAAAAATATATATATTTTTGGACCCCACCCACTTTAGTCGGCGTTATTATATGCAAAAATAGCATACAAATTTAACGAATTGTTTTAATTAAGCCTACATTCCTTAGAAATAACATTTTTAAGCTTTAATGACGAAGCTGAGAGGAAACCTGGTACTACTGTGCCCTATTCCCTCCTCCCCTTTCACCACCTAAATGACCCCACCAAAAAAAAATAAAAACAATTTTAAATTTGTATACAATTATCCCAAGCAGTTATATTTAGAGTTTTATGACTGCCTGTTTCTGCCCTACCCCCTCCTCCCCCTTCACCCCCTAAATGACCCTGCCAAAAAATAAAATAAAACAAATTTTAAATTTGTATACAATTATTCCAAGCATATATGTACGTACATAAATTACATATGTAGTAATTTTGGTAGTACATAAATTCATGCGATCATATACGTATGTACATATACATACGTATGTATAACATTAACGTATTATTCTACAAAAAATATTCACATATATTTACAGACTTTTGTGGAATTTTATAAAGATATATAAATTATATAGCAAATTAATTTATTAAATATGCTATATATGTCTACAAATGTATCAACTAAATGTTCAAATAGCAAACCAAACAAGTAGCAAAAAAAGCCGTTTGTGCCACACTCTCATTCAACATACATACATGCCATCACTCTCTGCGTAACCTCTACGTATAATTCTATTTTCTGACGCTTGGTTGAACTGCGCTGCGTTTTATAGCGCTCAAATAAGCATTTTCACAATTTGTCTTATAACAGATTTGATCAGATGACGCGTTTGCGCAGCATTTACGATTTCAGCGTTCGGCTAAATGGGCCTTAAGTTTTACTCACTTTTATTAATCGAACGGGTCGAATCTTAAATACCCTCCAAATATTTAGTAAGTGAATTTAAAATGTTTAACTTGGTGGGACAGAGTTCCTTTATATAATAGATATCGTACGTCAACGCCCACTAAAGGGGGCGGGGTTTTAAAATAGACAATATCATGTTTTCCACAGACGAACATATTGGCATTGCTATACCGTCTTAGACTTCATCACTAATCAAAAAATATATACATATTTACTTGCAAGGGCTGTGGGGGAAACATTTCACCTTTGTCATAAAACTCTAATAATAAATGCTTGGAGTAATTATATACAAAACAACATTTTTTATTGTTTTTATAGGGTCATTTTGGGCCAAAGGGGGGAGAGGGCAGTCTTAAAACTCTAATAATAAATGCAAATAATGCAAAATTATTATTTTTTTTTGGTAGGGTCATTTAGCGGGTGAAGGGGGAGGAAAGGGGTAGGACAGAGTAGTACCAGGTTTCGTCTCAGCTTCGTCATTAGAGCTTAAAAATGTTATTTTTAAGGAATGTAGGCTTAAGTAAAACAATTTGTTAAATTTTTTTATGCTATTTTTGCATATAATAACGCCCACTAAAGTAGGCGGGGTCAAAAAAAATTTTGTTTTTATTTTATGTCTCCAATTTTAAGGCGTTGGACAGTATTTGACATAAAAATATATCATTTGCTTAACAAAATAACCAAAAAACTTTAAAAATTATGTTGTTTTTTCTGGATTGGTTTAGTTCTTTTTAGGGAACTTTTTCCCCTCTTGCCCGATTTAGCCCATCTCCGAACTTAACCTCCTCTAAGCTTCAAAATATATTTATACCAAATTTTAAGAGTCTAGCTCTTTTCGTTTGGACTGAATCGTGATTTCCACAGACGGACGGACATGCTCAGATCGTCTTAGATTTCATCACTGATGAAGAATATATATACTATATGTACTTTATGAGGTCTGAGATGTATATTTCGATGCGTTACGAACGGAATGACAAAGTGAATATACTCTCCAAATTCTTTTTTGGAGGGTATAAAAATTTAAATTTTTTCGGCAAAAAATAGTTTATTTCTTCATACATTTATTTATAACTGCGAAACTGTTGCTTATGTAGCGAAACGTTGTATGATTACTGGAATTGCAATTCTTAATTTTTTTAAATTTGTTTCAGCTTATTCGGACTAGTGTTTCTCGAGTAATGGCAAACAAAAGAGCCTTAAACATGACAAATTCCCCTATACGATACTTACTAACTTCAAATTAATTTTTAAATTATTATTTGATGTACCATGACCAAACGAATGATGCAGAAGTTCTTCTTTTTGGGACTACTTTCATAAACAATTATCAGGTTTGAGTCCCGAATCTATCACCTGAAAAATGTTGTACTGTGTTATTTATTCTTAGCATAACAAAACCAAATATATATCTCATATCCTATAGTACAAAAATAAATTTTTTTGTGGAAAAATTAACTAATTATATGCATATATGTTAGGGTGTTTCATCAAAAGTCGCAAATAAAATTATTTTCGTTATTAACAGCACAAATAAAAACAAGTAAAAGTGCTATATCCGCCTGTGCCGAATCTTAAATACCCTTCAAAGATGTAATTCTTCTTTCCTTATTTCTTGCCAAAACAGAAAGTAGGTTTAATTAAAAAATCAAAATGATGTTACTTTTATATTTAAGAAACCGTTTAAACTTTTCGGCTAAGAAGCTAAATGTTTGGCTTTTCTTATTTCTAATACCTCTAAACGTCTTTCAAAAATATTAAATATGTTTAATATAAAAACAAAAAGTAAAAATTAGTTTCATGTACCCCAAAAAGTTCTAATTGTTTAACCGTAGAACAGTGCTTTAGATTTTTTTGGTTTTTAATACCAATTTATTTCTTCCAGATATATTAAGTAGGTATAATTCATCATAAAAATCAAAAATAGCAAATTATATGGTTACTTTTATGACTAAAAAACATTTCGATATTCCAACCCTTAAATTGGATTTTTAATTTTTTTGGTTTTTAATACCAATTTAACTATTTCCGAAGAATAAAAGAGATTTCATTCACAAAAACCAAAATTAGGAACTTATATGGCTACTTTTATGTACTAAAAAATGTTCCAACCCAGGAACCGAATTTTTAATTTGAAAATTTTTAATACCAATTAATTCTTCCTGAAGTATAAAATAGGTTTAATTCACTAAAAAAACAAAATTTGGAATTTATGTGGGTACTAGAGGCGAATTTTTATTTTTTACCAATGTAGTTTTTAGAGAAAAAATTTCAATTTCCCAGCCCTGGGAACGAATTTTTAATATTTTGTTGTTTTTTTTTACCAATGCAACACTTAATGAGGCATGAAATAGTTTTATTTAAGAAAAACTTAATATTTGTAACCATTTTGGTTACTTTCATGTACTACACTATAATGCAGTTATCCAACTCTGGAACCTAAATTTTAAATTTTTGATACCAATTTTGTTTTTCCTGAACAAAAAATTGTTTTAAATAGTAAAAAACCGACGATAGTTGCCTTTTTGGTTACTTTTATGTATAAAAATATTTAAATTTCCCAGCCCTAGAATCCAAATTTTAATTTATTTTGTTCATTTTTTCATCAGTGCAACGCTTCATGAGGTATAAAGTAGTTTTATTTTAAAAAAATTTTAAATGTTTAACCGCTTTGGTCACTTTCATATACTATAATATATTTCATATACTATAATTTATATTACCAAGAACAAAGTCTCTAGCTCTTCGGGGGGGCTTAGGAAAACCGGGGCTTCACGTACAGACGGATATTGCTCAATCGTCATCGCTATTCATAAGGATTCAGAATATATATACTTTATGGGGTCCTATATTGATATCGAAGAAATTACACACGGAATGACAAAGCTATATATACCCTTTTCCTTTTTTGTGAAGCGTATAATACTAAACTGGAAAAAGTTGAATAAAACTTTATTTTAAATTTTCTTGAATATTAGAGGCAGCAAAACTGTTTCGTTTATTAAAACGAAATACCATACCTGCAGTAGCCATAAAATTTTTCTGATATTCATTGTTAGAGCAAATCAAACGATGGGGTTTGTTTTTATGTTTTAGAAATTTTATTAAATGTTCTATCGATATTACATGCCCTAGAGAATGCTAAGAAATTGTCAAGAGTTATTAATTGTCATCGACATCTTGCAGATAAGTGATAATATTTTACTGTCGAGTTGATGTGACGTCGATGTCGCCGTTCATAATAGGGGCGGAATCATTTATTTTATTTAGATATAAATATTCAAGTAAAGTTATATTTGTTTAAGAATAAAATCATTGGAATGTTTTTTGTAGTTGCTAAAGAACGACTCGAAAAAAGCATTTTTAAAAAAGCGGAAATCTTCGTATGATTTGCAACTTGTTTGTACTTTTATTTTATGCAAATATATAAATCAGGAAAATTGTCAGAAGAACATTGTTATCATTAGTGTTGAATGTAGGCATAGATAGTTGGTGGAAGATATATTTTTGAAATTGGTCGCATGATATATTTAACATTAATAAAAACAGTTACCACACGCAGGACCAGGATGCAAACTTTCAACTTTGGTAAGTGGCCACCGACCAGCAACAATCCATTCTTAAAGAAGAAGTACAATATCACCAACTCTGATCCCAGGAATTTTGCGTCAGGTGTTAAAATAATTACCAACTTCATTGGCAATCAATACGTGTATTCAGCTGGTCATCGTAGGGAATGCAGTATGAGGGTTCGCCAGTAAGAACATGTGTTGGCTTTAGGACAACTGTCATAAAGGCTGAAAATTGAGACAGTTCTCTATTTGTGCCAGTAATGTTATATGCGGTCTTTCATTATGCGGCCCATTCGTCCTGCTTTTCCAAAATGAGGAAGAGCAGAGGGAATGACGTGCCACTTCGTGCCTTGATATTAAGATAAAGAGTTGATGTTTTTTGTTGGAGTTTTTAAGGAGGTTTGTTTACTATTGCTTTTGTTTTTTATAGTAAAAATCACTATTGCAAACCACAAACACGTTTTTCAAACGTGTGTGACGAAATGTGAAAATTTTACAAAAATGAAATTCATGCTGTGTTTTTTATGTAGATCATAATATTCGTTAAAATAATGTTACAATGTGGTTTGAGGGACTTCCAAAATACTTCGTTGTATTATAATGCTACAGATCATTTCTTGAGGCAGATGTACATGAACGTATAAAAAGCGTTTGCTGGGAATACACACATACAATCATCCACTTGAGCAATTACAAAGATTCACAGAACTTAGAATATCAGTATTTTTCTTAACATATGTATATTAAAATATTTAGTTGAAACTACTTTTGATGATTTTTGTTTGCTCAGATTAAAACATTCCAACTCGGCGCATCTCCCTTCTCTAGGAGCATATCAAATATACGCATCTTTTGCATTTTTCACATTCCAGTAACTGTTTTTGCTGTTTCTATTTTTCTACTATTGATACTCTTGATATATGTACCAGTGTCTATGCTTTTACTTGGCTACATACTAAAATACGATGCACACAAGCTATAGATATGCTTAAGTATATTCCTAATACATTAAACAATATGTTGCTTCGTTAGATAATAAACACAAGACAAACCCAGCTAAAAGGACATAGCGACTACATTTTCAAACTTATCCTATTTATACAAGCAGATACATTGTTTCAACTTGCTCCAAAAATATCTTGTTCTGTTTTTTTATTCATTTCATTTTACAAGTGAGGAAAAATAATATTTTATCATTAAACATGTTTAATTGTTTAAATGTTCTTGTTGGATTACTCTAGGAACTTCGTACATTGTAATATGTGCTTAAGCGCAAAATTACTTCTTTCTTTTATTTACATTTTTGTAGACATATACATAAGTATGTATAAAATATGATATATATATATATATATATATATATATATATTTAAATTTTTGTAGACATATACATAAGTATGTATAATATATGATATACATATATATATATATATATATATATATATATATATATATATATATATATAAATGTATATATAAATATACATATATATATATATATATATATATATATATATATATATATACAGTTACTCAAACAATTGACCACGTGTTTAAATATTTTACATTCAAATGCTTACAACAACAAAACTACTTATACAATCTTGCTCAGAGAGCAATTGTTTTTTTGTTTATACATATATATATATATATATATATATATATATACATATATGTATGTATATATATATATATATATATATATATATATATATACATATATATACTCATATATATATATATATATATATATATATATATATATGTGTATATATATATACAGTAGAATTCATTTATAGCGACCTCGGTTATAACGACCATCCGTTTATAACGACGGATTTTCAAAGCAAGTTTGGTTGTTAATAGTTTGTACATGCGCAAGCATTCGCTTAGAACGACTCCGGTTTTAGCGACCATCTGCTTTTAACGACCAATTTGCACGTCTGCTTTGGAATGGACATTCGGTTATAACGACGATGTAAGTTCTGTGTACTAATTTTTATTTTTTCATTCCATTTTTTGTCGTCAGCCAATACTAAATAAAGAAACATATACTGCGGGGAATCACAGAATTTGTTTTCGACTATCCCAAACAGAGGTGCAAATGACAAAGAAGAAATATTCAAACCAGTTTGAGTCGTAAAAGCTGATGGACGCATAAACATTCACTTTTTAATTACCAGCGGTGTTATAGAAATTTTTTATTTACATAAGAATCTGTAATCCAGCTCAACCAAACGCAGGTAAGGTTGCGTGCTGCACTTTTACTTGGATAAATACTGAATAAATGTATGTATGTTTTTCCAGAATAGACGTTAAAAAACGTAAGGTGTTCTCCATAAAAGAAAAGGCAGAAATTTTTCTGAAACTGGAAACTGGTTCTTCAAATGCAGCATTAGCGAAGGACTATTGCGTTTCGCATTCGACTATCAGTACGGTATGGAAAACCCGAGACGCAATTCGTAAGTGTTTTGAATCTGAGAATATGCAAAGAAAACGTATGCGTTCTGCTCAAAATTCTGATATAGAACAAGCTCTTTTGCAATGGTTCAAGACGCAAAGAAATAATAATGCTATTGTAACAACTTCCATACTTCAAATGAAGGCAGAGGAAACTGCTTGGAAAGGATTTTAATTGCACTGAAAGTTGGATCTACCGTTTTCGAGAGCGCCATAACATAGTTTTGGGAACAATTTCTGGTGAGGCTTGCAGTGTCGACAAAAATCAATGCAGCGACTGGCTAGTTTCTGTATGGCCTAAAATACGAGAGGGATATCAAGCAAAAGACATTTTTAATGTGGATGAAGCAGGGCTCTTTTATAAGCTTCCACCCAACAAAACCCTTAAATTCAAAGGTGAGAAGTGCTGCGCTGGTAAACAATCAAAGGAAAGAATAACCCTGCTGGTTGGAGGTAATATGGATGGGTCCGAAAAAAAGAAAATGCTTGTCATTGGAAAATCCAAAATGCCGCGGTGTTTCAAGAATGTAAAATCGTTACCTGTGGATTATAAAGGAAATAAAAAGGCATGGATGACTTCAGAAATGTTTGAACGCATTTTGCGCGATTGGGACAGCAGTTTGAAAAAAGAGAAAAGAAAGATTTTACTGCTTGTAGATAATTGCCCAGCACACCCAAATGTTCAAAATTTGTCATCAATAAAATTAGTTTTCCTACCACCTAATACAACGTCCGTCTTACAGCCAATGGACCAAGGGGTAATTAGATGTTTGAAAAGCAATTATCGCAAACAACTTATGCTGAAAATTATTGGCGATGCAGACAATAACACACAAAGCACCACTACTTTGTTAGATGCAATTGACATGGTGGCCTCAGCTTGGCAAAGTGTAAAATCAACAACAATCTTTCTCTCTTCAACAACAATCTTTCTCTTTCCGACATGCGGGACTACTTCCAGCCGAAAGTGTGTGCCCAGATGCAGATTTCGAAGACGAAGATGATATTCCGCTTTCGTTGCTACAGGAAACATATAAAAATATGCAACAAGTAGCCTAATATATTGACTGGAATGAGTTCGTAATTGTCGATGACAACGTCGTGACATCAGAAGAGCCTTCATTGAGAGAAATAGTGGAGAACACAAAAGAAAATGATGAAACTCACAGCGATAATGAACCAGATGACGAAGATGAGCCAATCAAAATTCCAACTAGGACAGAAACCTTGAGTGCGGTGCACACATTAAAACAGTATTTACGATTTGGGGGTTCTGATATATCAGAGAGTTTATATAGTTCCGTTGAAATTATTGAAAGTAAATTATTAAAAGAAATTCTTGTAAATAGAAAACAAACCACAATTCTAAACTATTTCCAATCACAATAAATATGAATATACATGATAAAAAAAAACTTAAAAATATTGTGTACACTTATTTGGATACAACGACGTTCGGTTATAACGACGTATAATTTCGGTCCCTTGGCGGTCGCTATAAATGAATTCTACTGTAAATATATATATATATATATATATATATATATATATATATATATATATGTTTTTATTTTATTGTCCGCCAATTTCTTTCACAACTCTGTAGTTTGTGGTAAAGCCATGTGCTTTTAATTATTATATTTTTAAAATTTAACGACTTTTATGCGTGCACAAAATTGCAATTTCAAAAGGGATTAATAAAATGTCATATACGGATAATAATTCAACACAAACTGTGTCCAGACTATTGACCTAATGAAGAATTAATAATGAAAAAAAAATTTTATCAAAAAGGTAATGAAATTGCTGTTATTTCAAAAAATATTAGAAATTCGTTTGTAAAAGTTGACGAGCTTCAACTGAAATGGATATATTATATATTGTAAATATTATTTTAAAAATTTACTCAATTTTACACACAATGAAGGAGCATCTTAAACATTGTCATCTATTTGAATATCTGATTCTTTTGTGCTTGTTCATTAAATCAATGCCTTTAGCCGATGAATTAATTATTTGTTCTGAAATGTCCACAATACCTGCAATCTGCTGTTGGCTGAAGTAGTAGAACACGAGACTATGAAGCGGAGGGTCGTGAGTTCGAGCCCGCGCTGAGTCATGAAATATTGTGTTGAATTCTTCTGATCAGCATTAGTGCGTGGTTGTGTTAGTTGTTGCCAGCCTGTTTCAATGATGAAGGCATAGTCACTGATCACTGAACATAATTGGCGGCGACTGACACTATCATGTACTAAAAATCAGAGTAACAGCACCCACCTTCGTCGGCCCTGTAGCAAAAATTAGCCGGCGAAGTAAAAGGTTGAAATAGCTACAAAAAAACTGTCTACCTTCTCATCTTTCCTCATCTGTCCCCTTAATACTATCCCCTCGTTTTCAGTTCCGGTGCAATGCATTGCATATGTAGGGGTCATCCCCTGAGTGCTGGTCCTACTCTTAAAAAAAAAAAAAAAAAAAAAAATCTTATCATGACTACGTCTGTTAAACATTAGCTTTATCTGTGCGGAGCCTGTTGGGCCATGGGGTGTCACGTTGCACATCAATACAAACTTTTGTATTTCTTCTTTGTAATTGTTCTTGTTTGCTTCACATATTTTTAATTGCTTTACCAGAGACCTATTCATATTGTTCACGTCTCCGTTTGCATGTGGCTAATATGGAGGTTTTCTAGTTACTGCCATATTATTATCTTCACAAAACCGTTTGAATTCATTGCTGATTAAAATATCATTGCTTTTCAAGAAACCATATTCTTGATACCGCGTATACTAATCATTGAGAACTATAACATACTTGTATTACGTAGTGGCCTTAGTAAATCAGTAGTTAATATTTGCCAAGGCCCATTATTAAATGTGTGTCTCAGGATTGGAATTTGACAACGGTTGCAAAACCTGAAGACAATCATGACTTCCATTTATAAAATTTTTTATCTCCCTGCCATTTAATGGACACCACACCACAGAACGAAGAAGTCGCTTTATTGTCGACTCATCAGGATGTCACTCATGTTCCAACTGCAATACCCTAATATTATGGTATCATAATTCGATTTCCGCGCAGCGAAATTTATGAAATCTGAAAACTCCAAACGAAAAACGGAGTATGAATTTGAAACATTTGTATCCAAACATTCATTATCCATGCTGGAAGTCGCATTGCTTATATCCTCATCTTTGTGACTATCATTACTGATAAGGCCAATGTTTAAGGTGGCAAGAGCTGTGTTCTCTAGCGAAAGACTTTTCATCGGAAATTTTGCTTAGTCTGGTCAGTTAAATTCTCTTTTCCAGGGCTATATATTCCCTTCGATTTGACATCCCGCATTCTAAGCAACAGCTTTTCGATCCAAGACGGAAGTCTTCAAGTTGATTTAGAGACTTATGATCAGTTGGAAACTGTTGCTCTAGAGACTTATGATCAGTTGGAAACTCGCTAGGTTAGGTTAGGTTAAAATTTCTACCCGGAAAGGTAGACAGCTGGGTAATAAAAAATCTCTGAACCGAGCAAACCAGGACTAAGCTGTCCTTTTCAGTTCGAAAAAATATATAACTCTCGGTTCCCCGTCATCATTGCACTGTAGCAAAACTGGTCCCAGAGCTACAGGATTTGCATCAGCAACAACTGGAGTTCTTAGTTTTGGATGAATATATGTCGAATTTAATAAAAACAACTCCTTCAGTTTACAAAAATCTTGTTCTTGTCTGCAACCCCATACAAATTTTGCATCTTTTGTAAGCAGTATCCTAAGAGGATGGATACCATCTGCTAAATGAGGCAAGCACTTTACAATATATGTCACTAAACCCATAAAACTACCTAACTAATATTTTGATTCCAGGACATGAAACTGCTGCTTCCGTCTGCCGTAAGTACATGTCCCAGAAACAGGACACTCTAAACCAGTGATGTCAAATACGATTGTGTTGGTGAGATCACTCCTATCTCTTACATTCCCAGCGGGAGAAATGTGCGAGGCCTAACCAATGGCCTTTTCTAGGAGTATCGTTTTATTTACCAATAATATCTTCTAAATTTATATTGCAGTTTCATAACAACAAAACATTTTTTAGGTTTGCGGATTTTAATTTATTGCGTTGTTTTGAGCAAATGTATTTCAAATCGGAAAATATATGTTCGCAAAGGTGTGTGGAAGGGAAAAGCGACAAACATTTAAAGGAATTTTTTTTAACACAGGATATAATGCCCCGTCTAAATTTTTCCAAAACTCAATAATATTTTCCCTATCTGGAGGATTAAATTAGCAACTAAGTATGATTAGTTCCGACTGGATGCTGAATTCATAAGTTGCAATGTCGCACTTAAAAGGATTTTGAAATATGTTAAGTAGTGGTTTTATATCCTCAAAATCTTGAAAACGATCTCGAAAGTTATATTTCTAAATGACCTTCTATGTTAGACTTTAACTCCTATTTACTCTTTTGCCGATGATAGCAGCCTTTGCCATTCATATGCTTTCAATAATAGGCCGACATCGTCAGAGATCGGGGCGATGAGGCATGATATGGATGTTGCGCTAAACGGTGACCTCAATAGGATTGTTGAATGGGGTCACAGAAACAGGGTAAATTTCAATGCCCGTAAGACTCAATGCTTCTTGTTTACACACCGACGCAAGCCCGATCACGCTGCTTCATCTGTAAATATGGGTGGTATAGATATTGACGAATCAGAAGCTCTTGATGTTCTTGGCATGAAAATCCAGTGCGACGTTCGATGGACAGAACACATTTTTCATGTTTCAAAGGAAGCATTCAAGTGCCTCGGCTTTCTAAGGCGGTGTAAGACATACTTCACCCCATCTGATCTCCTTACTATTTTTACCACTTACATCCGACCGAAGATGTATGGGCCGGTGCTTCAAAGTCTATTTTGAAATTACTCGACCGTGTACTGGAGAGGGCGAAGAAACTCATAGGGGACGGTAAATCTATCAACTCACTTGAGCATCGACGCAATGTGGGGTACGTTTCATTGTTTTATCGTTACTATAATGGGTTTTGTTCCGAAGAAGTCAGGGATATTTTTCCCGAAACACGCACTTTTCTACGCTCAACACGATCTACAGTGCGATCACACCCATACGTGGTGGATTTACCAGTGAACCGCACTACACATTACAGGAAAATTCATTCTTTGCCCGTATGTGGAATAAACTCCCTGCGGAAGTCTTTCCTGTCGTATATAGCATGAGGAAATTCAAATCGAATGTTTATAGACCCTTATTTATTTTATTAGCCACTTTATCCGCTAGTGCAACTGGAACACGGCATACTGGGTGTTGGAGTGTGATCTATTGATAAAGAAACTTTAATGTCAAGTATTTTCGGAAAGGGTTGGTAATTCTTTTGTGCGATATGCTAAACATCTAACTACAGAGAAATGATATTATTTCATTGCGGTTACCAGTACGTATGGGAGCGTCAAGGACAACATAAAATTCTAACGGGCAGCTAGAATCATACGCTTTAAATTTGTATGTCAGATGTGGACGTATATTCCATATAACCACTTCCAAATTTTGTCTTTTTGTCCTATTATATTTAAACGACACCCGGAGTCTATTATCATTGATATTTAATTCCCCCCAACAAAACGGGATATATTTTCGTCACTTTTTCCTTCGTCAAATTGTAAAACATCTGAATGCCCGAAGTTCAGATGTTAAATAATCATCTTCCGCAAGGCAACGAACAATAGAAAAAAACTTTTCTTTTAGTAAGGAACATTATTTTTGTCTTCAACCTATTTTTTTAGTTGTACATCTTATTGCAAAACGTCCAATCGAAGAGCACTTATTGTATTTTGCATTTTTGGCAAAACATTCAAAAGCATCTATCTTTCCACATCGACTACATTCGATCGATGAATGCGACTGAGCATTACTCTTATTGAGTATTTTGATTACACTCGACACGCATCTGTTATGTCTAATACGCTCCGTTCTTTTTCTAATAATATTTTTTTCGAATAGGAAGGTGCACAATGTGCACTACACATGAGTCTATTGTCCTATCTTTTTTGTAAATTTCTTTAATCTCCTCTTTATTTAGTATTACCAAATGAGCATTTTGTCACTTGTTGCAATAAAATCTAACTAGAAACTGATGTTAACTTTCCTTTGTGCCTTGGAATATTTATCATGTTTTTCTGAGATTTAAAAACAAATTTCGAGCAATTAGCCTATAAATCTTAATTCAAGAAACATATATTTTTATATGTAGTAAGTATTTTCACGAACATATATATTGCTATATTAAATTGATTTAAGATTCATAGGCTAATTGTTCGAAATTTGTTTTTAAATCTCAGAAAGACATGATAAATATTCCAAGGCACAAAGGAAAGTCAACATATATTTTTATTATTACTTTTGGGTGGTGAGGGATTGGTTAGGCATTGAGAAGACACCTTCCCTCGACATAAAAGCTTAAAAATGAATATTTAGTGGAAACTAGCAAAAACAAAAATTTTTACACACGTTTTGGGGAGGGGGTGTTTGGAGGGATACCACCCCTTCCTATAAGAGTTAAAAATTTGTATTTTTATGGTATTAAGACGGAAGTAATTCATTCAGTTTAATATTTACATAATTTTTTCAAATAATATTTTATGCCACCGCTCACAAAGGGGCAGAGAGAAAATGGCATTTTACTATCTCCTGGGTCGATGTTTAAGTTTCTGAACTTTCGCTGACGTTAACAGTTCCGTTTTCTAAGCAAAAATACGGGAAAACTTTAAACAAAATTTAATTTTTCAGAGGTAGGATTAGTTCTTATAAGGGGAACTTTTTTCATCTTGGTGCGATTTTTCCTATTTTTCATGCGCTCGTTTTTGACACGAAACTTTAATCAAACCAATGTAATTTAAATAGGATTGATCATAGGTTCTTGTCAAAAACGAGCGAATGAAATAGTTCGACACAACCAACAATTTTTCAATTCAAAGTACAATTAATCACAGCAAATATATAAATGTGTGTATTTATAAAGCATCTATTTATGGTTTTCCCTCAATTAATTTTAAATATAATTGTTGAATTGTACTATTAACATATTATCAAGCAAGATAACTATTGAGAACAAAATCTAATAAAAATCAACACACAGACACAAATAGTTAAACATATAAGAAACTATACACATATCCCATATCATTAAAACCACACCAATTATTTATTTTTGTAGCAAAAAATCACAAAACATATCATTTAAATACATATTCATCATAAAGTTTGGTAGAAAGTAATTATTGGTATGTACTCATATATCGCCGAGTTCGAAAATATCAAAATAATGACTTTATAAACTGCAAAAATAAACGTTGGATATTGTTTAACGATTTCTTAAGGCCGTGTCAAATAAAACTTTTGCTTCGCGTTGCGTTAAAGTTTCGCTTTGACATTTAAGATGAAATGTACATAACTATATGAAACATGTCACGTAAAGTACTTTTAACGTAACGCGAAGCGTAAAGTTGGGCAACTCTCATCTTTTTGCGTGCTTTGACAATCAGTGGGAATCTCTTTTTTCAAATTCGGACGTAAGTTTTAAATATCTGAATGTGTTTTAATAAAAGCTAAATATATATGTACATATTATGCAATAAATATTAATAAAATATGTATAATAACAAAATTATCAACCACTTTTTATGGTAAAGAAACAATACACGGGTGTTGTCAAAGTTTTTATTGTGACATACACCTTTTGCTTTGCGCTTTTCTGTTAAAGTTAGAAACGTCACGCAAAGCGAAAAAGTTCTATCTGACTGGGCCTTTACAATTAGTAGCTTCCAAGAAGGTACATGGAAAAAATTGTTTCGGAAAATGTTGCAGCCTTGTTGGAAAATATATTTTAAAGCAATTTTAAAACTTGAAGTTTTATTTTAAAAAATTTTAATAATGTATCATTAAATTAGAACTAATTTGTTTGCATAATTTGTTTATCAATCTATTATATTGCAATCTTATCAGAGAATATCTAGTAGGAGTAGTATTTAGTGCATCCACTGAAGTTAAGTAACTATTTAGCTGAATAAAGAATGTTATTGCATACAAGTTTTAAACGGAATTTAATATTCCGACGCCCGCAGAACATCGTAGTGATTTTGTCCGCTGACGGCAGATGTCCGCTAAATGCATCGTTCACAACTGAGTACAATACTGGCAAAACGCCAGATTTAAAAAAGGGGAGACTGACATCAGTGTATAATAACAATTTCAAATTACCTGTTAATATATAGTTTTTGAAATAGAAGAAATATTTCCAATTGGTTTATAAAAACTTTGAGGCAATACAAAAATATGTATGCGAATTGAACAAGAACAATCAATGTTCACCCATTCCTTGCGACGAATTTGCTAATAGAAATTTAAAAGTCGGGTAATGCAGAAAGCTCAATCTTTAATAACTGCACTGACTATACAAAGCAAGCAGAAACGTATTTTATAGACTTTGTTTTGTAGTCTACGTTTTTTCAATGTCTTTACACAAAACAGCACTTTTACCTGTTTTTAGAATGGAATGCAAACTAGCTTTATTGTTTCTGACTCTGGAAGAAGTAACAAAAATTTTTAAATCTCTTGCCGAAGAGGTAATTACTGCTGATGCTCCAGTTATTGCTTAATGAAATCCAGTGCTATTATTTAAATTTTACCAAAAATTTTCAAAATTAAACCTAAACAAGTAAAAGTCCTATATTCGGCTGTGCCGAATCTTAAATACCCTTCAAAGATGTAATTCTTCTTTTCTTTCTTTCTTGCCAAAACAGAAAGTAGATTTAATTAAAAAATCAAAATGGTGTTATTGGTTACTTTTATATTTAAGAAAACGTTAAAATTTTTCGGCTATTAAGCTAAATGTTTGGCTTTTCTTATATCTAATACCTATGAACGTCTTTCAAAACTATTATATATATTTAATTTACAAACAAAACAAAAAATCCGTTTCATGTACCCCAAAAAGTTCTAATTGTCCAACCGTAGAATCGTCTTTTAGATTTTGTTGGTTTTTAATACCAGTTTACTTCTTTCTGATATATAAAGTAGGTATAATTCATCATAAAAATCAAAAATAACAAATAAAATGGCTGCTTTTATGAATCAGAAAATGTCGATTTTCCAACCCTGGAACCGAATTTTTAATTTTTTTATACTAATTTAATTTTTTCTGATATATAAAATAGGTTTAATTCACTAAAAACACAAAATTTGGAATTTATGTATGTACTTTTATGTACCAAAAATATTTCGATTTTCCAACCCTGGAACCGAATTTATAATTTTTTGATACTAGTTTAATTTTTACTGAAATATCTAATAGGTTTAATTCACTAAAAGCACAAAATTTGGAATTTATGTATGTACTGTTATGTACGCAAAATATTTCGATTTTTCTACTCTGGAAGCGAATTTTTATTTTTTTACCAATGCAATTCTTAGTGAGGCATAACATAGTTTTACTTGACAAAAAAAATTAAAATGTTTAACTTTTTAGTCACTTTCATGTATCATAAAATATATTGTTACGTTTTTAGACCTTTTCGTAAAAACGCTTTTTACTTATCCTTCAAGGATTCGTTTAATTGCATCAAATTAAAAACACAGACAATTAACTTTAGAAATATAATGCGGCAACACTTTATTTACTACTTTATTAACACGAGTATTTGTACTACTAAACACTTAGCGATGTAAACACGTCTAGATTTAAAATCACACTGATCCCGCTGATTACTGGCAGCGACTTTATATAGCAAAATGACATCGTCTGGTAACTTCGTGAAGCATCTGGTCATGGTTGTTGTTGGTTGTGCTTTACTTAACATGTAGCTATATACGTGTGTTTGTTGATATGACAATGCTGTCTTGTGTGTTTTGTTTATTGTAACTATGTGCGGTTGTATGTATGAGTGTTCTGTGTGTTGCGTAGTTTTGTTTCTTCTTGTGCTATGTCGGTATATTTGTGTGTACGTTGCTGTGTATATTTGTGTACATGTTTAGCTTTTATTAACACCGAATACTTGCGTACAAGATCATTAAGAATAAATCATCATCTCTTAGCATTGATGTTGCTTGGTTTTTCGTTGTTGTTATTTACACTTATTATCGCACAGCCTCGAATGATCTTGTATATTCTCAACGATGGATCCGGAATATTCCATTTCCGTTAATTCAAATATTATCTGCATTGTGTTGACCAGGGTTGTAACATTTTGACAACTAGAGATGATTTGGCAGTGCTGCCAAGTACATATAGCCACATTGTCGTTATATTTGAATCTATTTTTAAACTTTGTAACACTGCCGCCCACTTAAGCCTGTTCGACCCGAATAGGCATACAATCACCTCTTCCATAGCGCGCCAATCGTTCGAGATGTACTATCTTCATTTTCGACCTTGGGCTATTGTGCTTCTGTATCCGGTACACAACGTCATTCACTCTCTTAATCACTTTATACGGGCCATCCCAGTGAGTCTGTAATTTTGGGGACAATCCTTTTTTCCGTTGTGGGTTATAAAGTAGAACCAATTGACCTTCCATAAATCCCTCCGAATTTGCTGCGCGGTCATATCTAGCCTTCATCTTGTCACTGACCATCTTGATTCTATTACGCACGAAATCATGCAGTTCGTTTAAGTTCTCCTGCTCTTGGGATGAAGTGGCTCCTTCTTCTACAGCTGGCTTAACACCAAATTCCAAGTCACCAGGCAGTTTTAATTCCGTCCCGAAGATAATTTTAGCTGGCGTTCTCGATGTGGAGTCGTGTACAGCTGACCTATATGCCATCAAAAATTTGGGAATGTGTTCGTCCCAATCCCTCTGATGGTTGCTTACCACTTTTTGCAGGTACTCTTCTAAGGTGCGATTGAACCTCTCTACCATGCCATCAGACTGTGGATGCAACGGCGTTGTTCTGGTTTTCTTTATCCCATATAATTCGCACATTTTCCTGAATATGGCAGACTCGAAATTCCTTCCTTGGTCGGAATGTAATTCTATTGGGACACCACAGCGACATACCCAGTTGTTGACGAATGCATTTACAACTGTCTTTGCTTCTTGGTTAGGTATAGCATATACCTCTGGCCATTTACTAAAATAGTCCATTACCACAAGAACATAACGATTTCCGGCTTCAGTGACGGGAAAAGGACCTGCTACATCCTTTGCGATCCGCTCGAATGGTGCTCCTGAGTTGTATTGCTGTAGCTGTCCCCGGCTTCTTCTTACTGGGCCTTTGGCTGCTATGCACTGTGGGCAGTTTGCTATCCAGTCGGCTACGGCTTGTTGACATTCAACCCAATAAAAACGCTGCTTCAGTTTCTCAAGTGTTTTATTTACTCCAAGATGACCGCCACTAGGTCCATTGTGAAATTCTTGCAGAACTTTACTTATCTTGGAGCATGGCACAACTATCAAATTTGAAGTTGTTTTGCCATCTACACTTTCCCATACGCGGTATAGGCACCCTTTTATTACCTTGAGGCTGTTCCACTGAGCCCAATAAGATTTGGCGAGTGGACTCTCAGCCGAAATTTCATTCCGCGACGGTCTTCTGTCCTCCTCTTTGGCTGCTATAATTTTCCCCAGTATATTGTCGTCTCTCTGTGCCGCTGACCAGTCTTCATCAGAGTCGATGTGCATTAGCCGAACATCAACAACGCCTTCCTTTTGTTCGGTTCTAACGCAATGTTTACACTCTAAACAGCAGGGTCTTCTTGAAAGAGCATCCGCATTGCTATGTTTTGTGCCCCTTCTATGCTCAATATTGAAGTCGTAACTCTGCAGGCGCTCAATCCACCTTGCCAGTTGCCCTTGAGGATTTTTAAACTGCAATAACCATCTCAGTGCAAAATGGTCAGTCCTTAATGTAAAGTGTTGACCATACAGGTACTTATGGTAATGTTTAATGCATTCCAATACTGCCAGAAGCTCACGTCGTGTCACACAGTAGTTCCTCTCAGGTTTTGAGAGTAAACGGCTATAGTATCCTATGACTTTCTCAGTGCCATTAACTACTTGGGATAGCACGCCCCCTATGCCATAGCCGCTCGCATCAGTATCCAGCACAAATTTTTCTCCAGGTATGGGATACGCTAGTACTGGTGACGTACACAATAATCCTTTAAGTTTCTGGAATGCCTTTTCCTGTGGCTCACCCCAATGGTATGGTCTCGACTTCTTTGTCAGCTCATGCAGGCTTGCAGCTACACTGGCAAAATTTGGCACAAAGCGTCTGTAGTATGTACAAAGGCCCAAAAAGCTGCGCAATTCATGAAGATTTTTAGGTTGATGCCAGTCCCTTACTGCTTGTATTTTATCTTCATCTGTTGAGATTCCGTCTGCTGTAACACGATGCCCCAAATACTTCACTTCTTTTTGGAACAAGGCACATTTCTTCAGGCTGAGTTTCAATCCAGCTGATGATATCCGTTGAAGAACTTCTGCCATGTTTTTGAGGTGTTCATCAAAAGTTTTCCCCATCACGATTATGTCATCCAGATATACCAAGCATGTCTTCCAGTGGAGTCCTTTCAGTACCTTCTCCATTAGGCGTTCAAATGTGGCCGGAGCATTGCAGAGACCAAATGGCATAACTTTGAACTGCCATAATCCGTTACCGACACTGAAGGCAGTTTTCTCCTTGTCTTTCTCTGCAATCTCCACTTGCCAATATCCGCTTCGCAAGTCTAGCGTAGAGAACCATCTCGTACCAGCTAGCGTGTCCAAAGTGTCATCGATTCTGGGGAGCGGATAGCTGTCCTTTTTGGTTATGTCATTGAGCTTCCTGTAGTCTACGCAGAATCTAGTACTGCCATCTTTCTTTTTAACTAAGACTACTGGCGAACTCCAAGGACCAGAAGATGGCTCAATTACGCCTTCACGCTCCATTTCTCTTACAAGCTCTTTGACTTCATCTCGCTTTGCTAGGGGTACACTTTTGGGTGGCTGTTTAATCGGCCTTGCTTCGCCTGTGTTAATTTCATGTTTAACCAATGCAGTTCTACCCTGGCTTTGGTTTCCCATGGCGAAGATACTGGCATGCCTTTTTAGCAACTGTTTGGCTTTATTTCTGTCTGTCGCTGACAGTCCTGCTACCCATTTTCCTACGTATTCCTCAAATTGTTCACGTTCCTTGGCGGACAAATTGGTAGGCTCTATCTTCCTCTCGCAGTTTATTATTGCCTCTGCTGGAGTACACTGGCCAATATCGCAATTTTCTTTGATGACTTTTTCATGGTCTGTCAAGTTAAGTACTCTTATAGGGACTATTCCTCCTTTACTAGTTTTTACTAGAGCTTTTGCTGTTATAAGCTCTCTCTTTAAATCTGTTGGTTCTACAACCCACAACCGATTGTCCTCACAATCTCCCTTCATACGCGCCCATATAACTGTTTCAGACTGCGGCGGTAACGTCTGACTCTCAATAGCAAATACTTTTCTTACTTGCGGCTTGCTGTCATACCCAACATCAAGGGGTATTTCCACATTACGCCAAATCATCAGCTGTTGCCCCATGTGTAGATTAATGCCAGGGTTAATCATAAAATCGGTACCAATAATTACCTCATCGACAATATCGGCAACAATAAACACATGCCTCACGTTGATGTTTTTTTTTTTTTTTTTTTTTTGTCTTGGACCAGCACTCAGGGGATGACCCCTACATATGCAAAGCATTGCGCTGGAACTGAAAACGAGGGAATAGTATTGAAGGGACAGATTAGGAAAGATGAGAAGATAGACAGTTGTTTTTGTAGCTATTTCAACCTTTTACTTCGCCGGCTAATTTTTGCTACAGGGCCGACGAAGGTGGGTGCTGTTACTCTGCTTTTTAGTACATGATAGTGTCAGTCGCTGCCAATTATGTTCAGTGACCAGTGACTATGCCTTCATCATTGAAACAGGCTGGCAACAACTAACACAACCACGCACTAATGCTGATCAGAAGAATTAAACACAATATTTCATGACTCAGCGGGGGCTCGAACTCACGACCCTCCGCTTCATAGTCTCGTGTTCTACTACTTCAGCCAACACCATAGCCAGGTGGCTATAGTCACCTTCAATTCAATCTTACCATAGACAGTGGCAGGCTCTCCAGTAGCTGTACGTAGCCGTATATTGCTTAAACGATCGCATTTCCCCTTTACTATATCGGGCCTTATTATTGACTGCGACGCCCCTGTGTCTATGGTAAGTACGTGCTTTTCCCCGTTGATGTGTCCAGACGCAGTAAGGTTGCTATTTTTCTGCTGCATCACTGATATGGAGATTGTGGGGCCCTCGTTTGTGGGAGCTAGCTCTTGCCCCTTAGCGCTAGCTCGTTTTAGTTTAACTGGGACTCTTGTGATGTTGTTTGGTTCACCCGTTTGCTGTTTCTTGGTGGCGAAACAGATCTACCTCTTTTTCTTGGTGCTTTGCAGCTGCGCTGAAAATAACCAATTTTTCCGCAGTTAAAGCACTTAGGCTTTTCTTTGGTAGCACTTTCCGCCAACAGTTGTCGCATTGCCTCCTTAACACTAGCGACTAGGTTGTTATCCTCCTCAGACAAAACCTCCATATTCTGCACCTTACATATCTGTTGATTGCAAACCATCCTTGCAGTCTCTTGAGCCAGAGCAAATGAAACTGTCTCAGCGAAAGTGGATTTCTGCGTAGCGCACACAGCCAGTTTAACATCAGAGTCGCGAATGCCATTAACGAACGCCTCAGTTTTAAAGTGGTTCAGAAACGGGTGACTCTCGCCTGGATATGTGAGCTGCACTAAACGCTCGATTTCCATTGCGAAATCCTGTAGAGACTCGTTAGGCTTTTGAACTCTACATCGCAATTCCATTCTGTATAAATCGCGCTTGTGCTCACCACCATACTTGCGCTGCAATGCTGCCATTATTTCATTATAGTTGTTTCTGCTGCTTACTGGCACGGTCTCAAGTACCTCTGCGGCTGTACCCTTTAAGGACAAAATCAACTCTATGGCCTTTTCTTCAGCATCCCATCCATTTCTGCTAGCAACCGTCTCGAACTGGAATCTAAAGATGCCCAATGGTACGCTGCCGTCAAAGCATGGCGCTTTTATTCGTGCAGAAACCTCCGCAACTGCTCGTACTGTCCCGCCACTACGCTCGAGGTTATGCACTTTGTCCTCTAGAGCATGAAATTTTTCTTCGAACTCTTTTGCATGTTGTTCTAGGCCACCGCTTTCTAGATGTTGGACTCTCTCTGCCAGCTCTGAGAATTTGTTCTCAATAGAATCCACCCTCCTATTAATGGCCTCAGAAACCTCTACCAGAGTCTCGTTCGTGGCTCTATTTGACTCCAACAGTTTTGTTTCCACTCCCTGTATTTCGGCTACCAGCTTTTCAGTACTGATCTTTGATGCTTCATGCATCTGATGACAGTTATGTTTAATTTCAGTTATTTCGGCTACAAGCTTTTCAGTGCTGATCCTTGATGCCTCCTGCATCTGCTGAGAGTTCTGTTTTATTTCAGTTATTTCGGCTACAAGTTTGTCACTGCTGATTTCTGAGTTATGTTTTATTTGAGTTATTTCGGCAACAAGCTTTTTAGTGCTGATCCTTGATGCCTCTTGCATCTGCTGAGAGTTTTGTTTAATTTCAACTTGTGCATCATTGATTCCTTTTATCGGAATCATCATAGCAGCAAACATTGAATTTATGTCCATGGTGCTGGTCGTGGCAGGAGGACATACCTCTACATCGTCTTTGTCCTCAAACTCGTATGTCCCGATGTCCATGCCGCGATTCTTAAACTCATCTATCAGCCTCTTCTGCAGTTCAGCCTTGTTACCTGCTGTTGGCAATTCCCGCTTACTAAGCTCCTTTTTTAGCTGTTCAACTTTTAGCTCATCAAATTTCATGATTATTTATTATAATTTAATATTTTTAATGTCCTTTTTTTCTCCTTAAATTGCAATGTCCTTTTTAATTATTTTTGCAATCCCACTTCTGACACCAATTGTTACGTTTTTAGACCTTTTCGTAAAAACGCTTCTTACTTATCCTTCAAGGATTCGTTTAATTGCATCAAATTAAAAACACAGACAATTAACTTTAGAAATATAATGCGGCAACACTTTATTTACTACTTCATTAACACGAGTATTTGTACTACTAAACACTTAGCGATGTAAACACGTCTAGATTTAAAATCACACTGATCCCGCTGATTACTGGCAGCGACTTTATATAGCAAAATGACATCGTC
>OX637533.1:47480694-47720694 GCA_951800035.1 Linnaemya tessellans | reverse complement strand
AAATTGACCTAACATAGCGTCTATACCTGATATTAATTCTGATATAATATGAGAGAGAACGTCGGCAGAATAAAGAGAATAATATATTTGTAGAAATATTAATATTTATGTAGTGGAAAATGTATTATTGTAAATATCATAATATTTCATAATTATCATGCAACCGTTGTGACGACCAAAAGTCGCCAACCTCGTTTTTGGCGCACAATAGATATAAGGTAGCCGTATATTTTGAATTAGAATTTAAAAAGAATTTTATTTTATTTTTATTACATGATTAACGAAACTTCCCCACTGTGCTGAAGAACTTGCAAACTAGCTTATATATTTAAAATACTTACTTACGTACCTACATACATGCCTATGCACATACGACATGAGTAACGGTCCCAATCCAAAATATCAATTTGTTTTACATACTGCTTTTGCAAAAACATACATACATGCATTGGTTAGTTGTTACTGTGATCTGCTTTGCTCTTCATAGCACAGCCGTGATCATATAGTTGGCATGTACGCATTTATGTACTCATATATGTCGGTATGAACACCTACTGGTTGTTGTTTATTTGTAATACTTAAGCTGGTTGTCAACGAAGTAGAGTGGTGATGAATTGCTTATATATTAATTTAACATATGCGCTATGATTTCAAGAATTGTTCGTAGTTATTACGTTTCTTATACATTATTCTTATATATTGTAAGAACTGTACATTATGATAGAATTTTATAGTAGATGTTAAGTTAAGAAAACAGACAAGAAAATATTGTACAGGCTGCGCACAGCTATAAAAGGCGAAGCATTCCGCACAAACAGGGAGTTCCTGTGCAGCCGGCGTGGAGGTAAGTTCGTTTGTTCGCTTAGCTTCATATTGAGAAGCAATTGTGCTGGTTAGAAGAGAATTTATCAGCTAAACGGGATTGAAATCCCTACCTGATGATACATTCTTTGCTCACCAACACCGCGTTGTAAAACACTTGTCCGAGCCCACTCTCTGCGTTTAGCTTCATATTGGGAAGCAGTTGTGCTGATTAGAAGAGAATTTATCAGCTAAACGGTATTGAAATCCCTACCTGAGGATATATTCTTTGCTCACCAACACCGCGTTGTAAGACACTTGTCCGAGCCCACTTTCTGCGTTTAGCTTCTTATTGGGAAGCATTTGTGCTGGTTAGAGGAGAATTTATCAGCTAAACGGGATTGAAATCCCTACCTGATGATACATTCTTTGCTCACCAACACCGCGTTGTAAAACACTTGTCCGAGCCCACTCTCTGCGTTTAGCTTCATATTGGGAAGCAGTTGTGCTGATTAGAAGAGAATTTATCAGCTAAACGGTATTGAAATCCCTACCTGAGGATATATTCTTTGCTCACCAACACCGCGTTGTAAAGACACTTGTCCGAGCCACTCCCTGCGTTTAGCTTCATATTGGGAAGCATTTGTGAAGGTTAGAAGTGAATTACCGCCTAAACGGGATTGAAATCTCTACCAGGAAGTATATTCATTACTCACCAACACCGCGTGAGACCTTATTCGAATCGCTTCATATTGGGAAGCATTAGTGAACGTTAGGGGTGAACTGCTATCTAAACGGGATGGAAATCCCTACCTGATAGTACGCTCACTGCTCACCGACACCGCGTGTTAGTCAGGCCGGCAAAACCTCGTAAAGTAAATACGTCATTGGCCACTGTGCCACCCGCCACGCCGCTGCAATCATCATCACTTCGTTGAAGCCCAGTTGTCTTCAATAAAGAGCCCACTTAATTCAATCTTTGGAGTTTAATTTTCACATCCCTGCAAAATTAAAAATTTATGTAACGACCCTGGACGCCGCTGAGCCATACCCCAGCATACCAGCGGAAACGTGTCGTCACACCGTGCAGTAAACATCTTCGTTTACTTTAATAATTCAGCGTGTTTTATATTATTTATATGTATTTAGTTTTTTATTAATTATATATATTTATAAATGTGTGTATGTGTACGTTTTCTGACAGTTCATATCATAATATTGTTTTCTAAATATATATTATGAAAACAATATTCTAATATTTGAATAATGTTAATATAATACTAATATTGCAGTCCACACGTAATATGATTCTCTCTGCTATGAAATTTGACGTTTGCTGATAGAAATATATTTGATATTATATCAGGTATAGACGCTATGTAAAAGTAGCTGAAGTTACATCACTTAACACTTCAACAAGAGTGCTTTTGCAACAAACTTCACTTCTTTACGCGAGTTAAGGTCAGACTTAACGTTTGCCTCCTTTGTTCATTAATCTAAACACACACACGCACATTTACATACCTACCAAGCATGGTTAATCATGTTCCTTTGTCCCTTGTTTAGGTAAATCTTGTTACAGATAAGAATATCTAAAACATGACGAATCATGCTAACATAAATATAGTTTAAGATAAGAAATTAAGTAAAAACATGTTTTATTATGTTTAAGAACTAACAAAGAAATGTATCAACAAAGAAATGTATCAACAAAGAAATGATAGTTAGGTAAAAAACAAGTAATCATGTTATCAATAAAAGAAAACTAGAATTGTAATCTTAAACTAAATTTTAGTATTTAAGAGAGTAAAAAGTAATTTGTCAGTTAGTTATGAAATAATATTGAATAACACATAGTGCTTAAGTTTCTAACTCCTAAGGAAAATAAAAAAATTATACGCGTACGCGTAGAAAAATATATTTTTTTTCTTTAGTAAAAACACTAAACTTTAATTGGCGATCCTGCCAGGAGAATAATTAAAATTATTCTTCTAAGAGCGGACCAGCGTAATCCTTGTCGCAGCAAGGACGTGAACTTTTTGTGACAGTGAAAAATTCTTCATAGGAAGAATAAGTGTAAAATTTTATAAAAAATAAATTGAAAATTAGTTATAAAAACAAAAGTAATTTTATATAAATGAGTTTTACAAAAAAACAAAAAAAAGAGGACATCTATGATAAAAATCGCATAATAGAAGACGATATTTTAACAAAAATGGAACCGAACACAAGCAAGGATGCCCAAATAGGAATACTCACTGCCAGGCTCAGCGAAATGGAAAAAATTTGTCAGAGTTTGATGGAGAAGATGAATAGCTTACAAATTAATCCAACTTTAGCTTCAGCCCCAATAATACAGTTAAAAGACGTAGCTACCAACTACAGAACTGCATCAGACATATCATTAGAAGTTTTTAAGGCACTCCCAACGTTCGATGGCAAACAAGCTGAATACAGAGCATGGAGGGAAGATGCGTCTCGCCTAATGAACGATATCAAGGCATTTGAAGGACAAAGCCGTTATTCGGAAGCCTTGTCCATAATTAAAACAAAAATTAGAGGAAGAGCGTCAGATGTGTTAACAAATAACAACACACCGTTCAATTTCGAAGCTATAAAAAACAGACTGGACTATACATATGCGGATATGCGTCCACTGTATGTGCTACAAGAAGAATTAAGAAGAATATCTCAAGGTAGATTGTCCCTTACGGAATACCATGATAAAATTAACCAAGCATTGAACCTTATTACATCAAAAATTTTAATGTCTGGCGAGCAACCAACCGTCACAGATGCTATGACGAGGAGTGCAAATGAAGAAGCTGTACGTGTATTCATCAGTGGCATTACAAACCCATTTATAAGATCCACACTCTATGCCAACACACTCAATGATCTAGAGCACGCCTACGCTGTAGCCAGAACAATCGAGCACGATAATCAACATCAAAATCTGCGATTATCATACGATGTCGAGAGACAGAATCAGCAAAGACAACATTACCCAACTCATCACAATTCCTACAATCGACGTCCGAATTATGACACTAGGAGATTCGCACCACAGCAACAGGGATACAATCAACCATACAATCAAAACCAACCGTCTAGGCCTACTCCAATGGAAACAGATTCCAGGCAAGTCGTGCAAGCACAGAGGAGAACTAACTTTCAACAAAATAATCAACACCATCCTTTCACAAACAACCAGCACAGCGGTAATTACCAAACAAATAAACACCAACGAATAAACCAGTCGCAACAACAAGATGACAACTCTAGTACGTATGCTGAACCGGATCAAATGGTAAATAATGTAAGAATAGATAATTTAAACTAAGAAGCGGGTTGCCCTACCTCACATTAAGTAGCGAAGTAACAAATAAGAAATACGATATTTTAATTGATACAGGAGCAACCCACAATTATATAAGAGTAAAGTGTGATTCGTCAGACAGGATTAAAATCAAACCAATTAAAATTAAAATCATAAATGGTTATTCATTTGCAAATACCAAAAGAGTGATTAAATTAATGAACAAAGAGATAACTTTCTTTGAACTTAAAGACATAGAATCTTTTGATATGATTTTAGGGATAGAAGGATTGAAAATATTAAATGCCGAAATAAGCCTTAGGGACATGACCTTAACCACCATAAGTAGTGATAGTCAACCCAAATTAAATTATATTATAGGAGATGAAAGGTACAAGGAAGAAATAGATAGAATGATAAAGGAAAATAATGGCATAGGACCATTACCCTTCACGACGACAATTGAAGCTACAATCAGAACAAAGAACGAAGAGCCAATATGGACAAAACAATACCCGTATCCTATAGCGGATAACGAGTTTGTTAACAAAGAAATAAGAAAGTTACTGAACGAAGGTATTATACAAAAAAGTAATAGCCCATACAACTCTCCAATATGGACAGTCCCTAAAAAGGGTATGGACGAGCAGGGAAGACCGAAGAAACGAATGGTTATAGACTTTCAAAAATTAAATGCCAATACAATTTCAGACAGGTACATTATCCCAGATGTAAACATGACAATCCAAAATCTAGGTAAGGCTAAGTATTTTACAACTTTAGATTTGGAATCAGGCTTCCACCAGATAAGAATCGCTGAAAAAGATAGGGAAAAAACAGTTTTCTGCGTTAATGGCGGGAAATATGAATTCGTTCGTATGCCATTTGGCTTAAAAAACGCACCTTCAATATTTCAGAGATGTGTGGACGACATACTTAGGGATTACATAGGAAAATTTGCGTACGTATACATAGATGATGTACTTATATACTCATCTTCTCCCGAAGATCATATGAAACATATTAAAATAATTGTGAACGCATTGAACAAGGCCACTCTAAAAATCTCCAATGAAAAATCTAAATTTTTCCAAACAGAAGTAGAATATTTAGGTCATGTAATAAAACATAATAGAATTGCAACGAATCCAGAAAAAGTGAAGGCAATAAACAATTATCCAGTTCCAAAAACTCTAAAAGACTTAAGAGGTTTTTTAGGAATGACAGGATATTATAGGAAATTTATTAAAGGATACGCTAGCATAGCAAAACCCTTGACAGTACATTTAAGGGGAGACAACGGTCAAATAGGAAAAAACAAGAGCAAAAATACGCATATAAAACTTGACGAGCAAGCACTGAAAGCCATAGACAACTTAAAAACTTGCTTAAGAGAACAAGTAGAACTTTTCCAACCAGACTATTCAAAACCATTTGAACTAACAACTGATGCATCCAACATAGCACTTGGAGCAGTTCTTAGTCAAAATAAAAAACCAATATTTTTCTTGTCACGAACCTTAAGTAAAACAGAAGAAAACTACAGTACTAATGAAAAAGAACTTTTAGCAATCGTTTGGTCGTTACAAAAATTAAGAAACTATATCTACGGTGTAGCTGACTTAACGATCTACACCGACCACCAGTCTTAGACATTTGCGATATCCGAAAAAAACCCAAATACAAAATTAATGAGATGGAAAAACATAATTGAAGACTTTGGAGCCAAATTGGTATACAAGCCAGGTCATTTAAATGTCGTAGCCGACGCCCTTTCAAGACAGCAAGTAAACTCATCAACAATCAGTACAGTTCACTCAGCTGCAAGTTCACCCACAGACGTTATTAAAACTGTATCGCAACCTTTTAATGCGTATGCTATTCAAATTGAACTCGTACCAAATAGAAAAATAAATGAAACTCGAACTCGAACAACATTTCCGAACAAAGTTAGGCATACAGTAAACTTTACAAGTGAACAAAATTTAATTACAGAATTGAAAAAGGTATTACAGCCAAATAAAATTACTGCAATACATACTACTAGAGAAAATATTTATGCATTTGGTCCAATAATAAAAAACACTTTTAATACTGCAAATTTCGTGTTCACACCAACAAAACTAATCGATGTTAGAGAAAAAGAAAAACAAATCGAAATAGTTAAAAGAACACATAACAGAGCACACAGAGGCTATAAAAACAACATTTATGAGATAGTTGAAACTTACTACTGGCCTGAAATGAAACAACAATGCAAGGCATTTAATAAAAAGTGTACACCTTGTCTTTATGGTAAATATGAAAGAAATCCTACAAGAGAACCACTTGGAGATTCTGATATACCAATAGAACCAGGAAAATACATACACATGGACATTTACTTTAATGATAAAAAAACATTTCTAGTCGCTATCGATAAATTCTCAAAATATATTACCCTCAGAGAAATTGATTCAAGAGAACGTATGTCTGAGAAAATGGAAGAAGTTATCACAAATAATTACCCGAACTGCACACGATTAATGACTGATAATGAAAAATGTCTAAATACGCCAGCAGTGAATATGATGTGTGAAAAATATGGAATAAGAAAAATAGAAACTCCAGTCTATAGATCGACTTCTAACGGACAAGTTGAACGCGCTCATAGTACAATCTCCGAGCTAGCGAGAATATTCAAAATTCAAAACGAAACCACAATAATAGAAGAAATTTATAAAACAATCAGAGAATTAAACAACACTTTACATACAGTTACAGGATTCAAACCAATTGACATCCTATTCAACAGAATTAAGTATGATAAGAAGCAAATCCACCAAAAATTAAAAGCAGCATCAAAAAAAGTACAAGAAAGACTGAATCAAGGTACGAAACACCGAACATTTTCACCAAACGAGCAGATACTAGTAAAAATCAAATGTGTACGGAAAAAGAAAGACGCTAGATATATTAAATACGTTGTAAAAGAAGACCGTGAGGACACTGTCTTAACTACAAGGGGAAAGATCGTGCATAAGGATAATATAAAAAATTATACCATTAATCATGATAATCATCTTCCTGACATTACTCGCAGTGGCCATACCAGAAATACAGGCGGAAACAGAAATTAAAAAACTAGATGAACAGAAATATGTTTTAACCCGGACTAATGACGTTTTTTTATTTGACGAATATTCATACCTCTTCCACGTCACAAACTTAACAAAAATAACTACAACATATCAGCAAATCTTTAACAAATATTCTTACCCCACCATCGAGGAACATATTTGGACAAAGAAAATTGAAATATTAGTAAATCAACTTAATGAACATAAACGACATACGAGATCCCTAAATTTTTTAGGATCAGCATTAAAATTCATTACGGGAAATCCAGATCATGACGATTTCATATTAATGGAAACAAAAATAAACGAATTAATAAATAATAATGAAAAACAACGTTTGGTTAACTCAAGGTTTGAAAAATTAATTGATGCATTACAAGGCCAGACTCTCGAAATCCACCTCATCTTAGAACAAGTACATGACCAACTCTTATTACTTGTCAGAACAACTAATGCTGCAAAAAATAACGAATATTTAACCTAATCGTTAAACTTAGACGACGTAAAGGAAATAATAGATCATGAATTAATCTCAGTACCCATAATAAACATTCTAGAATACGCAGATATACACATAGCCAGGACAGGAGACTTATTTATAACTATCTATAAATATCCTATATTGAATAAGGACTGTAAACTTTTTAAAATCACTCCCATAAGCTTTAGGCACGGAAAAATTCAAACGGATGATCAAATTTCCCAATGCAATAAAGATTATGTTAGGGTAAACTTTTGCAAAAACTTTTTAGGAAGGAACATATGCCAAAGAAACAATGATACAGATAAGTGCATACTTCCGCTACTGACAAACAGAAACAGCAAGTGTACAGTTATACAAGAATATAACAAACCATTATTAGAAATTGACGAAGGCTCAATACTATTGGACGGAAACCACAAAGTAAACAATATCACCACTACGGGTATAACTTTAGTCACGTACACAGGCCAGGTCACGATAGACAACAAGACATATAGAAATATTAACGACAGAATAATTAAGGCCATCCATATGAAACACGACGAAGACTTTGAAATTTTGAAAATAATAAACTCTGATACCAAATGGGCTTTTAATAACATAGACTCATTAAAAGAATTCTCTATTCCATTTGAACAGCACCCAATCAAGTCTTTCATTTTTTGTATATTAACCCTGACACTCTTAATAATAATAATTTTTTCAATAATAAAAATAGTAACTTGCATAACAGTATGGAAACACAAAATTGCAATCCGTAAAATTGAAAAAGCATATATTATGGAATTGCAACGTATTAGGAAAGATCGGGACGATCTTGCTTAACCCAGGGGGGAGTTAAGGTCAGACTTAACGTTTGCCTCCTTTGTTCATTAATCTAAACACACACACGCACATTTACATACCTACCAAGCATGGTTAATCATGTTCCTTTGTCCCTTGTTTAGGTAAATCTTGTTACAGATAAGAATATCTAAAACATGACGAATCATGCTAACATAAATATAGTTTAAGATAAGAAATTAAGTAAAAACATGTTTTATTATGTTTAAGAACTAACAAAGAAATGTATCAACAAAGAAATGTATCAACAAAGAAATGTATCAACAAAGAAATGATAGTTAGGTAAAAAACAAGTAATCATGTTATCAATAAAAGAAAACTAGAATTGTAATCTTAAACTAAATTTTAGTATTTAAGAAAGTAAAAAGTAATTTGTCAGTTAGTTATGAAATAATATTGAATAACACATAGTGCTTAAGTTTCTAACTCCTAAGGAAAATAAAAAAATTATACGCGTACGCGTAGAAAAATATATTTTTTTTCTTTAGTAAAAACACTAAACTTTAATTCGCGCTGTCAAAATTGGATTTTCCAATTGCAAAGCGTTGGCGCCGCGTTATTTCGGTTGATCCCATACATTTTGTATGAGCATGAGAAATTTTGACTGCCAGAAAACGCTTTGCGTCCTAATATCGGTTGGTCTGTTAGGGCGTAGCAATTACAATGGCGCAGAGCAATCGCTATAACACATTGGCTCTGCTCAAAACGGAGCTAAAAGAGCGACTCTGCTAGGCGCATTTACTTACCCTGGTACTTATTGCACACAAAAACTTGACATCAATGTAGCCAAGCAAAACACTATCATCTGCCGTTGCGCTACCACCATATATTTCTTTCACCATGATAATAATTGAATTTAAATTACCATTGCTTAAAACTAAAAGTCAATCCTCTTTTTTTTTGGAAACATAATACTTAATCCAATATAAAATCCATTAACGTTACCATATTTTAAAAAAATCAATTAGTGTTCGAACTCACGGGCGATGTGTTAACACCTTTTTGTTTATTTATTTTATATTAAACCAGTGATGTCAGCCTCATACACAATTGTGGAAGCAAAACTCACATGTACGCTTACGCTCTTTTATTTTGAGAGCGTGAAATATAATTGTTTACTGAAAAACACTCTCATTCAGCGGGAAGTATCGCAAGTCCTGTTTTGAGGCCTCTAAACAGAAATAATATATTTATATAAATATATATATATATATATATATATATATATATATATATATATATATATATATATATATATATACAATACATATAAAAAGGTTTGAAATAAGTTGGATCCACTGTATGTAGGTACATCTTTTCGAAAATTTCTTAAAGTAGCTTTTAAATTAATTCATAAGTAAGACTTTTTGTAAAAATTATAAACTAACCAAATATATAAACTAACCAAATGTTCAGCTTAAAAATGAAGAAATATTTTAAAATTAAACATCTGAGCATTTGGCAATATTCGACTTTACAACTTATAAAATTAGAAGATATTATTGGTTAATAAAAGGAAACTCTTAGAAAAGGCCACTAGTTAGGAGTCGCAACCGCACATTTCTCCCGCTGGGAATGTAAGAGATAAGAGTGATCTCACCAACACAATCACATTTGACATCACTGTATTAAACCCACAAAAAACAAAGAGAATGCAAAGCAACAGACAAATGTACATACATACATTGTTATGTTTGCACATAAGCTACATACGTTGCTGTCTTGCTATCTCATTTTTATATATGTACTATTCTCTTTGCTATGCATAATAACTTTCAGTACCGACTGCCAAGCAACGAAGAAACACATACTCTTGCATCTTACACCTTACACTTGCGTATGTATTGAAACTGATAGTTTACTGCCCTAGAGGCGCGCGTATAGATGTTAACACATCAAAAAAATTTCAGTACAGTTTTAAAACTGTTGACACAGCCCTATACATATTATAGATTTGAAGGTGTTTACAAGAAAAATTTCTTAATACTTAGGTTTTGTAAAGAAAATCGTTATTCGACACTATGCTGTATTTTAGGAAAAAATACGGCAAAATGATTTAAAATCGTCATATGATTATATCCAATAAAAAACTGCTTTTTAATGCACTTAATATGTGTAAACATACATAAGTGTAGAGACCATAGAAAAATAAATATCAGATGGAAGCTCTACGACAGATGACAGTTTGTGCTCAACCATTACATGGCTACATTGATGTCAAGTTTTTGTGTGCAATAACCACTCTTTGTGTTTGCATATGTGAGCTTTGTTAGCAATTGCTTAATTGTTTGTATGCACCAATTCAATGTGTTTTGTTGCTATAATTTTTAGGTGGTCATGACTTTACAATGTAAAGTTTACATATACAACAATCCACTTAATTGTTGTAATTTTTTCACAATGGCAGAGACTATAGGCTAAAATTGTAAAAAAATTTCTGATTTATAACATGTTAATAGCAAAAATTTGTTTTATAAGCCATTTATAAAGCAAACATTTTTTTTATAAATTAGGCTGTAGGTGTTTTATTTATTTCATGTAATTCAGTATGTCTCCTATCCTTATCGAGCGAACATCGCAATGAATATTTGTGTTTATTTATTTTATGTTGCTAACATCCCAGTAAAAAATATATGGATTAATCCATAATCGAGCAATAAAGGAGTAATGACTTGTTCATTCATTTGGAGTAATAAGCGAGCTATCGAAACTTCTTTTTTGTTTTGTTGTTCATGACTCGCTTAATACTCCAAATGGATCAGTGAGGGAGGTATCAGTTCGTTTTTGGGTTTTTTCTTTGACATAACTGTTAATTGTTGATATTTTCGTTTTTAGTCAGTTTAGTTTTAAAAAGTGAAAGACGTCTTATTAAAACAAAGCGAAAAGGTACGAGTATAGTAACAAACTGTTAAAAATGTGTCAAAATTTAGTTTCAAAGTGGCATTTAAGACGACTAGTTGAAAAAGAAATTGAAAAATTTCTCCCTTTATGCTCGTTTAGGTGACAAAAACGATTACTCCATCTGTCGTAATTTTCAAGATCAAAGGGATTACTCCATATTTATACAACATCCGATTTTTTACTTGGATGTTGTATAAATCTATAAATCAATAATAAATCAATAATAGTTTGAAAAGAAATATCTTTTTTCAATAAGTCGCTTATAATTATGGCGCAAACGTCGGCTATTCATGATAGGGGTAAATGTTTTTATGTGGACCTATGTCCACAAAAAATACTTTGTGGTCAAAATTTTCAGAGAACATCGTCTTTCGCCTCGTAATGTCAGTCATAACTATGAAATAAATTTCATTGACTGAATTTGCACCAAATTAATAGCTTTCCGAATCAATTTAATCGTTTTCTTGATCTTATTTTTCTTCCAGAGTTGATTAAATACAAAATCTGGAGTCCTTCATTGTCGAAATAAAGCTTTGATGGATGAAATTTCCTATTAAAATTTTTTTTCAAAAACTCTGTAAATTGGATGAAACGGACGGTATAAAGATGAATGTTATGAATTATTTCTAAACAGAGTGATTGATATGTTGTCGTAACAGCATTCCAATAAAATATGTCATGTCATATAAAATTCCGTTGTACACACTGTAAATTGAATGAACCGGACGGTATAAAGATGTATGTTATGAGTTACTTCTAAACAGAGTGATTGATATGTGTCGTAACAGCATTCCAATAAAAAATGTCATGCCATATAAAATTCCGTTGTACACAATGGCCTAAAAAGCTAAAAACTTTGAGTCATAAATTTCATAAAAAGTTTATAGGCTATGGAGACTCTGAACTAGAAGCTTGGTTCCCCTTTAATTGTATTTAAGCCTCACTAAAGCCCGGGCCACTTTGAATTTAATCTCCTTCAAAGCATAAGGTAGAGAGGGAGCAGAAATTTGGTGAATTTGCTGGTTCTAAGTTCCTCCTAATTTTACTTAGCCCCCATACACTATAGCTAGAGATGAATCTTATATGCAGAAAAGTTAGCAAAATATTAATTCGAGGACCTAGTTCTTGATAGTTAAAATCACATTTCATATCTATGCAAACCTCCAACTTGGTAATATATTTTACTATTCTAATCCAAACAAAAATCAAGATTTTTAGAAGATGTGCTTCTTTAATATCGGAGATAGTTTTTGAAAGTATATGCATAAGCTAAGAGGTTTTTAACTTCGTTTAACAACAAATAAATTTCAGTTAATTAATAATATATGAGCAACAAGCCGACATGATAGACTACGTTTTGTCTTCAAATTTTATTTATTCTGAATTATGTAAAAGTAGTTAAGAAGAGAAAACGTATTTTTGAATCATCATTCGTATATATCTTGGTTTCGGGTATGTTTTATTTAGATTTGTAATTAAAATTAATTTTAAACATCACACGAATATAACCAAAAACTTTATCTTAAAGCTCTAAACCTTATTCATAAAAAATATGACAGTCTAATAACAGCGTAATAAAACAAAATTTTATATGAAATTTGCGCTATTAAACTCTTATAAGACTCTCATAATTTTTATGAATAAAGGGGTTAGACGCAGCGTTGCCAAATTTTAAATTTTCAAAAGCACTAAAGCCGGACAAAAACCGCGGAATTTTTAAAAAAACCACTAAATAGAAATATTTTTTTATTTTAATTGCCTTTTATTTAATATATGATTTAATTAAATTTTTATTTTACTCATTTATTAACAAAAAATTTAAAAAATAAGAGATCATTTATTACTGTTATACTCTATTATTATTAAGCTTAAGGTCTCTTTATTTTTATTTAAAATATTCTATTTTTCAATATTTCGTCACTCCTTTTTTTCAGAAAATTAACTATGTATTTAAAAATAATTAATTTCCTGAAGAAGTCACACAAAGGAGTGACTAAATATTGAAAAATAAAATATTTTGAATAAAAATAAAGATACCTTAATAAATAATAGAGTACAATAACAATTATAAAGAGGTCAAAAAACCAAAAGAATTTGAGATCATTTATTACTATTTTTAATAATTCATATGTTACACAAAAAAAGAAAAACTCAACATATTGTAAATATCGCCATAGAAAATGCAATAAATTTTACATTGTTTTTTATTCTCCTGTAAACTTTTAAAGTGATGCACTTTCTCTGCGATATTTTATTTCTTTTAATATAACGTTTAAAATAACAAAATATATTCATATCATAATTAGTGCTTTTTGTTTGTTATGTGGTCAAGTATGTCTATATGCCTGCATTTCATTGGTTCTTACACCAGATCATCAGTAGACTTTAACCTAATTCCAAAATAACAAAACTTCTTAGCCTATACATAAACTCCCACAAATGAATTGAGAATTATATTCATATCATAACGTATGAATTCCAATTTGTATTTGTTAAAGGTCAATATCAAAGTAGGTGAATTCCTCATTACTGTCATCCACCCATAATTCCGTTTTTATTTCATATTCCGAAATTTTATAAACCATGTTTGTATTAATATGAATATTTACCTCATCTGGAATTTCGTACGTTTCGCAACAAGAATTTTCATTTTTAAGTCGGTTTTTGATTTGTAAAAGTGCAAACCCTGCTGGCTAGAAATATTGCCATATAGCCAGCTAGTCAATTATTTTGAACACTGCAGCTGCATTATAAGAAGTGATTTCAGTGGTGCCATTTTCATATACACCAATTTATTAAACGCGACTCAAATTGAAACGAAGCAAATTGAATTATTATTTTCTATAGCAAACCATGCCAATATAGAGGATAGGTTCCACGGTTACGAAAATACTACTTTTTAAAAAGAAAATTAAGCAAAGTTAACGTTAAAATATATAAAATGTTATTACATATATACAAAAAACAAAAAAAAAAAAGACAAATTTAATTCAAACAAAATAAAATATTCAAATAATTTATAAAAAACTAAATAAAAATTAATCGCTGTCTGATGAGCCCATAGTGGCTGTTGTCGCAAGTTGGCTTTCTTTCACAAAAAATGTATCCAATGTTTGCTGATCAGCATTTTTTTCAACGTAAAATAAATTTCCTTGTTGCAATTGATATCCGAAGCAAAGAGCACAAGACAATAATTGAAACGTTACAAAATTCACTACACACCAATTAAAACTGAACTTTAAAATTAGCAAAACAAAGTGAAAATAAAACTGTATTAAAATTACGTTGATTCTCAGTTAGAAAGGGAATCCCCAAGTTTTGATGGCATGACACAACTATGTAAAAACAAAAATCGTTGCCATCTTTTAGAAAAAAAATTTAAGACTCGAACCCAAAAAAACGAAACTTCGAAAATCGAACGACGCACAGTGAAAAAATGCAAAACGAAACGATACAAAATGAGGTATTGGTGTTTTATAAAAACGCTTATTCTAAATATATTTATATATATTTAAAAATGCTATAAATGAATAAGAATATGTATTCCGGTTGAAGAAAAATTGGCTGCAACTTTAAGATTTTTAAATTGTCTGCACCCTATTTAAGCTCAGCTATGATTACGATTACAATATTTTTCAATGTAAAAAGAAGGCCATTTAGAAATGTAATAAAAAATTGTATTCACTATTTATAAAAAATTTCGTATACTCTAGGCATTTCACACTAACTAAAATATGTTAATGTTGTTTAAACAATAAAATATGTCCAAATATATTACAGTAATTTGATAAAAAGATTTTAATTTCTGCAAACTCCATTTGATGATGACAATATTGTATTGGTGATTATAACTTTTATTGTATTGAGAAAATAAGACTTTTAATATAGTAGTTTGAAGAAAAAATGGACACTAAAAGACACATCAATTAAAAAAATGACACTTTAATTTATTTAATCTAAGAGGACATCGTGTAAAAAAAAGGGGACTGTCCTCTTAAAAAAAGGACACCGTAGCTATGATAGAAGTATGTATGTAGTGCAATGCACAAACATGAAAAGTGCATTTTTAAAGGTAAATTCATATAAGTTTATTTCGTCATCAGTAAAAGTTATTTGAGTAATTTCAGTAAAATTTTGCTGAAATTTTCAGTAACCAAAAACTTTTACCAGTTACTAAAATTACTGCAAAAACTTTTAGAAGTTTCTGAAATGACCGAAAAAACCCTGTTGGCGCGACCAACCCCCATCTGTTTTGAAGTTCATGTTTACACAAAGATGGACAACTAAAGGCTTCATTAGTTTTTACTTTCTGTGCTGTGAAGTTCTGTAGAAAATATTTTGTAATTACTTGTTCTGTTAATGAAATCAGGTGTTTTTAAAAGCAAACAAATAAATTGAAATTGTGAAAATAAATAAGTTTGTGAAAAATTGTGAAATAAATAAATTAATAGTTCAAAAATGAATATATTGTGTGTATAAATTTAAAAAATCTTGAATTAAAACAACAAAAAAACTTTCAAGAAAAAATGTGTAATATTTGGTACCACAAAAAACTAATACATACGCACTGTTAGCTGTCACTTAAAGCGGCTTGGCCACACATCAAACTGACGCTTCAAACTCTATTTTTCTTTTATAGTGTTAGTGAAAAAAACTCTCACGTATGGTTTGATGTGAGTTTGAAGAATATCAAAACAATTTAGATTTTCACTCTCAAACTGAATTTTACCAACACATACACAAGTTTGAAGCATCAGTTTGATGTGTGGCCATGCCGCTTAACGTAGAAATCTATTTTCTACACAACAGAACAGAACGAAAAAAAAACAAACCGTACATACAGATTTTCAATTGAACAGAAACAAAACAGCTGATTCAGAACAGAACAGCACGTACAAACTAATTCTGCCTTAAAGACTAAAAAACGATCTGTAAAAAACAAAATGCAGAACCTGTGTTTTCATAAGTGTGTATGTATTAGCTTTGTTCGTCTAGTGCGGGGTTGAAGCTGGTTGAAAAATTATGCCAACCAAAAACGACTCTCTTCACCGAAAATGCCAACAAGCTGCCAGCATAATTAATCCAGTGTAAGTTGTCTCATACAGTAGACAAAATATCTGTTCTGCATTCGATTAAGATATGTATTAAATACCTAAAATTTAAAAAAGGCTTATATTGAATGATTCTTTGTTGCGTTTAGTGGAGGGGCCACCACACACCAAAAACTGGCGTCCTCAGATCTTGGTGCTCTCGAAACTGAATGTCAATTTTATGCCGAAATAGCGCCAAATCTTTACATTTGCTAACCAACTTAAGCGGCATGCCCACACATCAAACTGATGCTTCAAACTTGTGTATGTGTTGGTAAAATTCAGTTTGAGAGTGAAAATCTAAACTGTTTTAATATTCTTCAAACTCACATCAAACCATACGTGTGAGCTTTTTTCACTAACACTATCAAAGAAAAATAGAGTTTGAAGCGTCAGTTTGATGTGTGGCCATGCCGCTTTAAAGCTGGTAAGGGCTTGACTATTTGTGTATCACTCATACAGGGAGATCATACCAAAATCGGCAACACTGCTATAGATCATAGCTGATCAAGCTTCTCTTGCCCTATAACGCGTTATAGGAAAGCAAGAAAATAACAAATTCTGCTTACGCAGCAAATAAATACGTATACGAAAGAAAAAAATGTTGTTTTTCTCGCTCTCCTTAGGTCTTGGCTTCTCTTCATAGAGCAGGGATGGATAACTAGTACTTTTCAATTTTATCTATGTTTTGAGTTAAGGTCAGGGATGGGCATATTGCACTAGATTTTTAGTTCATTAAATATTAAATAATTAGTGGTAGATCAATTTTTTTTTCACTACCACTAAACGTTTAGTGGTAGTGAAACATCAAATTGCACTACCACTAACCATTTAGTGGTATTTAAAAAAAATTGCACTACCACTAAATTTTAGTGGTATATATATATATATATATATATATATATATATATATATATATATATATATATATATAAAAGTATAATATCAGGTGTTTGTCGCTGAATTATAACATGAGCTTAACTGAACTGGGTAGCGAATAACAGCTCCACCGCTGCACCTTAACATCACTATGGTAATATGACAATGTAATAGATGTTTATTTTTAAAAATTTTGCTTTTTTAAAGCGTGCTTTTAAATAAGAAAAAAAATTTACCGTCTTTGAGTTTATTTCTACATCTTATTATTTAAGTGTAAAGCGGCATGGCCACACAAATTTAGTGTTAGTGCAATTTTTTTTATATACCACTAAACTTAGTGATAGTGCTATTAACTAACCATTTAGTGGTAGTGAAAAAAAATTGCACTACCACTAAGTGAATACTGGTGGTGAAATTGTTAGTGCACTAAAAATATAGTGCATTATGCCCATCTCTGGTTAAGGTGCTTGTTGCTACTAGTCGTATGTTTTGCATTTATAATTGTATTTATTTTATATTACACAATATTTTTATTTATTAGCATCGAACTGATGAAAATTTTATTTACTTTGTAAACTCGTTTACAATAAATGTTTATTTCAAATATATATACCTATATTAGCTCATCCAGATCTATATGGCCTGGGTACTCTTTTGTTCTTGCGTACTTTGCTTAGAATTATTTTCATGGTAGAAAATGCAGTTTCACTATTATATGTGGTACCAAACATTGAATACAGTTGATAGATATCTGTCTTCAGTTTTTTGATAAACAGAAAGTGATTCAAAAGCATTTCCACCTCTGTTAAAAGCAGGCAGAGCAGTGTTGTCAGATTAGGGGGTTTCCCCCTAGATTTAGGTTTTTTTTTCTATTTAGGGGCAGATTTAGGGGTTAATATTCTTTAGGGGGAAATTTGGGGGTAAGAAAATTTTATTTAGAGGATTTTCGAATTTATAGTTTGGTACATAATAGTACATAATTTAACAACTGAACATGTCGAAGATATTGTATCGAAATGACGCTTTAGAAAGTAATCACGCAAATACAAACATTAAAACATTTAAATTTTGTTGGTTTTCCTTGAACTGCAAAATATAAATTTTAAAAAATTGTTCATCTTTACAATTTATTACCAATATGTCAAAAAAGGATAACATATATAAACAAAAATATAAAAAGGAGTGGGAAGCTGATCAGCACTTTAAAGGTATTGTATTTTTAAATAAAATTTTAAACACAATAAATGCAAAATTAAATTTCAGATTGGTTAGCCCCTGTCCAGGGAGACAACTACAAAGCTTTATGCAAATATTGTAAAAGTATTATGGTGGCTAACAGGAGACCTTATTGCACACCACAATACGAAAAAACATATTGGATTTGCATTCCAAACAAAAGAAGTACATGTAGCGTAACAAACTTCCTCAAGCCGTCTCTTACAAAAGAAAGAAAGAAAGATTGCAGATATATTTTTGAGGGCTTCTTATAAAAAGTAAAAATTAAAAATATGGGTGTTTTCGTGCTTTTCGCGTAAGAATGATAGTACCTCAATTCAAATTTAATAGAGATAAGAATGATGAAACCAAATTACTACTTAAACTTTTCTGCTTTAGGGGGTTGTTTGAGAAAAAGTGTAGAATCTAGGGGGTTTCTAAATTTTTTTGGGGGGAAGAAAAAAAATTATCTGACAACACTGAAGCAGAGACTTTTCTCTGCGCCACACACAAGAGCAGTAGTAGTAGTGCACATCACTGCTATAGAGGCCAAAAAGTCGTTGCGCAAGTACATGGATGATGAGAGAGTAAAAGGTTTTTGTGATGTTATGGTGGCCGTGCAGAATCTAGGAAAAGTGATCGTGTACGTGAAAGATAACGAGAACGTACTCGTGACAACGAGAATGTACTCGTGACTCGTGGGACCTGCTGGTTCCATTTTTCGATGTGGCCGCGCTGCAAGACGCTATATGTTTATAATGCCAAAAACCTTGGTCAACAACGGTGCCAGCAAATCAACGTTACCTTTAAATGGTTAATAATGATAGCGATTGGATTGCATTTATTATTCTTTATACCATACTCTAATACTTACATATATGAATATGAATACTTCCAGTAATAAATTGATCACACAAAATTGTATATTAAAGAAAATTTACTTTTCAATACAAAATACTGAACAGCTAACTTGTAACAAATTATTGAAATTATTAAATATTTAAGAAGTTATTAACATACATACATGGTAATTACATACATATTCTGTTTTATATTACAATTTATTATATGTTTTGGAATCTTTAATTTAAATTGTTCTTTGTATAGTCGTATGTGTTATGTGATAATTACATATAAATGGTCAGGGCAGATCAGTGCTGCTGCGGTACGTTTCCTGCCACAAATCTCGCTCCATTTGCAACTGCTTCCAACATCTTTTGGAATATGGAATAAAATTCCCTCTCCCTTGCTAAACTTCTTCTTGCACACAAAGCACATCCGCTTATTGTTTTTTTCCACTTTTTTTGTAAAATTGGTGAAATTTCATAAAAACTTTGTTTTCGGCGCACAAAAAATTTTAGTTTTAAGAGAGAAGTTTTAGCAGAAGAAGATTTTGACAGACCAGAGGAAAATCACCTGATCGACATTTTCTGATATAAGGTCACCTGATTGAATTCGCCTTGAGTGCGAAAAATTATGCCAACCAAAAACTACTCTCTTCACCGAAAATGCCTACAAGCGGGCATGTTATGCCAGCATAATTATTCCATTCACTGGATACCAGTGTGAATTGCCTCTATGAAAATAGAAACTAAGCTCTAAACCAGATACGGGCGTTTCTTACCCACTTTAATTTAGTCGTCGATGAGACAGCGACGAATGAATATCAGGCGGATACTTACGAATTTTTTATTATTTTTTTTCCCCAAAATATTTGACCAGAAAACAGTCATGATGATATGCGAAAAATATTTTGTCATAAACAATCTTTTCGATAACATACAATGCCTTGTATACAATTTTTCTCCAATAACGAACTATACTAATTCTCCTAACTTACTCTTATTAATTAGTCTGCGTAAAATCTTACAAAAAATATTTTGAATGTGTTTTCCATATGAAAATGATCTTCCATACCGACAAAAATCAAAGCTTATTAAGTATGATACATTCAACCGAATATTTTTTTATTTTTTGTTGGCGAATATTCAGTGTTATGCTCCAGCAAGCAACCATTCTTTTACTAATTAATTGTTTCTTGAATGGAAAATATAACAAATTATTGTGCTATCTTTTTTAATATTTTTCATATGACTGTTTACTTAGAAAAAGTTTTATTTTTAATTAACAATTTTACGTAATCAGCGTTTTTTTTAACTGAAAATATTGCCATTATCTTTCAAACGCTTGGCTTTTTGTTTGGTGGGGAGCGCGTAAACTCAACACATACACAACTTACCAATACATTGACGGTGCCCACCACTGCTCTAAGCCAGTGATGCTCGTTTCACAGTGCATTTAATTTAGTTGCCTTTCAGACGGCAAAGAGTACACATGTTTAGCGGGTGTTTTGGTTGCTTTTAAAATATAGTTCGTAAACAAAATAATGGTACCATTACGAAATTTTTTCCGTGATATATATAAAACATATGTTTGAAACCCTTTTTTCCCACTTCCGAGAGAGGTTTAAAGATTTTGATGCCTTTGACCCATTTCTTGATCTTTTTGAAGTGCTGTTGGCTAATGTAGTAGAACACGAGACTGTAAAGCGGAGGGTCCTAAGTTCGAGCCCGCGCTGAGTCAATAAATATTGTGTTGAATACTTCTGGTCAGCATTAGTGCGTGGTTGTGTTAGTTGTTGCCAGCCTGTTTCAATTATGAAGGCATACTGGTCACTGAACATAATTGGCAGCGACTGATGCTATCATGTACTAAAAGCAAAGTAACAGCACCGGCCTTGTAGCAAAAATTAGCCGGCGAAGTAAAAGGTTGAAATAGCTACAAACATTTAAATCATATTTTGCTCTTGAGAAATTGCCACAGAAGGATTAGCGGAGACACATATATTTAATTGCTTGCTTTTGAAAAGCAAGGTTTGAAATTTTGCCTAATTAATTTTTTTGCTGTGAACTACAATTGTTCCGGTTAGAGAATAATATTCAATATTCATATGACTGCCGCGCCTGGCCTCTCAGTACCCCATTCGATCGAACCAATTTTAGAGTTTATGAGGTCGTATCTCGACACGGACATAACGAATGTTGGTCTTCAAATGCTCAATTGTCTCTGGTTTGTCGGCGTCCTATAAAAAACGTACAATTGTGCCAAATCAGAGCTTCTTGGCGGCCAATTGATTCAACCATTTCGGGTAAATAAACGACCATCAAACGGTTGACGCAATAATTTTCAATAAATCTTAACGTTGCTCGTAATTCGATTAATTTTGTTCAATGGAGATATTGTACTGAATTTTGTGACAGACTAGAATGACATAAGTATTACCAGATTTGAAATAATCGGTGGTTCAAATTTAAACCGATAGATAGCCCACCCGATATCAAAAAAATTAAAAGCAAGTCAATTTATTTGTTTTTAGTTCTATGTTGTTATAGCATTTTTAAAATAAACTATTTTGTGATGTTGAAAATGAGTGCATGAGTTATATTATTTTTTATATCTCCATTCGAAAGTGTCATAGGTTATTTATTTTATAACTAATGGCTATCAAGTGTATACCAGTTAAACCTTGGAAAGTTTCCTATAAAACTATATACAAGTTTAGTTATGGTTGAATTAAATAATTTTTAAAATAATAGTATATTTAAGTCAAAAGTTCAATAAAAAAATTATATTGCATTTCACTCGCAATGTTATAAAAAATAAAAGTTTTGAACCACGGTAGTCCGGATTCAAGATAAAAATTACACAACCATTTTTGTTTTTGAAATGCTGTTAGGTTAGGTTAGAGGGCTGTTGTCCCTGGCGGGACAATCCACTTGGGTCCGTCATTTCGGTCCCTTTGTGATGCCCTTAAGCAGAGGACTTCCTAAGGGATGTCCTCCGCCGTTTCAAACCATCCTATACCCCTGAGGAAGGATGATACCCCTGAAAGCTCCATGTGTGCTAGGCTGTCTAAGTCTGACAGGAATCGGGGGGCCAGCGCCGCTGCCCTTGCATTTGCAAGGGCAGGACACTGACACAGAAGATAGAGGACAGTCTCTTCCTCCTCTTCATCATTGCAGCTTCTGCAACAGTCGTTGTATGTTAGACCCATCCTCCTCGCATGAGTCCCAAAGCTACAGTGTCCTGTCAGAACAGTCACCAGTTGACGCATGCGCGCCTTGTCAAACTTGAGAAGGTCGCATGTTTTGTGCAAATCATAATGGGGCCACGTGGCTCTTGCCACGAGACAGTTAGCCACGCTTTCCCACCTAAGTTGAGCTAGCTTGTATGATTCGCTTTGAATCAGAAACTTACATCGCGCTAATGGAATGCCAGTGAAGTGACTGATCATTGAACTGTTTAATTCAGTCCCTTGTCTGGCAATCTCTTCCGCAGTATGGTTGCCTGGACATCCAGAATGTCCCGGCACCCAAACCAGTGTCACCCTCGAATGTCTCGCTATCTCGTTGATAGACAGTCGGCATTCGACCACAGTTTTTGATGTACTGTACAAACCACTAATAGCAGAGATGGCTGCTTTGCTATCGGTAACCATGAAGATATTATTCGATATCCTATAGTACTTTAGCCATCTCGCTGCCCGAGTAATAGCAGAGATTTCGGCTTGCAAGACAGTACAACCGTCTTGCACCCGGAATGGAGATCTTACATTGAAGTTCTCTACATAGAAGCCTCCGCCCGTTCTTGTTCCCCTTTTGGATCCGTCAGTGAAAACTCTAACTGAATCCTCGGGAAAGGAAAGTCTCTCCACATGTCCCCTGTCAACGACAATGGAACGGAAAAGTCCACCAAAGAAGGGTCTTGGTACACAGTACCTAGTCAATGTTGGCATGGATTTCCGAGTGCTCTCTTAAAATCCTAGCATGCCCATAGTCAGTCCTAGTCCATGGACATACTGTATTCAACCTGACCGCAGAGAATAGAGCCAATTGTCTGGCCAGAATGTCAACCGGGAGCCAATTTAGCATTGCAAAAATTGCTCCCGTTGGTGTAGATCGTAGTGCGCCTGTCATCAGTCTCGCTACGGCCCGAAAGACTTTTCCAAAGGTCCTGCGATGAGTCTGCTTGTCCATCGCAATCCAACAAACCAATACCCCGTAAAAGAGTACTGGTTTAATAACAGCCTCAAGGATCCAATTTATCCTCTTAGGGTTGATACCCCATTTGAGGCCTACCGCCATTTTGCATGTATAAATAGCCACTAAGGCCCTTTCCGCTCTCGCCTGTCTGTTCTGATTCCATGATAGCTTACTATCCAGAATCACACCCAGGAACTTGGCGGTTTTAGATAGTTTCAAGGAGGTGATGTTAAGCTTTGGGTGTATAAAGCTATCGGTCTTGTACCTCCTAGTGAAGAGCACCAACTCAGTCTTGGCTTGGTTGATGCCGAGCCCACAGCTGACACTCCACCTACTCGGCAGAGCCAGCGCAGACTCCATACACTGAGATATGGTATCCAAGTGCTTACCCGATATCGCCACCGCTACGTCATCCGCGTACGCGACAGTCATAATCTGTCTTCGTTCCAGACTTAGCAAAAGCGAATGATTGGTCAGGTTCCACAACAGAGATGACAGATCACCTCCCTGTGGAGTGCACCGATAGACTGCCCTATACTCAGTGACATCCCTAATCGAGGCCCTGACTACCCTGAAAGTTAGTAAGTTTATAACAAACCGGCAATCAATCCCTACTGCTACCATCCCATTGATGATGGAATCGGGGTTGACATAGCTGAAAGCACCTTCTATGTCCAGAAAAGTCCCCATAGTAAATTCCTTATACTCAAGAGATTTTTCTATATGGCCCACTAGAGAATGTAGTGCCGTTTCCACAGATTTGCCTTTAGTGTAGGCGTGCTGTGATTTGGAGAGAAGCTCATTCGGAATGGTCATTCTCATATAAATATCAATTACCCTTTCTAAAATTTTGAGTAAAAAAGAAGTAAGACTTATCAGTGTGAAGTCTTTAGGCTTGGTGTGTGACGTCTTACCCCCCTTCAGGATAAAGACAACCTTGCACGTACGCCAAAATATAGGTATATATGCCCTCCTAAGGCATTCACTGTAAATTACCGTGAGCCAAGGTAGGACAATGTCCGCATTTCTATGTAGATCCGCTGGAATTATTCCATCTGGTCCTGGAGATTTGAACGGATCGAAGCTGTGTACAGCCCAGCGGAGCCTATCCATATCCAATGAAGTTGTGACTGCGGCTGTCGTCAAGCTGCCATCGACAGTGCCTGTTAAAGGTGCCGCCTGACTACAGGAAAATGAGTGTCGAGTAGTACGCTCAGCGTCTCTTGGCTACTCATGGTCCAGCTACCACAGGGTTTCTATATGTAGCTGGGTACAACCGGTGCGGTTGATAGCATCTTACGCAGCCTGTTGGTTTCAGATAAACCCTCCACATTACTGCAGAAAGCCCTCCAAGACCTCCTTTTTGCGATTCCGACAAGATTTTTGAAGCGATTCAACGAGGTTTTGTATGTCGACCAGTCGCCTGATCGTTTAGCCTCGTTGAATAGCCTACGACATTCTTTTCGTGAATGTGCAATTTCCGGGCTCCACCATGGTGGTTTGGCGCTTCCCCTGCAAACCGTTGGTTTGCAAGCCACATTAGTGGCACAACGAAACGATTCACTTAGAATCTCCACAGCAGAGTCAATGTCCCCAATATTTCTAACCCTCTGTATCATACTGTAGACTGTAGGCAACAAACCGTTGGGGTGCCTCACAATTAATACAGATACATTTGCTTAATATAATCGTTCACTGTAGCCGGTGGTATACAAAGTGATCTAACAAACTTGCACCAAAAAAACCAATTAGTTGGCACTACTTGCCGAAAATTGGCATTTGTTATCTGACCGCTGGTATTTTCTCACAGTCACCATTAGCCACGATTTCAAAATATAATAATAATAAAGTCTTATCCACGTGTTTTATGTGTTATCTTTATAAATTTGAGAGATAGGTGCTTACATTTTATTGTGAAACAGTGTTCTTTATAATTTTTCCATTTGGTTGTGTTTTTTCTGGCAAATAAGGAGTGTTGCAACACACCCTTTTTGTATAATTTTTTCCTTAAATAATAAAAATAAATAAAAATAAAAAAATACGTATATATTACTTTGTTGTTATCGTCCCCTATACAAAAAATCAGATAAATCGGTGTCCTTGAGTGATATAGGGCTAATAGTTGGAGACGTCGATAAGGAGTTGCAGAGTACATTGTTCTGTAGCTCCCAGTCAGTCTTCTTCCTGTTAACTATAGGATTAAATCTACTTACACCTAACCCTATGTTAAAGTCAATAAAGCGATGATCGGATAGGGAGAAGTCATCCGCAACCCTCCAACTGCTAACTAGATTCGTGTGCTCTGCACTAACCAATGTTACATCTAAAACCTCTCTACGGTTAGACACAATAAAAGTGGGTTCTGAACCCTTGTTGACAATTTCAAGATTATTATTTAAAATTAAATCGAAGAGACACTCACCGCGCTCGTTAGTATCGCTACTACCCCAGGAGGTGTGGTGTGAATTAGCGTCAGCACTTATTATTATAGGCGTCCTCGTGCTTATCGCCCTGGACACAATACCACCCACCTTGCCATTTGCTGGACTGCCCCCGTGGTCATGCGCCATATAGCTCGAGACCAGCCAAACTGTACCGGACGGGGTCTCCAGAGCAGCTGCTACAGTATCCCCATCACTGAAATCGGATAGGATAAAGATACGCAAAGAGTTTTTAGCCAAGATACAAGATCTAATATTACCTGTGCCTTTGGAAAACAATAGCTTATAGCCCTTTAGTGTCAGTCCATGAACCCGTCCTTGGTGGACCCAGGGTTCCTGGACCATAACCAGCTCCTCCTTCCTCTCTACCACCCGGAGGAGCATCGCAGCGGATGCTGCTTTAGAGTGGTGAAGGTTTATTTGCGTCACCTTCACCATCATGGAGCGCAATTACGGTGGTGTTGGCGTCCTCTTGGCTGGATTCCAAGAGGGCGTCATTGTCCTCATCCGCGACTACCATCCGTTCAAAGAAGCCACCCACCAAGTCTGAGACTGAGTGGGTGTCCTCTTGCCCGTATGAAGCTACGTCCGACACACCAGCAGCAGCGCAGTCAACAGCGCCGTCCGTAGCACCATCCCCTCGGTTGCGGTTCTTCTTGGCATCGGTCCAGTAGAGGCGCAACAGAATCGTACTGAAACAGTAGAAGATTTTGTTGCCCCTCTTACGGATCGGTGCCTATGGTCAAGGCTCTTGGTCTTCTGGGTATGTCTTCCAAGGGAACCACATCCAGCCTAGAGCCTTCCCACACCTCGCCAATAGCTTCAATGGCCTTCTTCAACAGAGACGCTGAGCGTTCTTCTGTGCAGGCCATCAGTTTAACGCCGTGCTGGTACCAGCCAGCATCGACGCATTGAGGCGGCGGTCCCGGATTCTCCATGCGGATCTTCCAGAACACTCCTGCCAGTTTTTGGTTAACCAAGTACCATCTGGTATGGGAAATGGCACCGTCTGACACATCCCCATCGATTATGGCTCTTATGAGCTTGCCTTTGGCGATCTCACTAAAGGTGCCTTTCGAGGGGATGTTCTTAGGACGTTTTGCCCTAGAAGCCCTTGCTGCATCGTTCTCCTCTTCCGAACGTTGCCGTTTAGGCGCCGCAACCGTGGGAGGTGCGGGGGAGGAGTTTATTTGCAGCCTCGACACATGAGCCTGTGCCCACTTTAGTGAGGCTGCCTGCTTTTCAGAAAGCTGGTCAGGCGGGATCGCACCAAGGTGCGAAATGGTTCTTAAGGCGGAGCGCCTCGCATCGTTGGCCCTGCGTGAAGCATTTTTGCGCGAAGGATTATTGATGTTTTTGCCGGGATTGGCAGTGGGTGACGCAGTACTGCGGCTAGAAGTAATCCTCTTTGCTTTTTCCTGCGCAATGTGTGCTTTGGAGGCGACGGGTTTGGACGGCTTAGGCCTTTCCATTCCCTTCGCACCCGAAGAAGGGGTTTTACCGTTTTACCGGTAAGGACCTGAGCAGCTTTTTAGGTACTTGGACCGAAAGACAGAGGTACCTCGCTGCTAGAGCTAGTGCAGAAACCCGTTGCCGGGTGTTTTACCCCTTTCTCAACAGCAATCAGCCCGGTTAATCCAGGCTGATTGTCCACCACGTCAGTAGTCCGCAGACTGGTCGGGCCTGATGTGGACACCCGGCCAGCCTGAGCAGCAGTAGCTTTCGATTCACCGCGGCCTGCTACTTGCGCCGCGGGAATAGGGTCCCCGGAGATTATTAAGCCCCTAACCGGGTACGTGGGGCTTGGCTTTTTATTTTTAATTTTGGTGAGTGTAAGGGTGCATTTTATACCTACTGCCAAGTTAAAAAGCTGCCGACCCACCTGGATACAGACGCTGATGGATTTGGACATGGTCCCTTGGACCGAGAAACGGACTGACTCGATAGCCGCCCCATGGGGAAAAACAGACGCTATCGAGTCCGGGGAGGGTGGTTCTTGGTCGGTACTTAGTTGTTGGCCACTCTGGCATGGGTGACCCTACCAAGGGCTACTGATAACAGCTGCCCCCGCCAGTACAGACCGGTCAACTAGACCTAAGCCTCCACATCGCGACAAGATGACCACCCAGCGTGGAGGGAAATGGCTGTTACCTTATGCATTTTTTATTTTCAACAATTCTTATATATTTTCAGTCTGAAAAAATTTTCGAGCGCTTATTTATTTAAAATTTTTCATTGTATTGGCAGCATTAATCTGTTTATTGTAGACTATGAAAATAGAAATTAGTTTAATTTGACTATATTCATTCCCAAATAAACACATGTATTCTATTTTTGACAGGTTGTAGTCGGTAGCCTGCTGTCGTGAATGTGTTTAATGCATTAGACGACATTTTTTATATTAATATTTTTTATATATTTGGCCAGTCTAAAAAATTTGTTTAGCGCTTATTTATTTAAAATTTTTCATTCTATTGGCAGCAGTAATCTGTTTATTTTCGCCTATGAATATAAACCAGATACAGGCGTTTCATAGCACAATTGTGCTGAGATCATTCACAAGTATTCTTACCCTCTTTACTTTAGTCGTCGATGAGACAGCTACGAATGAATATCAGGCGGATGCTTACGAATTTTCTTATATATTTTTCCAGGATATTTGTCCAGCAAAAAATTTCAATCATAATGACATGCGAAAAATATTTTGTCATAAACAATGCTTTCGATGACATACAATGCCTTTTATAAAATTTTTCTCCTTTTATAAAATTTTTCTCCTTATTTAGTAATACGCTTAGTCTTATTAATTAGTCTGTGTAAAATCTTATCAAAAATTTTTTGGATATGTTTCCCATGTGAAAATGATCTTCATGTGGACAAAGCTTATTAAGTTTGATACATCCCACCGCGTATTTTTTTTTGCGAATATTCAGTATTATGCTCCAGCAAGCAACCATTCTTTTATTTATTTTTTTTCTTGAATGGAAAACATAACAAATTATTGTCCTGTCTTTCTTAATTTTTTTTCATTTGACTGTTTACTTAGAAAAAGTTTTATTTTTAATTAATAATTTTACGTAATCAATGTTTTTTTTCAACTTAGAAAATATTTGTACATATGTATATATATATATATATATATATATATATATATATATATATATATATATGTATATATACATATATATATATATACATATATATATACAATATATATATATATATATATATATATATATATATATATATATATATATATATATATATATATATATAATGCACCATTATCTTTCAAACGATTGGCTTTTTTTTATGGGTAGCTCGCAAGCTCAACACATACACAATTTACCAATCCACTGACCGTGCCCACCACTGATATAAATACATGTACCCTCAGGTGTCGTATCATAAAACGATACTCTAGCTTCATATAAAAACTAATGATTCGTTCCAAAATTCTGAAAAATCGCATAAATTAAAATTTTAGTTAAAAAATCAAAACAAAATCGCATAAAAAATCAACAAAAATATATTTTTTTTTACAAAATGAAATTTATTTTTTGGGTGGTTAAGCAATGAATACTCGTACATGCATTTCATTGGTGCTTTACCAAATTTAAAATTTCAATTTTCATTTCCAGGGATAGCGGTTGTCTCCTTTTTTTAGTTCTTTCCATTGTTATATCCTACATGATAAACAACCACCTAGGAAATTTATGAATTTTACACTTACTTTTTCACTCACTCACTGCACAGTAATTAAACAAAAGAACCACCTAATAAAACAAGGAATTCTCACAACACGGATGCGTATCACCTATGCACAGAAAAAACACTGCAGCGTGATTGTAAAAACACCAACTAATAAGAAGGGAAATTCTCAGTTTGTTCTTTTAATAATAACACACACAACACTCAACATTAAAAATAAAGTATCTTGAGAAGAAAATGTCTCTTACTCATGCATAAAAATATTACCACTAAGTAGCCAAGATACTTAGTTATTAAGATTCAATATGCCAAATCTAACAGTCGAAGGAAAATCACCCAACATAGTCTTTTGTCAAAACGACAGTTTTTATTTACACCACAAGCCTCTGGAAGTTATTGCCAAATTGTATCCAAAATGTAGGCATTGCAGGTGCGGTTTAAAAGGAGTTATTTAATATATTTCAATGATTTTATATTTCATTTAAGCAAAATGTAGCTCGATGTAATATATTGATTAATTTTATTTAATGGTATTAATTTAATTGTATTAATTTTGTTATTATTATTATATATCATATATATATATATATATATATATATATATATATATATATATATATATATATATATATATATGTATAACGCATCAGCTGATCTAAACTGTTAGAAGGCAAATTGTGAAAATGCTTATTTGAGTGCTATAAAACGCAGCGCAGCGCTACCAACACGCAGAAAATAGAATCTCACGCAGAGGTTACGCATGTATGTATCAAGGCAGATTTACCAGGAACTCTCACTAGTACAAAACATTTAACAACACCAAAAACCACACGTATATTGTTGGTATAAAATGTAGAGCTAATGTAAAATCAAGGAATAAGAACGTCATTAGCAAGGGAGATTTAAGAAGAAAAACATTTTATGTGACAGTAGTTCAACACGCACCAAGGAAAATTTAATACACAAGCCCAATTCACAATCCTGTGCAAATGGTCTTGCATTATAGCATTTGCAAATTGAGAGAATATTTGAGAGCATTTTCAACGTATTTTGTTGGTGTAGAGTACAATTATTTTGCTCATGCTACGATGCTAGACTACTTGCTAGAGATTGTGAACTGGGCTACAGTTGCGCTACTAGAGTACCTGGTAAATCTGCCTTGGTATGTATGTTGAATGACAGTGTGGCACAAAACCTTTTTTTTTTTGGTACTTCTTGTTTGGCTTGATGTTTGAACATTTAGTTGATACATTTGTTGACATACATAGCGTATATAATAAATTAATTTACTATATAACTTATTTTTCTTTATAAAATCTCACAAAAGGCTGCAAATATATGTGAATATTTTTTGTAGAATAACACGTTAATGTTATACATACGTATGTATATGTACATATATGAATGCAGGGGCATGAAAATTGCTACATATGTAATTTATGTACGTAAATGCAGGCAAATGCGTCGATAATGTTTAAAGACCAGTGCTATGCCATTGAGACAACCCGAGAACAATTAACATAATCTTGCAGTAATGCAGGTCAGAAAAATTCGAAACCATATTCATGACTGAGGGCGAAGTCGAACTCCGGATCTAAGGCATCGTAGTCTTGTGTTTACTAGTTCAGCCAATAGCACCCTTATAAAATACATATATAAATAAAATTATAATTTAGCAATACATATAATGAAGATATTATATCGATCCCAAGTTTAAAAAAATATATTGTACTATTTATATAATTTCGTATTTCTTCTGTACAAATGCAAAATAGGAAAGTGCCATCAAAGTTGAATGTATGTATGCATACACAATTTTTTTTTTATAAAAACATAAGGTGCGTTTTTAAGTATTCTATAAGCGGAGCTACGTTAGCATTTGCGCTGCGTCAGCATGTACGCAGCATTTACGATTTCAGCGTTCGGCTAAATGGCCTTAACGGTGTTTGTTGTGTTTTACTGTGCTTTTCGACCCCAAAGTTCTAATAAGAGTTTGATAAACAATAATTGATCAGATATATACATAATTTGAGAGTTTTTTTTAAAAATTACTTTTTTATTTAAGTAATTCTCTTTCGGCTTAATGTCAGAATTTTAATTAAAAAAACCAATATAAGTTTAATAAAAGGCAATGTTGTTTTTAATCCTTTTTAATTTCATTAATTTGTCCAATACTTCGATCAACATCGCCGATCATCATCAAGGGACTCTAAGAACATAATAACAAATAACGACATATTAACATTATTAACAACAAATAGACCGAAATATCAAAAAACAAGTAAAAGTGCTATATTCGGCTGTGCCGAATCTTAAATACACTTCACAGATGTCATTCCTTCCGTTTAAACTTTTCGGCTAAGAAGCTAAATGTTTGGCTTTTCTTATTTCCAATACCTCTGAATGTCTTTCAAAAATATTAAATATGTTTAATTTACAAGCAAAAAAAAAAAAAAAAATCCGTTTCATGTACCCCAAAGAGTTCTAATTGTCCAATCGTAGAAACGTTTTATAAATTTTTTGGTTTTTAATACCAATTTATTTATTCCTGATATATAAAGTAGGTATAATTCATCATAAGAATCAAAAATAGCAAATAACATGGTTACTTTTATGAATTAGAAAATGTCGATATTCCAACCCTGAAATTGGATTTTTAATTTTTTTGGTTTTTAATACCAATTTAACTCTTCCCGAAGTATAAAAAAGATTTCATCCACAAAAAACCAATATTAGGAACTTATATGGCGAATTTTATGTACTAAAAAATTTTGATTTTCCAACCCTGGAACCGAAGTTTTAGTTTTTAAAATTTTTAATACCAATTAATTTCTTAGCGAAGTATAAAATAGGTTTAAGTCACTGAAAAAAAACAAAATTGGAAACTTATATGGTTACTTTTATGTACCAAAAAGTTTCGATTTTCCAACCCTGGAACAGAATTTTTAAAACCAATTTAATTCTTAGCGAACTATAAAATATTTTTAATTCACTGAAAATAAAATCCAAATTGGGAATTTATGTGGGTACCAAATGTATGTACCAAAAAATTTCGATTTTCCAACCCTGGAACCGAATTTTTAATTTTTTAATACTAATTTAGATTTTTCTGAAATATAAAATAGGTTTAATTCACTAAAAACACAAAATTTGGAATTTATGTGGGTACTTTTATGTACCAAAAATATTTCGATTTTCCAACTCTAGAAACGAATTTTTATATATTTTACCAATGCAATTCATAGTGATATAGTTTTACTTGACAAAAAATTAAAATTTTTAAACTTTTTGGTCACCTTCATGTACCATAAAATATTTCATTAGGGTACAACTGGGGTCGAAATTTTGATTTTTTAAGATTGTAATACAAATTTTGTTCTTCCTGAATTATAAAACAGTTTTAATTAGCAGAAAAAACAACGTCCATTGCCATTTTGGTTACTTTTATTCAGAAAAAATATTTCAATTTCCCAACCCTGGAAACGAAATTTAAATTTCTTTTACCAATGCAACTCTTAATGAGGCATGAAATAGTTTTATTTAAGAAAAAATTAATATTTGTAACCATTTTGGTCACTTTCGTGTACCACAAAATATTGCTGTTATCCAACTCTGGAATATAAATTTTGATTTATTTTTTAATTTTTGATACCATTTTTTTTCCTGATTTAAAAAATAGTTTTAATTAGTAAAAACCGACGTTAGTTGCCTTTTTGGTTACTTTTATGTATAAAAAATTTAAATTTCCCAGACCTGGAAGCGAAATTTCAATGTTTTTTACCAATGATAGTCTTCATTAGGTATAAAGTTGTTTTATTTAAGAACAACTTAAAATTTGCCACCATTTTAGTCACTTTCATGTACTACTATATATTGAATGTAACAAAAAAACTTCCAACTTCTCTACCCTGGAAGTGAAATTAAAATTTTTTTTTTTTTTACCAATGCAACTTGTCATGAGGTATAAAGTAGTGTTATTTAAGAAAAATTTACAATTTTGAACCATTTTGGTCACCTTCAGGAACTATAAAATATTGCACTTGTCCAACTCTGGATTCGAAATTTTGTTTTTTTTTAATTTTTGACACCAATTTTGTTCTTCCTAAAATGTAAAATAGTTTTAGTTAGCAAAAAAAAACAACGTCAATTGCCTTTTTGGTTACTTTTATGTATAAAAAAAATTCCAATTTCCCACCCCTGGAAGCGAAATTTTAATTTAAAAAAAATTTTTTTTTGACCAATGCAAATCTTCATGACGTATAAAGAGGTTTTGTACCACAAAATACGGAATGGGCCGAAAAAATTGTTAATTTCCCATCCTTGGAAAATTTTTTTTTAATTTTTTAATAGCAATCGTCTATTCCTATATTCTATATAGGCTTCCCAAAGCACGAAATAGGTTTAATTTACAAACATTAAAAAAAAATGATATTTGCTATAAATTTTGCGTCGAGAAATAGGTGTAAGCTTCCCAGCCCTGGAACCGTACTTCGGATCCTTCTGAATTTCAATTTCTATTTAAGTTCATTTCCAATCCAACGGTCCAAGTCTCTAGCTCTTCTGGGGGCTTGGGAAAACCGATTTCACGTACAGATGGACGGACAGACGGACATCGCTCGATCGTCATCGCTATTCATAAAGATCCAGAATAAATGTACTTTATGGGGTCCCATGTGAATATCGAAGAAATTACACATGGAATGTCAAACCTATATATACCCTTTCGCTTTTTTGTGAAGGGTATAACAAAAACAAAAAACAAAAATGTTAGTATAATAACATTTAAAATAAAAGGAAAACGGATTTATAACTACACTCAACAGTTTTTGTAATAATACTAAATTATTAGCTTTTAAAACTGAAAATACCAATAAATACAGACTATTTAGCAAGATTAAATCAAAATTGGACAAAGAAGAAAATTCTAATATTGTGTACCAGATAAATTGCAATGGTGATGGACCGGACTTATGCAAAAAAGTATATGTTGGAACAAGAAAAACCAAACGCAAAACTAGATTGGCTTCACATAGATCGGATTTACAGACGACAGAAAAACCTATATCGCAAAAAACAGCACTTGCGGCCCATTGTGCAGTAACGGGTCATAAACCAAACTTTGAGCAGGTAAAGGTATTAGCGAAGGAAAACAATCACAAAAAGGGATTTGCATTAAATGCTACACATTATTAATATACCTAAATACAAATCAAATTATAAACAAGTAAAAACGTTATATTCGACCGGGTCGAATCTTAAATACCCTCCAAATATTTAGTAAGTGAATTTGAAATGTTTAACTTGGTGGGACAGAGTTCCTTCATATAATATCGTACGTCAACGCCGACTAAAGGGGGCGGGGTTCAAAAATATACAATATCATGTTTTCCAAAGACGAACGTATGGACATTGCTAGACTTCATCACAATTCTCTTTGGAGTGCATAAAAACTGTATTTTGGCGGGGTCGCTCTGGAAAGGGCTGTGGGGGAAACATTTCACCTTTGTCATAAAACTCTAAAAATAAATGCTTGGGATAATTATATACAAAATAAAAATTTCTTTATTTTGATAGGGTCATTTAGAAGGGGTAGGGCAGAAACAGATACACATAAAACTGTAAGAATAAATGCTTGGGATGATCATACACAAAATAAAAAAAATGTATATTTAATTTTAATAGGGTCATTTAGCGGACAAAGGGGGAGAAGGGGGTAGGGCAGCAACAGGCAGTCATAAAACTCTAAAGATAAATGCTTGGGATGATTATATACAAAATTTAAAAAAAAAATTTTTTTGGAGGGTCATTTAGGGGGCAAAGGAAGAGGTGGGGGGGGGGGGAGGTAGGGCAGAAATCGGCAGTCATAAAACTCTAAAGATAAATGCTTGGGATGATTATATACAAAATTTAAAAAAATTTTTTTTTTTGTAGGGTCATTTAGGGAACAAAGGAAGAAGGGGGGGGGGGGGGGGCAGAAATCGGCAGTCATAAAACTCTAAAGATAAATGCTTGGGATGATTATATACAAAATTAAAAAAAAAATGTTTTTTTTTGGTAGGGTCATTTAGGGGGCGAAGGGGAAGGAAGGGGTAGGACAGAGTAGTACCAGGTTTCGTCTCAGCTTCGTCATTAAAGCTTAAAAGTGTTATTTTTAAGGAATGTAGGCTTAAGTAAAACAATTTGTTGAATTTTTATGCTAGTTTTGCCTATAATAACGCCCACTGAAGTGGGCGGGGTCAAAAAATATTTTTATTTTATTTAATGGCTCCAAGTTTAAGGCGTTGGACCGTATTTGACATAAAAATATATCATTTGCTTAACAAAATAACCAAAAAACTTTAAAAATTATGTTGTTTTTTCTGGGTTGGTTTAGTTCTTCTTAGGGGAACTTTTTTCCCTCTTGCCCGATTTAGCCCATCTTCGAACTTAACCTGCTCTAAGTTTTAAAATATATTTATGCCAAATTTTAAGAGTCTAGCTCTTTTCGTTTGGACTGAATCGTGATTTCCACAGACGGACGGACGGACGGGTATGCTCAGTTCGTCTTAGATTTCATCACTGATCAAGAATATATATACTTTATGGGGTCTGAGATGGATATTTCGATGCGTTACAAACGGAATGACAAAGTGAATATACCCTCCGAATTCTTTTTTGGAGGGTATAAAAAGATGTGGAGAATTGTGCACACATATACAGACATACTATTAAAAAACATAAAATCGATCAAATGAAAACATAACAATAATTTAGTTTTATTAAAAAACTGTTGAGTGTAGTTATAAGCCTGTTTTCCTTTTATATTATATGTAATTATACTAAAATTTATGTTTTCTGATATTTTGGTCTATTTGTTATTATGTTTTTAGAGTCTCAGCGATGTGAATCGAAATATTGGGCAAATTAATAAAATCAAAAAGGATTTAAAACAACATTGCCTTTTATCAAACTTATATTGGTTTTTTAAATTAAAATACTGACCTTAAGCCGAAAGAGAATTAATTAACTAAAAGCGTTTATAAACAAAAAGTCAACTAAAATCAACAAACTATAAATCACCTTTTTTTAAATTTTCGTTCACGATATCTCACGAATGAGTATACAAATTTTTTTGGCAAAGTCTTTTAAAAGTTATTTAAAAAACAGATTTTTTTAGTTATTTTATATATCTCGAAAGCTACCAGCCCGAATCGGTTCCAATACACATAAAGCAACTAGTTGGGTTATAAGCGGGTTACATACTTATATATACACACACACATACAAACAGACGTAGTGGCACAGGAGTCGTCAAAAAACCGTTCTAGGAACTAAAAACGTTGAGATCGGGTTAAAACTCGGTTTTTCAAAACGAGATAAAACCAGCAACTTCCCGTTTTTTTGAACATTTTCTAGACTGATGTAGTCGTTTATTGGTGTTATATTTATTAAGAAGTGGATAATGGGCGTGATGAATTTTTCTTGCCGTAAAATCTTCAGCTGTTTTAAGACGAATGTATGTATATAAAAACATGTGCCAAATCGGGGGCAGCCGTTCTCAAGTGATGCGATTGTCAACGAACTGCATTTGAATTTTAGTTACATACATATATATATATATATATATATATATATATATATATATGTATTTTAGAATGATTGAGCTCGAGGTCGTTTTTGTAAAAATCGTTATAATTTTTCTATTTTATTCGATATTTCGTCAACAATTTGTTGACATCATCAGGAATAACAATCGAAAATTAAAATTTTCTGTATAAATTTATACAGAAAATTTTAATTTTCGATTGTTATTCCTGATGATGTCAACAAATTGTTGACGAAATATCGAATAAAATAGAAAAATTATAACGATTTTTACAAAAACGACCTCGAGCTCAATCATTCTAAAATACATATATAAGAAAAGGTCAATAAAAGCAAACAACAACTATATATATATATATATATATATATATATATATATATATATATATATATATATATATGTATATATACATATATATATATATATATATATATATATATAAATATATATATATATATATATATATATATATATATATATATATATAAATATATATATATATATATATATATATATGTATATATATATATATATATATATATATATATATATATAAATATATATATATATATATATATATATATATATATATATAAATATATATATATATATATATATATATATATATATATTAATATATATATATATATATATATATATATATATATATGTATATATGTATATATATATATATAAAAAAAAAATATATATATATATATATATATATATATATATATAAATATATATATTTATATATATATATATATATATATATATATATATATATATATATTTATATGTATATATATATATATATATATATATATATATATATAAATATAAATATATTCATATCATTGCTAAGCAGCACAGGAGTTGCTTAGGCAAACCGTACGAGATCTAAAGGTAGACGTTGCTGTACTCAGCGAGCCATATAAGAAGATTGTATCTGCAAGTTGGGTTACTGATGATACAGATACAGCTGCTATATGGACTACCGGTTCTTTGATATTGAGGGAGAGGTTATCACCGCAATGTGGGTACACGCGGGCCACTGTTTCCGGCATATGTTTGTACAGCTGTTATGTTCCTCCTAGGTATTCTATTGATGACTTTCGTGTTATTATAGACAACATAGTGATGGACGCTGCAGCCAGGAGTCCTGTTATAATAGCAGGGGATTTCAATGCGAGGGCTGTTGAATGGGGCTGCCCCTTGACGAATGCAAGAGGAAGGATGCTATTAGAGTCCCTTTCTGCACTGAATGTTGTGCTCTTGAATTCTGGAGATGAGGAAACATTTAGAGGAGGAAATGGTGGTTCAATTATTGATATTACGTTTGCCAGCGATACCATTATAAACCGTGTAAACTAGAGAGTATCTGATGTTTATACTCACAGCGATCACAGTGCCATTATTATGGATATACAGGATGATATACGGCATGTGACTCACCGTGCACAAGGTTTGTCGGGATGGAAAGTGAATACCTTTGATAAGGATATTTTTGCCATCTGTATGGAAGGTATGGAATTAAATGGTTCAGCTGAAGATATGGCAGGTCGTGCGATGCATCTATGGTGAGACGGAAAAGATCCGGAAAGGGGCCACCGGTTTATTGGTGGAATGATGATATTGCGGGCTTGAGGGCGGAGTGTATACGTGCCAGAAGGCAGTATACAGGAACTCGAGGTAGGTTAGAGAATAGCGTATACCAACAGAATTACAGGAATAGGAGGAAGGCCCTAAAGGATGCAATTCGTAGGAGCAAGCGGCAGTGTTTTTTTAATATCTGTGATGAGGTGGATGATAATCCTTGGGGTCTCGCATATAAGCTGGTCACCAAAAAACTTAAATGCCTGACCCCGTTGCAACCGATTGATGGGCCAATCCTGCAGGAAATTGTAGACCATCTCTTTCCCCAGCAGGACGGACCACCTTGGGAGCACAACCCTCCAATTGGGACATTAAATTTTCCCCCGGTTACAATAGCTGAGATTGAGGACGTTGTTTCTAGGTTTAGAGACAAGAAGGCACCTGGACTCGACTGCATTCCAAATATAGTATTAAAGGAGGCCGTCAGTCTTTGTCCCGAGCAGTTCTTAAGAATGGTGAATACATGCTTAGGTAGGGGAATTTTTCCAACAAGATGGAAGAGGCAGAAGTTGGTATTAATACCAAAAGCCAATAAACCCCTAGATGATCCCTCATCTTATCGGCCACTGTGTATGATAGATACATCTGGGAAGTTGCTAGAGGGTGTGATCTGCCGAAGACTTGGGAATTGCGTTGAAGACAGAAATGGTCTATCAGACAACCAATTTGGCTTCAGGAGGGCGAGGTCAACAGTGGATGCTATAAACGTGGTAATAGAAACTGCTGCACGGACTATCTATGGCAGGAGTTGGAGGAATGGCACAAAGGAGTACTGTGTAGTTGTGACGCTGGATGTAAAGACCGCGTTCAACACAGCGAGGTGGGTGCATATTGTTGATGCTCTAACTCGACTGGACATCCCAGAATATCTGATAGGGATGGTGCAGGATTATTTCCGGTATAGGGAATTGATCTATAGTACAGATGCGGGTATAAGGAAACGTAGGATTAGTGGTGGTGTTCCCCAAGGATCGATACTTGGACCATTGTTGTGGAACGTAATGTATGATGGAGTACTAAGGTTGATGTTACCTGAGAGAGTACAGATTGTGGGATTCGCAGACGATATAGCGCTAGTGTATGAAGCTAAGGAATTGCTGGAGGCAGAAACCATTGCAAATGCCATCGTACAATTAGTAAAGTCCTGGATCACTGCAATGGGATTGACTCTAGCTGATCATAAAACCGAAGCGGTTTTGATTAGTAGTCGTAAGGCTAGGGAAACTATTACCCTCAATGTTGGCACCTGTTCCATAGAATCAAAGGCATTTCTGAAGTATCTGGGTGTGATGATTGACACACGGCTATCTTTTCGTGAGCACTTGCGATATATAGCATCCAAAGCATCAGGGACATGTTTGGCGCTATCTCGGATCATGCCAAACACGAGAGGGCCAAAGTATCTTCAGAGGAAACTGCTCGCTGGAGTAGTAAGGAGCATTATCCTATATGCACACCCGGTATGGTCAGACTCACTTAGATAATCCACATATGTTGGGCTGGTATCCCCTGTGTATAGGTTAGCTGCTTTAAGAGTATGTAGTGCATTTCGGACAGTGTCGGACGAGGCGGCTTTTATCATTGCGGGTATGATACCTATAGATTTAGAAATCATGAATAGGGATAACTCTGACTTATGTATGCAGAAATGGCAAGAACGGTGGTCAACCACTGAAAAGGGAAGATGGACTTATACATTAATACCCGACATCAGATTATGGCTGACTAGGAAACATGGTGATCTGAAGTAACACATTTCTTGTCTGGACATGGTTGCATTAGGTCATATCTGTTTCGTTTTAAGCACGACGACTCTCCGTTCTGTCCACACTGTGGTGGGAATGTGGTTGAGGATGCTGAGCATGTCGTTTTTGTCTGCTCACGATTCAGCAACTGGAGGTCGTATTTAGAGGAAGGTTTGGGGCGTACGATCAGCCCGGAGAATATTATTCCGACCATGCTGGAATTCTTATTGAATTGGACCAGCGTGTGTAGTTTTGTACAGCTTGTTCTAATAGAACTTCGCAGATTAGCACAGATTCGTAGGAGAGTTAGTACGTCTTAGGATTCGTTAGCAACTGACGATTAAATATGCGCATCAGTTCCGAACCTCCTTACCTAGGAACTAAGGAGGACGTAGGAATAATACTGATAATACTACCTACCCTGATGAAATGCCAAAGCTGTCCCAGGGTGGTGCTAGTGAAGTTGTCGTGGAGCCACTATTGATAGTTGCTATCATTACGTCCATAAAAAAAAATATATATTCATATGTATGTATGTATATTAGGGTGACAGTTAATTTCGAAAGTCTTATTTTCTTTAGTCTCATACTTTTTTTGGGTTGAGTTTTATAAAAAAATAATCCCTGTAAAATTTCAGGGCCCTAGGTGGAGGTTTAGGGGTCGCGTCGGCCCCCAAAATTACACAAAATGCGTTTTTTTAAGTAAAATCTCACTTTGATTGTTTGTAACTTCTGTTGTGTTGACTTTGTAAAAAATTGTTGTTGACTTTGTGTTTACATGACTTTGTGTTGTTCATTTATGTGTTTACAACAACTTATTCATACATCATTTTTATCTAATGCCAATATTTACTGAAATAAATTTAAAATGCTCACAATCACCTTTTAAAAAATTTAACATGAAATAAATTAACAACTTTGGTTAGAGTGCATGTTTTTATTGATTAAGTCTAAAGAACTTGGGTCAATGTTTTTTTATTACAATCTGGAAACCGATTCCGATAATCACTCACAATTTTAATAACAAATTGCTTTTGACGTTCATTTTTTGTGAACAAATCATTGAACTCCTCCATCAATTTGACCCCCCTTTCTGCACTGTCATTTACAACTTTAAGTTTGTTCATCACTTCAACCACTTTTTTATACGACTGGTCCTGATGCCATTTTGCAGGATTAAGTTTTAAAAAATTAGTATTTATTTGAAATCTTTCAAATAATGCCTTTGTTGCGACTGAGACGAACTGCTCAATTCCGCCATTGAATATTTCAGCTATTTCTCTACCATTTACATTAACCCGTTTTGTGTTCTGCTCTAGTTCACAATCGTTTTCCAAAGCTGCAACCATTTTTTGTTTTGTAGACACTGGTACGTTATTATCAAAAAATGCAAGACCAACCGCCTCAGGACTTAAGTACCACAAATGGTTCTTAAACTTTTTCAGCGCAACGAGCGATATTTCAGCATCAATATTCTTAAAATTTTCCAGTTTGCGCAAAAATACAAAATCTTGGTATGGCGCTTCAACAGCCAAAGGAGCAGAAAACCACGCTTCAACATAGACTTCAACAATATAAATACAAATTCGACGAAGTCCTTTTATTTCGAGTGTTGAGAGCTGGAACTCGTTGCGGAATAAAAATATTTTAAGACAATAAATGGCTTTTGCCATCCATCTGGCATGGTGAACAGCTCCTGGTGAGCGAAACAATAGGCTGTTTGGGTGTGACTTGTTAGGTTTTTCACCCAGAAATAGTAAAGTCAGTTCCAGAAATTCCTTATAGTCTTCCCTGGGTTGTTTTACCTTTAAGACAGTATTTACAGCATTAATAATTCGCGCAGCTGATTCGTTCACGTAATTCTTCACAAGGGGATCTAGAAGGCCATACTCAAAGTTGCTTTTATTAATTTTAGCCCAAGCATTTTTAAATTTCTCAAATAATTTAACGTTGGGACTTCCGTAGTAGCTTATTTTTTCGTCGAAAACGCATTTAAGAATTATCTCGTATATATGATGCCGGCATGGTAACCACAAAAGTGGTCTTTGCAAACTGTTTTCTATTAAGGTACAAGTACCATTGAATCGCCCAGTATTGACCGCTGTTGTGTCAAACACTAGAGCTTTAATGTGATTTTGTAGGCCATATTCATAAATTGTATCGCACACAGCGAATGCCTGTTCTTTTCCGGTACCAGAATTCAATGCAGGTATTTGTAGAAGCTGTTCAACTTGCCCGCTCGTTATTATAATAGGCAGCCTATCAACTTTATCATTTCCCGTCAGCGCTGGCAAAAGTTTTCCATCCCAATGTAGGCAGATTGTGTCCAGCTCATTTAATTTTAGCTTCTTTCTCAATGTTGAAACTCTTTCTTCGCGGATTTGTTCCCTTGCCTGGTGCAAAGACGTTCGGTTTAAAACATACTCTTCGATATTGTGGCCCAAAGATTCAGCTACTGCACTTATTATATGAACTGCATATCTGTCACTAATTTTACAGGCGTCCAATGCGGCCGCAAGTTTTGGAGTTATTATTTTATTCTTTCCTCTAAGTTTTTTGGCTGGAGGTTGACTACAACATGGTTCACATTCTGCACTTGTAAAACTATTATCCCCCTCTGAAGATTCAGATGAGAGCAATTCTGCAGTTTCATCTAGGAAAAAGGATTAAGTCTTAAGAAAATAAAAATAAAAAAAAACAATAAAATACAACGAACCAATTAATGCAATTTCATGATTACTTCGTTCCACCTGTTTCATCAAATTTTGTTTACGTTTCTCAATTTGGCGCTCTCTTCGTACTGCCTCGTAATCAATGCCATACATAAAGCCTGGGCGTCCGGGGTGCCGTTGACTTATCAAGAAAGCTCTATCTTCTTCAATAGACATCATTTGCAATGCATTGGAATGTGCCACGTCAAAAAGCTGATCCAACTTTTCTATCCACGCTTTCACTTTGTTGTTATGAAACTCAGACGTCTTTTTACAATCTTTTTGCATACTTTGCCATTCTTTGTATAATTTCTCAACCTTACTTATGCAGTGTTGTTTATCTCTGGTGGGAATGCGGGCTTTTTCCCAGAATACAAATAGTTCTGTCACAACTAAATTTGCACTTTCCCGTAAGTTCTTTTTCACTATACGTAAATTAAAAAACAAAACTTTCAACAACTCTAAATTTGATGGAAGTTTATTTCCTATTAATGAATTTGAACAATATCCGATTAAATAAATTCGTTCACGTAAAATTGTAGAAGACATTGTCGACTTTTCACTCTCAAGTATTCACTGCAAATAAATAAAATCATAAGGCAATTATGCTCAAGTAGCTTGTTATGTTAACGTTAAGATCAAAGAGAATGAAAAAAAAAGAGTAAGAAAAGAATGTAAAGGTTAAATAGTAAATGTATAAGAGAACTATGGTTTGTTTAAGAGCAATGATAATGAAAAGAGATTATTGAAGGCTTAGATCACAACAAGGTTATTTAAATTTATTTCAGTAAATATTGGCATTAGATGAAAATGATGTATGAATAAGTTGTTGTGAGATTTTACTTAAAAAAACGCATTTTGTGTAACTTTGGGGGGCCGACGCGACCCCTAAACCTCCACCTAGGGCCCTGAAATTTTACAGGGATTATTTTTTTATAAAACTCAACCCATAAAAAGTATGAGACCAAAGAAAAGTAAAAAAAAAAACTTGCCCATACATTTAATTGTCACCCTAATGTATATATATGTATATATATATATATATATATATATATATATATATATATATATATATATATATATATATTATATATATATATATAAAGGGTCCGCCATCTAACGCTTTTTTCAACTGGTGCTTATTTCGTGAATGGTAACACTTAGCTCATGTCTGATTTGACAGATAATTAGTTTTATCCTTCCGCTGAACGAATATGGTTGTGTATACGCTAGAAGATGCCGATTTTGCCAAATAATATTATCTCTTCAGATGAAGCTCATTTTGATCTTGGCGGGTATGTTAGACTATTATTTGTAGAGTGCCGTCAAAGATAAGTGTTGCGCCGATAAGCCAGAGACAATTGATGCTTGAAAGGACAATATTCGTAAAGCCATTGGTGAAATACATTAGCACACAATCGATAATATGCTTAAAAATTGGACCGATCGTGTAGGGTACTGCATGGCCAGCCGAGGAAGCCATTTGAATGAAATTATTTTCCATTATTAACCGGAAGGATTGTACATTCAAATAAAAAAAGAAATTTGAGAAAATATTCAACAGTTTTTTTTTTTTTTTTTTTTTTTTTTTAGGAGTAGGACCAGCGCTCAGGGGATGACCCCTATATATGCAATGCATTGCGCCGGAACTGAAAACGAGGGGATAGTATTGAGGAGACAGATTAGGAAAGATGAGAAGATAGACAGTTTTTTTTTTTTTTTTTTTTTTTTTTTTTTGTAGCTATTTCAACCTTTTTACTTCGCCGGCTAATTTTTGCTACAGGGCCGACGAAGGCGGGTGCTGTTACTCTGCTTTTTAGTACATGATAGTGTCAGTCTCTACCAATTATGTTCAATGATCAGTGACTATGCCTTCATCATTGAAACAGGCTGGCAACAACTAACACAAGCACGCACTAATGCTGATCAGAAGAATTCAACACAATATTTCATGACTCAGAGCGGGCTCGAACTCACGACCCTCTGTTTCATAGTCTCGTGTTCTACTACTTCAAAAAAAATTTATTTGGCGGACCCTATATATATGTATGTGTATATATATATATATATATATGTGTGTGTGTGTGTGTATGTATGTATGTATATATATATATATATGTATGTATATATATACATATGTATATTACAGTGCCCCTTAAATTTGAATATTGGAAATGTTGAAGCGGTACCCGCTAATTTTTTTCTATTTGACTTCAGTAAAACTCATGTTTAATTTTACGCCCCTACGACCACGCCTTCTCTAAGCGACGAGGCCTTGAAAAGTAAAATATGAGTTTTTTTTATTGCTGTATTGATTTTGAACTAAAAAATTTAGTTTTTTCTTATTTTGATAAAAAAGGAGTGGTACACCAGGTAACATAATTTTCTTTTATTATACACTACCCCGATGTGTGCCGATGATTGGGAACGGAGAAATGTATCAGGAACGAATATATTTGTATTGATTTTTTGTTTTAGTTAAAATCCATTATTTTCTAATTGAAAAGTATTATTTAAATAAATATTACTTTTTAATTTTTTCAGAGAAAACAAGTTTGTATTCATATATAAATAAAAAACGCGTAATGAAAATTAAAATAAGGAATTCAACAAAACTTATGATATAAAAATCATTAGGGTGCAGTAAATTTTATGTTTAAAGATGTACAGCTTTTAAGTGAACTTCTTTTCATTTAGCTGTTAAAAAGGATTCACTGCCTCCCCAAGTTGATGGGCCTTCGGTGAGAAAGCGAGTGTTTATTTTCAATCTGTCAAACATATTGTAGCTTTTTATTGAAACAAAGTCACAAAGTTTTTATCTGTACAAAATTGAAAATGAAATTAACCTATTGACAAAGAAGTTAGTATTTTGAAAATACTTACCAAATAATGAGCAACGAAATTCTTCTTTCGATGGAACATATCGCTTAGCATTTTCAAATTTTCTTTCTTTTGTTAAACTAGCCACAATATTTTTTTTTGTCTCAGTACCAACCATATCATCAAAAAGGGATAAAACGGCAACTGCTTTAGTTAGATAATAAAGATGCTGGCAAAATTTGGTTAAAACAGCTTCCGCAATTAAGTGGTTAATACACTCATAGGTCTTAATAGCATTTATAAAACACAAGTCTTGGTATGGGGCTTTTACGGCTAAGTTGCATTGCATCCATGGTTTAACATAAGTTGTTGCAATGAAAAGAGAAACAAACCTTCTTTCTCTTTTCTTGATAATTTCAGCTGATCGCGAAACAAAAACATTTTAATTGCATAAATAGCTCTCGCCATCCATCGTGCTTGATGCATAGCCCCAGGTGGCTTTATTTTAAATGTTTTATTAAAATTTTCGCTTAAAAATAATATTGAAATCTCGATCAATTCACGGTAATCTCCTCTAACAATTGGATTTTCGAGTTCAGAGAGATAAAATGTGAGCAAGTTGTTAATCTCAGATGGTTGAAAATGCAGATTTGAAATGGAGGTATCATTTTGAATATTGCTGTGCCTAATATTGATGCAATTGTTTTTCAACTTTTTAAATAGAGGTACATCTGCGCTAACTGTAATTTGAGGAATTTCGGTTTCGAATACAGTTTTCAACACCAACTCGTAAACATGATGTCTGCATCCAAATAAAATTAGTTCTCTTCCAAGTGCTTGCTCTAGTAGCGCACAACCTCCATTAAAACGGCCCGTGTTAGAAGCTGTAGTGTCACAGCACATAATCTGAACTTTATCGGACAGTTGCCAGTCTATTATCGCATTTAATACAGCTGTAGTCTGTTCCTTTCCACTTGCATGATCTCCTCATTTCCATAGGTGGCCACAATTGGAAGTCGTTCTTCCTCAAAATTTTTTACACTTATTGCAGGCAATAATTTCCACAGTGACCACTTCTGGAACATAATTTTTAAAATCTTCTTTTATTTTTTTGCAGCTGTTGTCCTTTTTTTGTCTTTGCCATGGGAACAAAAACACAAATCCTCCATTTAAAAATTGATTGCAGGTATGTGCAATGGCTTTTACTACGAAAACCTACAAATTTGGTGGTAGTTTTGTTGTTCGTTCAAGTAATTATAATAATTATTTTTAATTTTTTCAACGGGCTTAATTTCGAATCTGCATGACTGCAAATGATTTTTTATTATTTTATTAATAAATATTTAACCAATGTTTTTAACGAAAATTAAATATGAATACATGAAATTACATATCGTCACATTAAAGACCAAACAACCTATCAGCAAATTTTTCAAAATTTAGTTTTTTATTTAATATTATTCCCTATATCATAAAGCATATGTATGCAAAATTTTAAACTTCTAATATTAGAAATAACCAAGCTATTACCAAATTACCAAATACCCTATCAGCAAGTGTACAATTTTCTGAAACCAAATAACCTATCAGCACTCACGCTAAAGCAATCAGAGTAACCATTTATTTGAATTTTTTTTTTGAAACACAGTTACTTTTGATTTGTTGTTGTTTGTGTTTTATTACATTTTACTTATTATTAGAAGTGAAAAGAACATAAAAAAGTGTTAAAACGCAATAAAATGTATTCCATAAATGAAAATAATCTTGAGGCAGATATGCAAGTTCCTAAAAAAGTCAACAAAAAAGAAGAAATAAAGAAAAATCCTATGAACGGTAAAGAATATGAAGGTTTTTCAAAAGGCAAAATCGTTTGCAGGAAGCCAAGAGAAATGAAACCTGGGTGCACATCAAAATGTTGCGAAAAGGCTTCAAATCGACATTGTTCTATTTTTTCTGAAAAATTACGTGAAGAAATATTTCAACGTTTTTGGCAGATGTCATGGGACATCTCCAAAAAGAAATGGCAACATTTACAAGATTTAAAAACTTTGCTTCCGGCAGACTGCCATTACTTTTATGATAACATACCTTTTGAATAATTTTTTTGCGGTAGCTTTATTTAATGAATAGTTTTCTTTTTATTTAATTTAATTAATTTAACTTTTTATTTAGTTATTAACATTGCAATAAATAAAAAAGTAGATTTTTTTTTGTAAAACCATCTATAATTTTATTTAAAAATCAAAAACTTTAGGAAAATTAAAAAAATTCTTTTTTAAAAGGCCGTGACGTACTAAATAAAGAGGAAAATAAATCATCAAAAATCATGATAAAAGTTTAATTTTGTTTCATAGTGTAATTTAAGCAAACATTAAGCACTTTTTGTTTAAACAAGTAAGAGAAACTATAAGTATTATTATTTAATGTAAATAATAATTATGTGTTCAAAGGAATGCCTAATTATTCATACTACATAATTAGTATTGCTGATAGGTTGTTTGGTTTCAGATTTTCACAATTCCAAATTACCTAAGCGCCATATCATAAGCTGTGTTTAGAAAAACAAAGCTTTCTCAACCGATATATACTTCTGGTTTCATTTTAATCATAATATATAATTTTCGGTTCAATATTGCAAATAGTTCCAATTTTATAACGTTTTTTCTCTCTCCTGTAAACTTTTGAAAACTGCTGATAGGTTGTTTGGTCTTTAAGGTGACGATATATGAATATACGAAATTTCTAGTACAAAAAATAATACGACCATAGAAAAATCGCATATTTTGTTTTTTATAGCCCCGTCGCTTAGGGAAGGCGTGGTGGTAGGGGCGTAAAATTACACATATATATGTACATCATTTTCAAAATTTATATTAATAAATCCTTTGTGAGGGCTTTTATGTTAGTAAAATTAATACCAGAAAAGTCCAATAAATCATTATTCAAAAAATCATAAATTGGATTTATACATATCTCTGATATCATATACGGATATCTAATGGAATGTTTGTAGCAAAACACGCTAACTATGTTTCATAAGCACACCAAAAAATATATCCAAGAGCATTTCTACACGAACCGATAGTGTTATGATTTTATGTTGGCTGTTAATCGTTTCATTTAACAAAAATTGCAATACTACTGACAATAAAAGACCACCCTGAAAAGAGTACTTAAATTCCCTGTATAAATACTCTACTTAAGGGCTTACTTCATAGTCCAGAGAAAAGAAAATTTTTGTAATATATTTTATTTCTTAATATAATTAATTTTACTATATCTTTTAAGCTTTTCTTTAGGCATTTTTATAAAATTCAATAACACCATTCAACGGTACCCATTCACAAACATTAAACACAAAATATACAATACGTACAATGTAATTCAATGAGAATATATTTTGAGAGGGAAATTTTAATTTTATTACGATTAAACTAAATAGTAAGTAAAATTTGTAACCGGTGTAGAAATTTTAAGATCTAATGATATAAATAAATATCAAAAATTTATTTAGTTATTCATTTATTTATTCATACACACGTACACATATGCAACACGCAGGATATTTTAACTCATATTTAGGAATTTATATGAGCGCGTTTTGGAATAGGATTTCATAGTGCGTGTTAATGGAGAGTGTGTGAATAAATATATTCATACAATTGTAAATTTTTCTGAAAAAATTAAATATATGTTTAATGACAATAATGCTAAACGAAAGCCCCTGATGCCGAATATAAATTAGCTATTTATAGTATGTTAGTAATTACATATATGTATGTATAAATTTGTTTAAATAGTACCATAAGCAAAAGAATAACATCAAAAAAATATTATAACACATACAAAGTTATTGAGTTTATTTATGAAAATAATAATATTCGTAATCATGGTACATACTACATAATAGCGAGGATGATAATTATGATTTCAATCGCAATGTGTTGCAATATTAAATGACCTAGATAAGTTCCATTATTAAATACATTGATATTTATGTACATTTTTCTATTTTGGTGTTAAATTCCATGCCATTAAAAGAAAACAATTAGTTGCTACGAACGAATATAACGGGTTTTAAATGAAAGGAATTAATTATATATAACGAATAATTGTACTAATATTTGTATTAATTTATAAAAACTATATGTATTACAAAACCCCCATTAAATATTATATAAAAAATTAATATTATAGAAAACGTTAAAAGTTAAGAAGAAAAACTATCAATGTATAAACATAAACTAAGACAATAAATTATATATATATATGTATATATATATATATATATATATATATATATATATATATATATATATATATATATTCATATATATATATATATATATATATATTCATATATATATATATATATATATATATATATATACATATATGTATATCTATATATATATATATATATATATATATATATATATATATATATGTATATATATATATATATATATATATATATATATATTTATAAATTCATTTATGTACATATAAATGTGCATGTACTTAAGTATGTCCTTAACATATCATAATGATGATCAATTAACGGTTTATTATTTGATTTTAAAAAATTGCAGATGATGCAAATTATTCATAACAATTATTGAAACAAAAATCTAATAAATAAATTATGTCTTCCGATAAACTAAACTATTAAATAAAAAACAATTAACGAACCTTCGTAAGGAATATAAAATTTTAGCATCCAGTGTCATTCACTTTTGATAATGACTTCACAATTGTTTCCACAGTCCGAAATATTGTCACATTGGTGGATACAACGCTACTAGAATAGAATGTAAGTTAAGTATTCCTTTAATAGGAATACTAAAAAAAATATTTTTTCACCTTTTTGCGTATGGTCTTTGACCACCTTTATTGACTTAAAATTTTATTCTACTTTCAAAATTACAATTTACTTTATTTATAACTTAATTACTTGACCTGAATCTAAAAGTGTCGTGATATTATTGTTTGCTGAACTTAAAATAATTAAATTAGTTCATAAAACTTTATTATTGCTTATTTTGCCAAAGAGTTACAAAGAAAATTTATTTAATAAGTTCACAACTTTTACTATTGCTTATTTTACAAAATGTTAAAAAGAAAAGATTATTTGACTATATTGATCAATTCATATTGTTGTTAACTTAAAATTATTAAATAAATTCATTGACTTTTATTATTGCTGATTTTACAAAAAGAGTTAAAGAAAATATTATTTGACTTTGCTGATCAATTAATGTTGTTGTTAACTCTTCCCCTCTTAAATATGTTTGTCCTCAAACATGAGATATTGACAATCTTGGAGGTTTGGGAGGATTTGTAACTAAAATAAAGGGTTCGTTAAGATTTTTGTTAGTGGAAATGGTTTCTGATGCGACATCTTTATTTGTAATAATTTCCATATATCTTTCATTGGTAATTTTACCACCTGGAGTGTTGTTGAATACTATTTTTTCTTTTGTTTTGTATATAAATCTGAATGAAGCTAAAGTTTGTATGAAAATAACAAGAGTAACACCAATCAATGATTTCTAAGCGTTCAATTTTGGCTATGTTGCTTAGATGGAGTTGGTTAAACTTTTCCAAAGAAAGCATTTTAATATATTGTTTTTTCAGAGGAGTTTCTTGCACTATTTGTCGTGAAATTGATATTATGGGAGCTTCCAGATTTCGGAAAATTTTATTATTGATATTTACAGATTCATTACGGAAATGAACCAAATATGTTCCGTTCATTGATTAATTATTTACAATTCCATGAAAGTCATTTAGTAGAACTACACCTGACGTTGTTTCCTCTACCGCTGGAGTATGGAAGGGATACAGGTTGAGTTAACAATATTAGTTAATTCGTCTCTTTTATAAACTGTAATAGTATTTATTATAGTACAATTTCCCTTAATGGCTAGAATATTCTCTTCATATTTAAAAATTTCCTTAAAATTTACATTTTGTTATTCTTTCTTACGGCCTTAATTAATATTTTGTTATAAAATTCTTTAGAAGTAAGCGAATTTTTATAACATATAATAAAATAGAATTTTTGTATAAAACTTTTACATCAGCATATTCTAATGCTTCTTCAATAGATATAAATGGAATTGTTATGAAATCTTTTTATTTGACACATTGTTGTCACAATACTACTATATATAAATGAAATTTATTTGTTGGTGGTTAAGCAATGTCTATATGCATTTCATTGGTGCTTTACCAAATCGTCAGTAGACTTTAACCACAGTTTTGAAAAGTTAAAAACCTCTTATCTTATGCATATACTTCCGAAAACCATCTGAGAATTCACAACTTGTAAATTCCAAACTATTTTCAAAAATAACAACAGAACAAGAACATAGGCTTGCAACTCATACAAAACTAAACCAACAAATAAAGTATGTTCGATATGAATCTATTTTATTTTTCTACACCTTTATACAATCAGAAATCCATTGGATAACAAGAAAAGTATTTATAAGGCAAAATGAAAAATAAAATCTAAATTAAACTGTTATGAAATCTTTTTATTTGACACATTGTTGCCACAATCCTACTATATATAAATGAAATTTATTTGTTGGTGGTTAAGCAATGTCTATATGCATTTCATTGGTGCTTTACCAAATCCTATGTTCTTGTTCTGTTGTTATTTTTGAAAATAGTTTGGAATTTACAAGTTGTGAATTCTCAGATGGTTTTCGGAAGTATATGCATAAGATAAGAGGTTTTTAACTTTTCAAAACTGTGGTTAAAGTCTACTGACGATTTGGTAAAGCACCAATGAAATGCATATAGACATTGCTTAACCACCAACAAATAAATTTCATTTATATATAGATATAAATGGAAATTTTTTCTTTATGAAAAGTTTCAATGCCAATATTTATTTCTTTTTTGTTCAGTAATATAGAATTTATTACATTATTTTTTGCCCATTGAATGGTGTATTTAATATTTTGCAGTTCTTCCTTAACTAATCTTAGTCTAGTTTGCATTCTTATTATAGCAGTATTGCCAATTGAATCCTGATTTTTTATAATTTTATTTATTGTCTTTGTATATACTGTTAGTTGGTTTATTCTTTCAGCAAAATTTTCATTTATGAACAATTGTTTATTATTATTCGTGTTTAATTCGTTAAGTCCTTTTAATAATAATTTAAAATCGTCGTGGTCAGGAGAGCCAGCGATTATTTCCACTCGGTACCAATTAAATTTATTGATCGTTTCTTTCTTGTTTTATCTACCAACTGCAATGATTCCAGCATTTCTATGGTTTGTATCAATTCGTGATTTAAGGATGGTATAAACATATTTTGGGAGTGTTCATTGTAGTTAATGAATTTCTTTATTTCGTCAAAGAAGCTTTGATACTCATTTAGATTTATTATATGTAAAATTTTAAATGTTCCATCTTGGATCTTTGCCACTCCATCGGCTAAGGTTACAATATGGGAGAGTGTGTAATTAATAATGTGAAGCTCTGCATTGGAGGGGGATAGGATAATTCTGAAATGAAGGAGAAGGAAGCTGAAAATAGATTTTTATTGACTTCTAATGTTGTTCTTATGAATGGTTTTATTACTCAGTTACTATATATGTTCCCTTATCTACTTTAATGATTTCTCATTTATATCTGGGGGTTTATTTGGTTCCAAATCTTGTATTTATTTTTGCAAAAATTATTTCACCTGGCTTGTAAGTTTTTATTTCTTTTCTGTTTTTGTTGTGGTATTGCATGTCTATTTCTTGCTTTTGTTTTAATTTTCATATGTTCACTAGTCTGTCATTCTCTAACTGGGAAGGGTCTGTGCTAACTCTTCTGCCAAAAAATAATTTGATTGGTTTTTTCCCTGTTGTACTATTTATAGAACAATTATATTTGTATACAGAAATTTCAAATAGTTCCTTAAATGTATTATGAAAGTTTTCTACTTTTGTGCATCGCATGATTTCAGAGAGCGTAGAATGGAATCTTTCTACTTGCCCGTTGACGCTGCTTGAGTAGGGTGGGACTGTAAATATTTCAATATTCAATTGATTTTTTATCACGAAAACAATTGTTGAGGAGTTAAAAGACTTTTCGTTATCCATAACGATTATCTTCGGTATTCCAAATGCAAATATCAGTTCTCGAAGTGGTTGTCTTATGTCTTCTGTGGCTTTGGATTTAATATCTTTTACTTGTGCATATTTAGAAAATTGATCAATCGCTGTCAATACCAATTTACCTTCGGTTTGATAGATATCTATGTGAATAATTTCACAGGGGTACTTTGGAATAGGAGTTTCTTTCAATAAGGGTTTCATGGGATGCCTATCATACTTATTGTCTTTACATGTTATAAATTGTTTTACTATTTTCTTTATTTTATTTGACATACCTCGAAAATAGTACTTTTCCCAGATTTGTTGCTTATTCTCTTTACTATTTCGGTGTGCTCTGTTGTGAGTATCTATAATTATTATATTTTGTTCTTCATCATTTCGCACATCCTCTACCTGATGTCTGCTAAATCCAATGCGATATTTATTAAAATGCTGTGAATAAATTTCTTGGATTTTACCCATAGTTTGTTTGAGGTTTTGATTGCATTACAAGGTTGTTTTGAGTGAATTCAGGTTCGAATATATGGGGCAAATATTATTTCAAATTTGTACTGAGCTACGGGATGTGTATGAAGAATTATTATATTTTTAAAGCAGTTTATTGGTGTATCAACACTCAACTTTGCTTTTCCTGGTTTGTAGAAAAGTTCGTGGTTATATTCCTCTCACATAGCCTTCCAGCGCTTCATTTTACTGGTGTTGTTCTTATTACTGAGTGCGTTAGTCAGTGACTGGTGATCAGTAAATATTTTCACTTTGGCAGAGCCGTATAAATAGTTTCGAAGTGAATTTAGAGCCCAAATTATTGCGAGCATTTCTTCTTCATTCGTCGCATAGTGCTCCTTTGTTTTATTTAAAGTTCGTGATATAAACGCGATTGGTTTGTTATTTTGTGACAGAACTGCACCTAAGGCGAAGTCTGATGCATCTGTTGTGAGTTCCCGCTCTTTATTATAATCTGGATAAGCAAGTACAATATCTTGAGAGAGTAGAGTGTTTTTTAGCTTTCCGAAAGCCTCGACAGCATCGTCATCTAGTTTAATACATTTCAACGCTGATTTGTTTTTTTAACAATGACCTTCTGCCCCTCTTAAAATTTGTGTTAGGGGTTTCGCTACCTTTGCATAGTCTCGAACAAATCTACGATAGTTTCCTGATAATCCAAGAAAAGATCGTAAGTCTTTGATGGTTTTTGGTAATGGAAAGTCAAGAATAGCTTGAATTTTTCCTTTATTAGTTTTTATGCCATCTGCCGAGATTATAAATACCAAAAATTCTACTTCGGGTTTAAAGAAGTTGCATTTATCCAATACTTTTAAATTTGCTGCTTGTAGCGTTGTAAATATGTCTCGAATGAGATCATAATGTTCTTTTTCGGATTTGCTGAATATAACAATGTCATCGATGTAAACATAACATATTTTTCCAATATAAACATGCAAAACATCATCTAACGCTCGTTGGAAAATTGCCGGAAAATTTTTTTAAACCAAACGGAAGGCGTGTAAATTCATACTTATTTTTATTATTGAAAATGCTGTCTTTTCGAAATCTGGAATCCACTCTTCAAATCCAAAACTGTAAAATATTTGCTGTCTCTTAGCTGTGAAAGAACGTCATTTATTTAGGGTATTGGATATCTATCGGGAATTGTTAATGAATTTAGTTTCCTATAGTCTATTACGAGTCTGTATTGTTTGTTGCCTAATGAATCTGGCTTTTTTTCCACGACCCAGACTGGTGAGTTGTATGGTGAACGTGAAGGTTTGATGATGCCATCATCCAGTAGGTTTTTTATTGGTTTTTCGACTTCTGATTTTAACGTCTGTAGATGTACGGATTTCACCAACTACTCTAGTTGTACATGTCAATTTTTGATTAGGATCGATGAACAGTTCAGGATATTCACTGACGATTTCTTTCATTTTTGCTTTTTGTTGAGATGACATGTGATTGTCTCTAATTTCTACTGCGTTTACTGTCTGTGAAGAATGTTGTTTAATACCTATTTTTACACCATTTCCTATCTGCATATAACTATCACGCATATATATTATTGCATCAAGTTCTTTTAAAAAGTCGTTTCCAAGGATGCCATCAAATGATTTTAGAGATGGGAGAATGTAAAATTTTATTTATTTTTCTGAATTAAAAAGTCTAACGAATGTATGCTCTTTTATTTCAATATTGCCTGCTTTTGATTTTGCAAAAAATCTTTCTTCATTCGGTTTGGTTCTTTTTACGATGTGTGGTTGAATATAATTTTTACTATAATATAGGAGGTTTATGTTGTGTATGAGGTATGTGAGCAAGTTGTGGATAAAAATTACTCTGGTTAAAGCGGGGTGTTAGGTTTACAGGTGGTGGATGCTGGTTACGGGAGTAACCATCAGTAGATTTCTTGTTATGGAAGTTTTGAGCATAATTCGCTCGGAAACTTTGATTTTCCAGCTTAAGGCAAAGGTGGAGAGCTTGTGGTAGATCCACTGGTTCTCTCATGCCAAGCAGCTTTGGTAGATCGCCATTTAGGCCTCTGATAAACGTATCAAGGCCTTTATTGCGATAGGATTCTGTTAGCAAGGTAAGAGCCTCTTGAGATGCTTCTAAACTTCCTAGTTTGTTAAGAATTATAAACAGGTGTTTGTATACGACTTGGTAAAAGTCTTGAATGGTCAATCTTCCCTGAATTAAAGAAGTCATTTGAAACTCAAGGGTTGCGAGGTCCCTCTTGTCGGAATAATGAAGAGAAATACACTTAATTATGGAGTTCCAATTTAGAGGAGTGTTATAAGATTCGAGGGCAATGTTGGCATTACCCACGACATTGTTTCTTATTACACTCAAGATACCATAGTATCTAGGTGTACCTTTATGGGGTTCGTAAATCTGCAAAATGCGTACGACACTCTTGCGCCATGAATTAAATTCCATTTGGTTACCGTTAAATTCACGTAGACTTTTGACAATATCTGGTATTTTGTCAAAGTCTGTGATGTTGCTTCGGTATTGCTCCTCAATTACTTGGTCTGAAACAACAGTAGAACTTGCGTTTATTATGGACTGAATCAAATTAGGTAATTGTTGTTGTAATAACTGAGAGGTAGTTTCAGTAATTATATTATTTAAGTCATTCATACTTCTTGCTCTGGATGCTTGATCCATATTTGCTGCATTTAAAACTGCAGGACGAATCAGATTTTCTGGGTTTGACATATTGAATGAAAAATTAACTTTAATGTTTTAAGTGTAAATTTAGTGACTTCGATTTTATTTTACTGAAAGAATATTTTTATTACAATACCTGTTGTTCTTTATTTTTTGTTTTCTGTTATTATTTTAGAACTGGAGGGTCCCGTAGGAATCGCAGCTCTAGTTTATTAAATTATTTAATATTATTTATAAAAGTATATATAAACCAAATATAAAAGTAAATGTCTTTAGCATTTATTAGATAGCTGGCTGGACATGTAATGCCGTCCTTTTTGCTTTATGCTACTAAGAGGCCAATTACTACCACTATATGAGGATTTCTTTGTTGCACACTTCTGTTATTTGCTCCTTTGATGATTTGAATGTTTTTGGTATTGTTGTCTTAGTTTTCCTTTTGAGATATGTATGGTTTTCTTTATATTGTAGTTAGTTCAGTTAATATTTTGTGTGAGGGCAGCTTTAACTTTGATCACTTTTTGGTTCCTATTTTAACGTTTGATACCGGCGAGGACACTTTTCACTACTTTCTGCAGCACTACTTATGGCTTTTTGCAGAAGGACACTCACACGGACCGTTAATTTAGATTTGCTCGAGCGTCAGTTAAGTATTCCTTTAATAGGAATACTAAAAAAATATTTTTTCACCTTTTTTCCTATAGTCTATGACCACCTTTATTGACTTACAATTTTATTCTGCTTTCAAAATTACAATTTACTTAATTTATAACTTAATTACTTGACCTAGTGTCGTGATATTACTATTGTTTGCTGCAGACGCTGATGCAACTTAAAATAATTAAATTAGTTCATAAACCTTTATTATTGCTTATTTTGCCAAAGAGTTACAAAGAAAATTTATTTAATAAGTTCACAAACTTATATTATTGCTTATTTTACAAAATTTTAAAAAGAAAAGATTATTTACCTATGTTGGTCAATTCATATTGTTGTTAACTTAAAATTATTAAATAAGTTTATTAACTTTTATTATTGCTGATTTTACAAAAAGTGTTAAATAAAAATTTATTTGACTTTGCTGATCAATTAATATTATTGTTAACTTGTATTTTATATCACCGCCTTGTAATCAGCGCTGCCAAAAATAAATAGAAAACAACTCTGAATTTTAAAAAAATGTGGTTAAAGTATTTGGAAGGATCTGAATTTTTGTCCATCTCTCTCGCTTAAGTAAGCCATAATACCTTTGAGTTTACTGTTTCTTAATTAGGGGTTGTATCGAACTCTTTCATCCGCTCGATTTTGACAAGAACCTTTAGTTAAACCAATGTAATTTAAATGGGTTTGGTACTATACTTACTTGTGTCGGACTCATTCATCCGCTCGTTTTTGACAAGAACCTATGATTCGAAAGAGTTCGACGCATGTCAAATTTTCACGGATACTGTCAGGTTGTTGTCCGTGCTACGTTTGTGGTTGTAGTCAAAGCAATTTTGTTTCTATTTTTATAGCCGAAAATAAGCAGATTAATGCTGCCAGTGCAATGAAAAATTTTAAATAAATAAGCGCTAAACGTTTTTTTAGACTGGCTAAATTTATAAAATAAATTAAAATAACAAATGCATAAGTTAACAGCCATTTAAAAAACAAATAAAAGTGCTATATTCGGCTGTTCAGAATCTTAAATACCCTTCACAGATGTCATTCTTTTTTCTATCTTGCCAAAACAGAAAATAGGTTTAATTAAAAAATAATAAAAAAGAAAACAAAATGATGTTATCAGTTACTTTTACATACATATAAGACAACGTTTAAATTTTTTGGTTTGGAAGCTAAATGTTTGGCTCTTCTTACTTCTAATACCTCTGAACGTCTTTCAAAAATATTGAATATGTTTAATTTACAAACAAAAAGAAAAAATCCATTTCATGTACCCCAAAAGGTTCTAATTGTCCAACGGTAGAACAGTCTTCTAGATTTTATTGGTTTTTAATACCAATTTATTTCTTCCTGATATATAAAGGAGGTATAATAAAAATCAAAAATAACATATTATATGGTTACTTTTATGAATCAGAAAATGTCGATATTCCAACCCTGAAGTTGGATTTTTAATTATTTTGGTTTTTAATACCAATTCAACTCTTCCCGAAGTATAAAAAACATTTCATCCACAACCAAAATAAGGAACTTATATGGCTACTTTTAAGTACTAAAAAATTTCGATTTTCCAATCCTGGAACCGAATTTGTAATACCAAATTAATTCTTCCTGAAGTATAAAATAGGAAAAATAAAAAAACAAAATTTGGAATTTATGTGGGTACTTTTATATACCAGATATATTTCGATTTTCCAACTCTGGAAGCGAATTTTTATTTTTTTACCAATGCAATTTTTAGTGAATTTTTAAACCTTTTGGTCACTTTCATGTACCATAAAATTTTTAATAATAAGGTTCATGCAAAACTTAATAATGAGGTTTATTTAAGAAAAACTTAAAATTTTTAAACATTTTGGTCACTCTCATGTACTACAAAATATTGCAGTTATCCAATCCTGGAATCGAAATTTTGATTTGTTTTAATATTTGATACCAATTTGGTTTTTCCTGAATTAAAAACTAGTTTTAATTAGTAAAAAACCGACGTTAGTTGGCTTTTTGGTTTCCCATTCCTGGGAGCGAAATTTTAATTTTTGTCTTCTTTTTTTACCAATGCTAGTTTTCATTACTTATAAAGTAGTTTTGTTTACAAAAATCTTAAAATTAGCAACCATTTTCGTCGAAGTTCTATAATAAATTGCATGTACCAAAAAAACTTTCAATTTCCCAGGCCTGGAATTGAAATTTAATTTTTTCTTTGCTTTTTTATAAATGCGACTCTTCATGAGGTATAAAGTAGTTTTATTGAAGAAACATTTTAAATTTTTAACCATTTTAGTTACTTTTATGTATAAAAAATTGGAATTTCTTACCCCTGGAAGCGAAATTTTAATTTTAAAAAATTTTTTTTTATCAATGCAGATCTTCATGAAGTATAAAGTGATTTTATTTAAGAACAACTCAAAATTTATAACAATTTTAGTTATTACATATACTACAAAATATTGCTTGTACCAAAAAAAAACTTTCATTTTCCCAACCCTGAAAGTGAAATTTTATTTTTTTTTTGAGTCAGTGCAAGTCTTCTTGAGGTATAAAGTAGTTTTATTTAAGAAAAATTTTTTAACCATATTGGCCACTTTCATGTACTACAAAATATTACACATGTCCAACCCTGGATTCGAAATTTTGATTTTTTTTTATTGAATTTTTGTTACCAATTTTGTTCTTCCTAAATTATAAGACAGGCTTAGTTAGCAAAAAATAAACAACATCAGTTGCCTGTTTGATTACTTTCACGTATAAAATAAATGTAATATCCCACCCCCAGGCAAAACTTGAATTAAAAAAATTGTTTTTGACCGATGAAAATCTTCGTGACGTATAAAGAGGTTTCGTATAAGAAAAACTTAAAATTTTTAACAATTTTAGTTACTACATGTACTACAAAATACGGAATGGGCCGAAAAAATTTTTAATTTCTCATCCCTGGCAAAAATTTTTTTAGTTTTTAATAGACCATTGAGGCTTTCCAAAGCACGACATAGGTTTAATTTACAAACATTAAAAAAAAATAAATGATTTTTGGTATAAATTTTGCGTCGAGAAATAGGTGTAAGCTTCCCAGCTCTGGAACCGTACTTCGGATCTATCTGAATTTCAATAGCACTCTATTTGAGCTCATTTCCAAACTAACGGTCCAAGAACGATGTCTCTAGCTCTTCTGGGGGCTTGGGATAACCGATTTCACGTACAGACGTTCGGACAGACGGACATCGCTCAATCGTCATCGAAATTACACACGGAATGACAAACCTATATATATCCTTTTACTTTTTTGTGAAGTTGAAAAAGGCCACGTATAACGTATGACGGATTCTATGTGTCTCTGTTTGCTCTGCTCTTTTACAGTTTAACCTAAATTACGACGCAAAGCCCAACGTAATTTAGCGTCTATCTTTTAAGCGGCATGGCCACACATCAAACTGACGCTTGAAACTCTCTTTTCTTTGATAGTGTTAGTGAAAAAACTCACAAGTTTTAAATTTTTTCGATATATCAGGTGTGCTATCTGTCGGTTTAAATTTGAACCGGCGGATATATCGAATCTGGCAATACTTATGTTATTCTAGTCTGTCACAAAATTCAGAATATTATCTCCATTGAATGAAATGAATCTATTTACGATTGAGCAACGGTGGGATTTATTGAACATTTATTTCCAAAACAAAGACAATTGGTCAGAAATCGATTTTTCGTTTTTCCAAAAAAAATCATATCTTCGGATGAAGCTGATTTTCATGATGGTGGGTACGTTAATAAGAAAAATTTGCTGTATCTGGGGCTCAGAAAACTCACATGTGGTTTTACAGAAGGCAATGCACCCATTACGAGTAATTGTTTGGTGCGGTTTGTGGAGCGGAGGCATCATTTGCCCATATTTCTTTGAAAATGAGGACGGCTCAACCATTACGGTCAATGGAGACACCTATCGCACCATTTAATAATTTTTTTTGTGCCCGCTCTTTATGGTATTGATATAAACGATGATTAGTTTCTACAGGATGGTAAAACTTGTTATACATCTCATGCCACAATCGATTTATTGCGTCAAACGTTTGATGGCCGTTTAATTAGCCGAAATGGTGATATCAATTGGCCGCCAAGAAGCTATGATTTGGCACCGTTCTACGATTTTCTGTCGGGCGCCGACAAACCAGAGACAATTCAGTATGGGGTACTGTGAGGCCAGCCGCGGCTGTCATATGAATGAAACAATATCCCTAGCCGGAACAATTGTAGTTCACAACAAAAAAATTAATCTGGCAAAATTTCAAACCGACTTTGCTTTATTGCATTTTTAAATTTAAACTTTATAAATATATTTAGCATACGCGATTTTATTATATATGTATGAAAGTGTCACCACTGAAATCATTTCTTACAATTCAGCTGCAGTGTTCAAATTAATTAAGTAGCTATATGGCAGTATTTGTATCCAGCACCGATTGTAGTTGTGTAGCCTGCTGTCGTCTAAGTGTTTAGAGCTTAAGAGACAAAAACTGCATAAAGTACGGGAACACAAAAGCTACATAATTTACCGAAAGCGTCTTTTAACGTTAGATATGTACAATGTATACACATATGTACATTTTCTTTGACTAGGACCAGCACTTAGGGATGACCCCTACATATGCAGTACATTGCGCCGAAACTAGACACGAGGGGATAGTATTGAGAAAAAAATTAGAAGATACCTAGATAATTTTTATGTATGCATTTTAGCCTTTATTTCTCTGGCTAATTTTGTCCACAGGGACATCGAATGAGGGTACTGTTACTGTGCTCTCAGTACATAATATAGTAATTAATTGCGCAAGACATATTTTTTCTTTGTTATTGTTTATTTCTCAAACAACTGATTACCTAAGCAAGTAAGCCTCGAAGAAAAAGTGTGGGCTGTGTCGTGCAAGAAGAAGAAAAATATTCTCTGAAAACCCCTATCATTTAACCAATCTTGTAGTACGCGATCAGTTTTGTGTAATTTTGAGTACGGAACACACCTGTTGTAATTTCCTAGCACGTATTAACTTTTTGTAAGTAGTTCTATAATTTTAAAATATTCATACACAAAAAACAAAATAGCTCCTACAGCAATGTTACGTTGCATGTTTTAATTTACCATACAAACCAAAACTTTAGGTGTTTTAAAAGGTAGAGAAAACAAATACACCAATTTGTATAAGATGTGCGTTAAAACCAGAAATTGATAGACTTGCACTCTCATTCATAAAAATTTAAATGAGTTTGAAATGTATTTTACTTAAAATTTTCTTAAAACAAAATTTTTGTATCTTGGACCAGGGGATGAGCCTAGGTCCGATATGAAGTGCATTGCACCGGAACTAGAAAGGAGGGGATATTATTGAGGGTACAGATGAAGAATGATGAGGAGATAAAGAGTTTTTTGTAGCTGTGCCAACCTTTTACTTTTCCGGCTAATTTGATAGTGCTTAAATTGCATAAGTATTATCATGCGTATATGAAAATTATACGAAGTCAATAAAAACATGCAACGACTACTAAAACGAACGATGACAAAGTATAATGCTTAGAGATGGAATTCTTCCTAGTGTAAGGGTAAATACCGGGTATGTATATATATATATATATATATATATATATGTATATATATATATATATATATATATATATATTAGTTTATGAAATGCATTTGCTCCCACTGAGCTTTTATTCAGCACTCAAAGCTTAATTCAGTAAAAAACACGAAACAGACTAACTGCAGATAATGCTGGAAGAGTATGTATTACATCACATAAATGGTGTCTCTCCAACAAAGATATACGGCAAAAGTATAGCTCTCAAAAACTATCATCTGGGATGAAATCATCAATTCTTCGAATTCATTTGAGAAAACCCTTCCACTGGTATTGACCATTCTGAGCCTCACTCTTCCTTGAATTATTTTCCTTGTGAAGCTGACAATGTCAGTGATGGTTTCAATTAATATAATATAATATTACAAAAATATATAATACTATATAATTGGGGGATTCACGCTGTAGTTATAGTCATAAAATAATAGCACGAAACATGTGACTGGTGTGAACAACCCGTTATAACTTAAGGCGGATTCACCCATGTTGTCCGAACAAAATTTTTGTCCGGACAAAATTTTTTTTATATGTGGTTTGACGACAGTGTTGTCAGATTAGGGAGTTTCCCCCTAGATATAGGGTTTTTTTTCTATTTAGGGGCAGATTTAGGGGTTAATATTCTTTAGGGGGAAATTTAGGGGTAAGAAAATTTTATTTGGGGATTTTCGAATTTATAGTTTGGTACATAATAGTACATAATTTAACAAATGAGCATGTCGAAGATATTGTATCGAAATGGCGATTTAGAAAGTAATCACGCAAATACAAACATTAAAACATTTTTCTCGTTAAATCAATTTTGTTGGTTTTCCTTGAACTGCAATATATAAATTTTAAAAAGTTGTTCATCTTTACAATTTATTACCAAAAAAGGATAACATATATAAACAAAAATATAAAAAGGAGTGGGAAGCAGATCAGCAGTTTAGAGGTATTGTATTTTTAAATAAAATTTTAAACACAATAAATGCAAAATTAAATTTCAGATTGATTAGCCCCTGCCCAGGGAGACAACTACAAAGCTTTATGCAAATATTGTAAAAGCATTATGGTGGCTAACAGGAGACCTTATTGCACAACAAAATACGAAAAAACATGCTGGATTTGCATCCCAAACAAAAGAAGTACATGTACCCGTAACAAACTTCCTCCGTCTCTTACAAAAGAAAGAAAGATTGCAGATATATATTTTTGGGGGCTTTTTATAAAAAAAAAATAAAAATTTGGGTGTTTTCGTGCTTTTCGCGTAAGAATGATAGTACCTCAATTCAAATTTAATAGAGATAAGAATGATGAAACCAAATTACTACTTAAACTTTTCTGATTTAGGGGGTTTTTTAAGAAAAAGTGTAGAATCTAGGGGGTTTCTAAATTTTTTTGGGGGGAAGAAAAAAAATTATCTGACACCACTGTTTGACGACTCTCTTCTTGAGAGAGAGAAAATATTTTTTACGAACAACTCTCAGCTTGAATTGGTTTAATTCAGTGGTCCTCAATGGGAGAAAATATTTAAGTATAATGTATTTGTGAATTTTTCATGGGTTAGTGCACTGTTGCCATACAATTTTGCTAAAAAATCTTCAAAAACAATTTCAAAAATCTGCAAAATCTGCACAAAAAATTTTAAATCTGCAAAAAATCTGCACAAATAAAAACACAAGAATTTATTGTAAATTTTTTATTAACGAATTAAAAAAAATCCATGCAGAAACTTAGGGGAGTTAATAATAATTATATTAAAAATTAACATCTCGAAAAGAAATAAAAATTAACATGTATATACATACATATGTATACACTTGTTTGGATTTTTTTAAATTACGTTTCTATACTTTTATTTAAAATATATTTGAGAATTAACTTGTTTTAAAATAGTACTTGGGATTATAGTATTATAACAATTTGTTTTATTTAATTTAAGAAAATCTTTGGTATACAAAATTCCTTCTAGTGAATCTTTATCCAACCGATTTCTTTGCTTTGTTTTATTAAGATTTACATGGCTAAAAATTCTTTCTACATTTGCTGATGAATGTGGGAGAACAAAAACTTTTTGAATAAAAATGCACAATTTCGGAAATAACAATTTGGAACCAATTGTTTGCTTTTCACAGATATTTTTCCAAAAACTTAACAAACAATTGTTTTTACTGTCTAAGTTATTCAAATCAATAAGCTTTAGCTCTCTGAATTCAGAATCAAGTGTTTGCATATCTGCTTCACATATTAAATTAGGAAATTGTTTCAGAATTTCAAGAATTGAATTGAATTGGCCGTTTATTAAAACATCTGGATTAATTCCACTCAAACATTTAAATTTATCACCAAATTCAAATCTTTTAAAGATTTGATCACACAATTCTTCATAAAAGTTTATACAGTTGTTTATTATTTCATTAATTTCTTGAGTACTTAATCCACTTGTTTCAATTAAACTGCCAGCATATATACCTAAGTACACATTAGTTGGATCTAAGAAATTAAATTTATTTTTGTAATCTATTAAAGATACTTCAGATTTTAATAATTCTTGCTTTAAAAAATTGCTCATTATTGTTTTTAATAGTCTTTCCATTTGAATATATAAGTTTTGTATTTCCGTGGTCTCACTTTGAAACATTTTATTGATATTATTTATAAAACCTAGTATATATTTTAAAAACGAAAGATAGATTTTGTTTTTATAGTTTAAGTTATTCAAAATTAGTTGAGTACTATCAATTTTGTCTATATTTGCCACAAATGCAAAATAAATTTTTAATGGTTCATAGAGATCTAGCAACCGGTTTACAACAATTTCAAGTGACAGCCACCGAGTTTGGCATGGATGTAGAATTTTTAAAGGTTTTATTTCCAAAATTTTTTGAATTTCATTAAACTGACTTATACGTTTGGGGCTATTTGATAAATAGTTATAAACATCTCTAGCCAAAGTTTCGACTGCAGAAGGAAGTTTAAGACATGCATATGAAGAACATAATGCTAATGAGTGGCAAACACATTTTACAATAAAGAGATTTGGAATATCTTTTTTTAGCAACTGGGCAACCGATTTCGTTTTTCCCGTCATTACAGGACCGCCGTCTGCCGCGAAGCCGATCATATTTCTTTTATAATCAATGTTATTAGTTTTAAAATGATTAACAATCAAATTGTATAAAGAAACCGAATCACATTGTTCTACACTTAGGAGTCCAAAAAAGAGATCTTTAATTTCAAAATTAATGCACACGCGCACAACTAAACATAAAGACTTTTGGTTAGAAAGATCTGTAGATTCATCTATACACAACGAAAACGTATTATTTCTTAATAGATCACAAACATTTCTAAACTGAGTGTTTCCAACAACATTTTTTACAATCGCTGCAGCTTTAGTTCTACCAAGCGTTATATTTGAAGCAATATTAGAATCTTGAAATGAATGTTGACATACCTTTGTTAAATGATCTGCAGTGGCAAAAGGAATGTTGTGTTCTACTATAAAAAGTGCCAAATTTACTTCTGCTTTTTTAACACCATATTTTTCTGAAGTATACATTGAGTCAATTGTCATTTGGTTGCTTAATATTGAATTTGCGGCATCTAAATGTTTTTTTGAAGTTGTATGTGCTATCAAATCTGTTTTTCCTGCAGAAAATTTTAGATAATTATAACAAAATTTGCAATACACTTTTTCATCTCTTTTTTCAGCCCAAATTTTTATCCTCGGGTCATTTAACCACTCATCTTTTAAATTTCGTTTTTTCCTTTTAATCTGTTAAACAGTGTAAATAATATTAAACAAAAGTAAGATCAAACTATTTCAATTGTTACCGATGTTCCAGGCATGTCCTCATCTGAATCACTTTCGTGTAAAGTACCTGTTTTTTAATTAAAACGTTTTAGTTGAAAAGAAGGTTTGTTTCTTAAAGAAAAGCTCTTACCATTGTTTAAATATCTTAACATTTTAAGAAACTATTTCAGGTTATTAACTTTTAACGCCTGTTTTCTTTAAATTTCTTTAAGATTTTCTTTTATATGTTTCAACTAGTTAATTTTTCAACCTAATAAGAAATAACTCGGTTGATTTTTTTAAGCAAAACCTTAAGAATATTGTAAAATAATTCTTAATGTATCAACACAGTCAAATTCTTCAAAATAATAACGGAAAATTGTTGTTCTTTTGTTCGTATTCATTGAGTGCAAAGAGAATGTATACAACTACACATACAAAAGCAATAATTTATTTGACAATGTGAAGAAAAGCAAAGAAACAGTACTGCCTACATAACTTTTATAAAATCTGCAATTTGGCGGTAAAAATCTGCAAATCTCACTTTGATAATTTTTCGATGAAAAATCAGCAAAATGCAGAGAAATCTGCAAATATGGCAACAGTGGGTTAGTGACTGTTTTTTTAAGCAAGAGCGTACAAATAATGTTGCCAGACGACGTCATTTTTTTCGACTTTTACGAGTTTTCATTAATATGTATTTATTACATTTAGTTAATACAGGCGAACTTCCTTATAGTGAATAAATTATACACTCCACGCAATATTTGTAAGGCTAAAATTATTTTAAATTTTTTTCGAATTTATTAATGTACATAATGTTGGAATATTTTGACTTATATATTGCCATTTTATCTGACATAAAAATATTGTGTTCCGTTATATCTGTTTAAAAATAACGTGATTTAAATATTAAATTTGAACGAAATATTTAAAAGACCAAGTCCAGGAAATTATAATAGAGGAGTAAAAAATCTAACTATGTATGTGGAATCAAAACATTTTGCTTCTTACTTTTAATTAAGAGAAAAAACATATTTTATAAAAAAAGACTTACAAATCAAAAAATTTGCTTTCAAGTCAATTCATCTATTAAAATGTTTGTAATTTGAAAAAATTCTATATAAGGACTCTACTAGACGTTGAAACTCGTACTTCTAGCAATGTAATTCGTAAAATATTAGTAATAGGTGATAGCTACAATAAAGAAGCTAATTAAAAAATCTAAATAATAATAATCGGCAATGTAACTTCTGAGATATAGAGCCTCGGAAAAAGAGCATTATGTACCCTCTTCTCCCCATAAAACTTTTTGCAATAAAAAAATTTATAGGAACAAAAATATTAAACAGAAGCAATTTCTTATTTTACGTATACTTCAAATTGAACTTACTCATTGTTTTTAAATATTTTTGTCAAAATAACACCGTTTTATATGAAAAATTGAACTTCCAGATTGTTGTTGAAAAATATGTTTATAAGTATATATGTATATGTGTTTTTGTTTGTATTTATATGTATTATTAATTTGTATATATATATATATATATATATATATATATGTGTATATATATATATATATATATATATATATATATGCATATATGTATGTATGTATATGTGTATGTATGTGTGTATGTATGTGTATGCATATGTATGTGTTTACATATATATATATATATATATATATATATATATATATATATATATATATATATATATATGTGTATGTGTGCATATGGGCATTTCCATTTTGGCGTTACGTTACTGTTGTACGACGATATGTTGAAAAAAACTTTAAAAACCATAATTTAAAAAAGTATTTTTCTCACATTCGAGAAGAGATTGGATAGCTCTATATTCAGTAAAAACAATGCAAATAATCGAGCCTAAGGATTTCAAGATATACTCAAAAAAATTACCTGGCGTTACGTTACAAAAAAAGGAAGTGCGATTTGACTTTGATAACAAAATTGTATAACTCTGCGAATTTTGAGCAAGACTTTTTAATCAAAACTTTTTATACACATTATATACATTAATTTTCAAAGTTATTAAATGGAAATTTTTTTTTCCTTTTGTTCTTTGAGGGAAAAAAGATCTGGCGTTACGTTACTGGCGTTACGTTACTAAAATTTCCACTTGATATATATTTTGTTAAAAAAATACGAAAAGCACATAAATATTAGAAAATTATATAAAAACTACGATATACCAAATATATTTTTTGCATTTGTTTTATGATTGAATATTTTTGTAGCAACAGTTTTGCAATAAGAGTATTATTATGAAATTGATTTTAGGAATGTTAATTATAAAGAGAAAATGCCCTTGAAGTTAAGAAACACTTACAAAAACGAGAACTTCAAACTTGTAGCTCAGTATTTCACCATCCCAACAAAAGAAAGCTTTAAGCTCCTAAATTTAATTTATTTTAGAAGTTTCTCCTTTATAATACATTAGGAAAATATCTGTTTGTTAAATTTTAATTTTTCGATCACGGTGGACTTTTTTCTGGAAATGCCCATATGTATGTATGTGTGTATATGTGTATGTATACGTATGTATGTATATATGATTTAAAAATTGTTCTTTATAAATGTTTTTTAAATATATATGCATGTATAGGTTTATATATTTTATTATTGTTCATATATTGTAAATTTATTTAAAATTTGTTTGAATCTTTTTGTATTTTGTTGACAAATAATTTTGTTTCACAAACAAAATATTTTTTCATATCAAATAAAATAATTAATTTCCTGAAGAAGTCAGTTAAAAATTAAACTAAAATAAAGAGACCTTAAGCTTAAAAGTATCAGAATACAATTATATATTTTATAAAATTTTTTTGTATATTATTTAATTTTTCCTGAACACATAATACAAAAAATTAATTAAAACAATTTGAAAAACATTGATTTCTGTAAAAGTATTCAGCGTACGTTAAAAGTTGGCCAACTTTCGTACTTTGACGCAGAAGTACTGAACGTGACAACTCACATAAGAAATAATGTATTTCAACTCAGCTGTCAGTTGAAAAAGGCGACGTATGACGGATTCTATATGTCTCGGCCTTTACACTCAGGAAACGAGTACCAATCGGATTTTTTACACGTATTCACATACGCAACACGAACAGAAATAAAATTCATATCAATGAGAGAAGAGAAAATAAAAATGTTATTCATAACCAATAACAAATGCATGACTAAATTTCCAACCCGCGTTGCCATCGTTCGATTTTTGTATTCTTGGATGGATGAATTTATATATATTATGCTTTTTAGTAATTTTGTATGATATAAAAATGGTTTTATAAAATTTTATATCTCCATTGGAAGATATTCTTGTCTATAATAGAATATTTTAGTATAAGCATTATGAAAATTTTCTACGGAGGAAAATTTTTTTTAAATCGAAGGAAATGTTACTACGAGTATTTTAAAATTTTTGGTTCTTTATTTTTACACCATTTACAGTTTTATTTCCGAATTTTCTTATCATATTTTAGAAAATTCTATTTATTTATATTTCATAAGCTATCTTATTTTATGCAGCAAAATTAAAAATATTATATTAATAATAAAAATATTTGCAAATTTTTAATATTAAATTCTATGTGTATAAAAGGAGGAAAGTACATAATATTGCAATAAATTTTTTTCATAAAAAAAATGCGAGTTGCCTCGTCGAACTTTAACAGTCAATTAAATTAAGTTTTTGTTTGCGCTTAGGAGGCCAAAAAATTATACTACATACAAGGGCTAACTGCGATAAGGCCGGTAGTCAGTTTGAATTTTCGAAATATGTTTAGCAACATTAATTGTTTTCACGTGTTTTTCATAGTAAAAACAGAGTAGATACTGGTTTAACAAAAAAATTTCCACGCATATATTTTATATAGGCTTTGACAGAAGTGAAAACTAAGTTTGCTTTCTTATATTATTATTAATTTGGTTCTGTGATCAACGGCAACACCTTTAAATTTTCTTTCTTGTTCACATAGTTGCCAGACAAAATAGATGCAAAATCGACAAGTTTTGGAGAAAAAACATCAAGATCTACATTTTCTTTTTCAAATTGTTAATGTGAAATTATTACGGTAGTTTTATGAAAAATAACTCATAATTTCTTCAGAAAAAAATGCTTTGAATTTTTCATATAAAACGGTGTTATTTTGACAAAACTATTTAAAAACAATGAGTCGTTTTTCTTTAGAAAAATATACTATTTTATAAAAAAATCTTCCATAAATGTGAAATAATGAAAAATAAAATGCATTTTTCTATAGAAAAAATAGATTTTAAATAGAAAAAAATAGATTAAGCGACAACTGAATCAAACATAGAAAAACAATCAAATTAATACTATTAACAATAGGTATAACCCATTGTGCATTCTGTTTGACTCAATTATGTTATTGTTAAGTGGGGGAACCCAGCTAGCCAAGAGCTGTTTAATAGACGATTGTGACTAAAATACAATTCCCAAACGAAACTCCTGATGATTATTTGACGGGTTACAATAACAAAACGATGTTTATTCTTTTGTTTATTTTAAGTTTTTAGGCACGTTCGCCGTTTAATCTTGCAATGATTAATATACAATACTTTAAAGATATTTCTGATGATATTTTGAAGATTTATCTTTCATCTTTCTTTGAAAGGATTGGTTTTTAATCTTGCAATGTTTAATCGACGATTTTTTGCCAAAATATTTTTGTTATTGTTTTTGCCGCTTGTGTAAAGTGGTATTTTTAAGAATCAAATTCGTTTCTTAAGATATCTTAAGATATTATTTGTTTATTACTAAAAATTGATTTAAGAAAATAAAATGAAAAAAATTTTTAAAGGAAAGTATAAATTATATGTGTGTTATTTTTGATTAATTTTTGTTTTTTTATAGATCTGTGTTATTCCAAATTCGCACATTGTGATGATACTATTATTAACAGAACTTTGCAGCAACACTTCGTACATGCTAAGGACCGCATCGAAAGACGTTTAACAAAGAAAAATCAAACAAAATAACTTCCATTATTTTTCAATATCAGGAGGCTGTTATATCTATATGACTTTTTACATATACCATAGTTTGAATTAATTTTTTGTTTTCTTTATTAATTTTTTTCGTTTCATGATATATTCTATGCTCATTTTTTTCTAAAGTACTTTATATTCAATAAACGAGAAATGTTTTTATTAATTAATTTGTAATACAAAAACTGAAACTGATTTCTTAATACATAGCTTGCAAAATGAACAGCTCAGTAGGAGCATTGCCGGGTTCGACAAATTATCAAATGATCCTTTTATGACTCTTTCAATGACTTATATAATAATAACATGAAGAGCAGTTCAGAAGTTGTAAAATAATCTCTGCATGAGCCCCAGACGATTCTTCATGTTCTTAATAAAAGATTTGTAAGATAATCTGTAAATAAATCTTCAGTGATTCTATCTACGATTAATACAAGCGTCTTTCGCTGCGTTGTGGAATACTCTCGCAGGCGAATCATCTACATGTAACAGTTTCTCCCGTAAGCTGTATCTTCCACGATTAAAAAATGCGCTCGTCGACGATTAAAAACGCTCTGCATAAGATTCGCAGTAGACACTTCAGCGATTGAAAAGGCTAGCTGGGACGTGTGATATATTTTCACTAACACTATCAAAGAAAATCAGAGTTTGAAGCGCCAGTTTGATGTGTTGCCATACCGCTTAAAGCAAAAGAGTTTGCAGTACAATTAGATGAAAAATTTGAACCAAATACAAGTTGGCTGTTTCGATGAAGTAAGCGAAACAATATTAATTTTTGGCAAAATTCATGGAGAGTCTACGGAGAATGATGTAAATTATAAAAATAGTGTTCTGCCCAATTTAATTGATAAGTATATTCCTGATTACGTTTGAGGATGAAAGTGTTTTCTATTATAATGCCCTCCCAAACACAACGTTTTTCAACAACGGGGATCAACCAAGAGGTGGGAAATCCTAAAAATCCCGCTTGACTTTATTATTTGTACGCAGCTTTATTATTTTTTGCATTGGCAAGCCGCAGAAGCCCAGATGTTTCAAAAATAAAACAATACCAGTGACTTACTTTTCAAATAAAAACAGCTGGATGACAGTGAGTACTTGGAACGAAATACTTACCATATTGGATAATGAAATGGTTAAAAGAAATAAAAAAGTAATTTTATTTGTTGACAACGCCTCCTGTCACAAAGTAACCGTTAATTTGTCAAACATAGATGTTCAATTTCTTCCTCCTAATACAACAGCCATTATGCAGCCACTAGATCAAAGCGCTATTCACAGTTTTAAATACCGATATAGACCGATAATAATTAAGAAACAACTTTGTGCTATAGAAATGGGGAAAACTGTTTCAGAATACCTCAAATCAATAACCATCTTGGATTCATTGAATTTTGTAAAAAGAACATGGTAGTTGGTAAAGTCAGACAACATAGCAAATTGTCTTGAAAAGGTAAGTTGAAATGGCAACAAAAAATGTAAATTTTATTTTTGAAAACAGGTAGTGAATGGATTTGTTTTCATAGGCTGGCTTCAAAAACTGTAATCATCAATACGAATCTGAAGACAATGGAGATTTTTTCCCGAAGGTCTTACATTGTCCTTTGATTATCTACACCGCGACGATCCAATGGATTCAGAAATTTTCGATCACACTAGGATCTTACCATCGAATGCTGTTATATTAGGTTCGACAAATATTTTAAGAGCATTTTGTTCGGGAAATGAAGTTAATTGTAATTTCATATTTGAAAAAATTGAAGACAAAGTGCTCAACAACGCAATAAAATTATATCAGTCAAAAATAATTGATTATTTTAATTAAGCTTTCATGTACATATGTACACAAATTATATTTACATATGTACATTTTTTATTGAAGTACAAATTTTATTTTTTTTTAACAATCCAATTTGCAATGTTATTGAACTGAATAAATAAATAAATACATAATTTTGAACACACAAATTTTATTTGGTAAAAAATAATTACATATAATAATTATATATATATGTATGCAAATTCGTATATAAGCCAAAAATTGGCTTATACAAAAACTTGATATAATCCATTTCGCCTTATAGTCCACAAAAAGCGTGCACATAATGAAGTGCACTATAAACGAATTATACTACATATGTATACTTATAAATAAATATATGTATATATATGTATATATATATATATATATATATCTATATGTATATATATATATATATATATATATATATATATGTATATATATATACATATATATATATATATATATATATATATATATATATATATGTATATATATAGTATATATAATATGTATATATATATATATATATATATATATATATATATATATATATAAATTTACATATATATATATATATATATATATATATATATATATATATATATATATATATAAGTATATATATGTATATATATATATATATATATATATATATATATATATGTATATATATATAAATATATATATATACATATATGCATAATAGAGTTAAAACAAGTCAAACTACCACGAAAAAAATGGAATTTTCGGCGTCATCACCTCCGATTTCAATGAAATTCAACACAAATGTTATACACTATAAGAGTATAGTAAAACAAAAGAATTTGGCCCCAGATCAATTCGGGTTCCGAAATATGATGTCATAAAAGTTGCAAAAAATGTTGAAAAATCACAAAACTCTCCTTAAAAAAGGGATAGAAGTATATTTTTTAAAATTCTTAAAAAAATATATTTGAAGTAGTAGACCCTCTTCCACATTTTCGAAGAATTTAAAGGTGGAGACTCGATTGGTGTCAGAGTTATAGACCAGAACGTGATCCTAAGTATGTTTAGTGTTCATACTCAATTGATTGTTTGTTTTGTACAAGCTGAAGTATGTACATTAGGGCGTCTCGAAAGTAAGTTCGCCTTACATCACCGAATATAAAGCACTATTGCAAGGTGATTTGGAAATTTTTTTTTTCTTTTTGCCGAAAGTAGGGTTCGCCAAAATACATTTTGCATTATATCTTCTACTTTATTGTCGGATCTCAAAGAGTGATACGTCGAGGTTTTTGTCTTGAGGAGGTCAATGTTTTCTTTAATAGTCGTTGTTCTCAAATATACCGTTTTTGTATTTACCCACCAGATCTCAGTTCCTGCCACCTTAATGTGTGAAAAATCTATAAAAAGATGCACTTCATTAAAGCAATTACATAGTTTTCTAAGAGGATCTGACATTTCATAGTTAGTACGACAAGCTGCAAAATAGAGTGGGTTCAGTAAAAATTCGGAGTTGATGTTACCACTGAAAAGATTTACCATAAAACAGGCGTTGAGCATTGTTCTCTGGCTGTTTAAAGTAGGGAGATTAATTTCAGCTAATCTCGTAGAGTATGATGGAAGAGCCATCCGATTTCTATAAACGTTTCTTAGGCAGAAAATTAGAAATTGTTTTTGAACGGATTCAAGACGTTCAATATGAACGTTATACAGTGGATCCCAAATTATGCTACCATATTCTAAAATTGGCCGAACTACTGCAATACACAATGTTTTAGTGACATAAGGATCACTAAACTGTTTTGCCCATCTTTCAATGAATGCAAGGATACTGCTGAATTTATTAACAGGCATAGTAATGTGTTGGACAAAATTAAGTTTACTATCGAGTAAAATTCCCAAATCTATAACTTCGTGAAGCATTTTTAAATTATAACCATCTAGGTTATACTTGTGAACAGGGCTGTGTGATCTTGAAAATGGCATATGATTACATATGTTCAAGTTTAATTGCATTAAGTTTAGTTTGCACCAAATATAAAAATTGTTTAAATCATTCTGCAAGAACTGTTGATCAGATGGATGTTTTATGTCGCACCATATTTTTACGTCGTCCGCATACATCAATATGTTACAGTATATTATTGCTTCTGGTAGGTCATTGATGAACAGAAGGAAAAGAATTGGACCAAGGTGACTCCCCTGCGGAACACAAGTATGTACATTAGGGCGTGTCGAAAGTAAGTTCGCCTTACATCACCGAATATAAAGCACTATTGCAAGGTGATTTGGAAATTTTTTTTTTCTTTTTGCCGAAAGTAGGGTTCGCCAAAATACATTTTGCATTATATCTTCTACTTTATTGTCGGATCTCAAAGAGTGATACGTCGAGGTTTTTGTCTTGAGGAGGTCAATGTTTTCTTTAATAGTCGTTGTTCTCAAATATACCGTTTTTGTATTTACCCACCAGATCTCAGTTCCTGCCACCTTAATGTGTGAAAAATCTATAAAAAGATGCACTTCATTATAGCAATTACATAGTTTTCTAAGAGGATCTGACATTTCATAGTTAGTACGACAAGCTGCAAAATAGAGTGGGTTCAGTAAAAATTCGGAGTTGATGCTACCACTGAAAAGATTTACCATAAAACAGGCGTTGAGCATTGTTCTCTGGCTGTTTAAAGTAGGGAGATTAATTTCAGCTAATCTCGTAGAGTATGATGGAAGAGCCATCCGATTTCTATAAACGTTTCTTAGGCAGAAAATTAGAAATTGTTTTTGAACGGATTCAAGACGTTCAATATGAACGTTATACAGTGGATCCCAAATTATGCTACCATATTCTAAAATTGGCCGAACTACTGCAATACACAATGTTTTAGTGACATAAGGATCATTAAACTGTTTTGCCCATCTTTCAATGAATGCAAGGATACTACTGAATTTATTAACAGGCATAGTAATGTGTTGGACAAAATTAAGTTTACTATCGAGTAAAATTCCCAAATCTATAACTTCGTGAAGCATTTTTAAATTATAACCATCTAGGTTATACTTGTGAACAGGGCTGTGTGATCTTGAAAATGGCATATGATTACATATGTTCAAGTTTAATTGCATTAAGTTTAGTTTGCACCAAATATAAAAATTGTTTAAATCATTCTGCAAGAACTGTTGATCAGATGGATGTTTTATGTCGCACCATATTTTTACGTCGTCCGCATACATCAATATGTTACAGTATATTATTGCTTCTGGTAGGTCATTGATGAACAGAAGGAAAAGAATTGGACCAAGGTGACTCCCCTGCGGAACACCAGAGATTACTGAAATGTCCCTTGAAACTGCAGCGTTAAATTTTACCGATTGTGTCCTGTTTAACAAATAAGATTTAATCCAGCATAATAAATTATTATTAAAACCCATTATGTCTAATTTATTTAAAAGCATGATTGATTTTGTCAAATGCCTTGCTGAAATCAGTGTAGACGACATCCGTGTGATAAACTTTCGCGAAAGCTGCGTTCACTAAACTTGTTAACTGGAGAATATTAGTCATAGCAGAAAAACATTTACGAAAACCATGTTGAAGTGGTGACAATAAGGAAGAAATTTGATGATTAAGACAATCCACCATACATTTTTCAAAAAGTTTTGGAATTACACTCAGTTTCGCTATTAATCTGTAATTGCTTATTTGAGATTTATTTCCTTCTTTAAACAGTGGTATAATATAAGACTTTTTCCAAATATCGGGAAAATGACCACAATTTATAGATGCATTAAATATTATGGACAATGGAGTTAGTAAAGCAGAAGCACAGTTAATTATGATGAAAGTTGGAATGCCATCAGGACCACTTAACAGTTTTTAAAGAATTTAAAATATAGGAGGTAGTGATATAAAATATATGTATATTATTATGAGCAGCTATTTTGTAAGGGTAGATAGTATTAGCATCGAACACAGCATCAGAGTATGTGGAAGCAAACAAGTCAGCAAACATATTACAAATTTCTAAATCATCACTAGCCTCTGAGCATAAAAATTTTATGACCTTAGGAAAGCTAGTTGATTTCCTTTTAGTATTAACAAACTTAAAGAATGTTTTAGGATCTTGAACAAAGTTGCGCTTAACGACAATGATGTAATCATTGTAAAGTTGAGTGTTCAGAAGATTGTATTCTGCACGAAGAACTGAATACTTAGAGTAGAAAAAAAAATGATCCATATTGTTTAAACTTTTGGAAGTATTTATTTTTTAAGTTTTTTAGAGTGCAAAGTTGCTTGGAGTTCCAGGGTGGGGCAGAATTGTTTCGTGGTACATACTTAGGGATGCATTCATCTATATATTTCAAAATAGTTTTATAAAAAGAATTAACCATAACATCAATTGAAAATGACGATCCTTTAGTAGTTGACAGCAATTGAAGCCAATTTGTATTTACCAGATGATTATTAAGATCATTATAATTAGCTCTATGGTAACAGAAAACTTTTTCTTTATGAACAAAGTTTCTAGCTTGAAAAATAGTAGATATGTTTCATCTTATTTCAATTGTGGAATGGTAACGCTCCTCGGGCATACCAACGGGATAAGCATGGCTTACAATGCATTCCTTAGGCTCATTAACAAATACAAGTCCAACATTTTTCCATAAAAGTTAAAAGATCCATTAATTTGATGCAAATATAAATCTGATAAGCTGTTAAAAATTTCATCAGCCGTATTACCAGTACGGGTAGGTATATAAAAACTATGTTCAGATGAAAGTTTCTGTGTGATGCTAGGTAGATTAAAATCGCCAAACACAAAGATTAAATCAGTAGACTTTAGCTTTAAAATCACAATTTTAATGGCATCAATATGAAGTTTGTAAATACTTAAGTCAGAATGAGGTGGAATGTACGAACATGTTATATAAGCTTTAATATGGTTTATCTTTACGACTGCCGCAATGAATTCAATATTATAAGGTAAATCGATTTTAATTTCCTCCATTGGAAATAGGGTTGATATAGCAATTAGTACTCCACCACCCGTTGTGGTTGTAATTCTATCATGTATGAAAATTATCACAAAAAACTTCGGAGTTTAAATAGGTATTGTTCAGCCAGGTTTCAGTGAATACATACACATGATGATTAAAGTTAAACTTTTGTAAATATAAGTTGTTAAGTTTAGTTTTAAGTCCACGAACATTCTGATAAGTAATGAGAAGTTGGTTATCCGAAAAGTTACTTAGTTTTTTTAGAGTAGTCGGCACCCGTGCAGGAAGGTAAGCAATATTTAGCTTATCCTTAAATACATGCTCCCGTACTAAGACTCGAGGAGGCCAAAATGTTTGATGAACTACTTGACAGAAAACATCATACGGTACAGTGATTTTAAAAGATGTAATACTTCTCTCCTGCGAGTACGAAAATTTATGTACATTGATATTAGAGTCGATATTGAGCTTGAATTTTATATAATAATCTATATCTTCTGCTGATGTATCAGATGAAAAACGAGATATGAAAATATGTTAGTTCGGGGGAATCACACGTAGTACTCTATGGTTTGCTTTTACAGTATCTGTATGATTAAAACTGACATGTTTGTTTTCAGAGTTGTTATTAATTGTAGGATCAGTAGCAGGTATTACACGTTAATCAATAATAATTTGATAGAATGAATACGGATCCACCGGATAGGAAACGACGGGAGGGTTAACAGCTAGAACCAGGGTAGCAGAACTACCTTCAGTGTCTGACTTTGCATTAAACGGTGCAGGATCAGGACCAACGACAGACAGTTCATTCTTCTCTTTATTAATTTTGGACGATTTACGACGCTTTGGTGATATTTGAGTAGGGGATTTTAAGTTATCCAGTGATTAATAATCTTCAAATAGTTTACCATATTTAGAAATGCGTCGTAAAAGTTTTCCAGCTTCATTTTGAATTTCCATTTTGAGTTACCTCGAAAAAAGTGATAGAAACTCGCACTAATTTTTCTACAGCCAATACAGCACCAGTGAAGTCCATCATTTTTCGTGAAGGATTCAGCTACTAAAGTAGACAGACCGCTACATTTGATATGGATATCATCCTTTCGTCATCATTTTTAATGTCACAATTTTTATGGTTACACGACAATTTAAACGAATTTCAATTATATCTCGGTCGTAAATATTTGTTGGGTGTCACAAAGGAAACTATCCGACAAGAGATGGCGGCACAATAGCTAATCCAATTCACAAACCAGATATGATGGTGAAAAAAGTATCACAAGTTGAGCGGATCAGCTGATATCACAGGTGGATAAGTCGTCAATGACGTATGTATATAAATGTTTGTGTGAACGTTTGGAACCAAACGATAAGACAAAATTAAGGCTTTTTTTTTAATCGAACAAACAAATCCACTCAAAGACCAATTGCAAATCACTACCGCAACTCAAGGATCAAAAGCTTGACTATTACGAACTTTATTGTTGATAAAAACACTTTGCGGGAAAAAAATCTTACGGAGCAAAACAAGACACGTCTTGACTTATGAACAGAGCTGGGACTTTTGTAAGGAGAGTTTTGTGATTTTTCAATATTTTTTATAACGTCATATTTCGGAACCCGAATGGATCCGGGGCCAAATTGTTTTTGTTTAATTATACTCCTATAGTGTATAACATTTGTGTTGAATTTCATTGAAATCGAAGGTGATGATGCCGAAAGCCATTATGTTTTGACATGGTTTCACACAATAATTAATTGCTTAGTATTGGAGTGATAGTTCATAATGTTTAGAACATGGCTTAACTATGAGCCCATCTCTCTAGTACAATAATACAAGAGAGAATCATTATGCATCAACAGGCGTTTCGCTTATGTAAAAATGTTCCATCTTGTCAAACACAACATGTGCTTGTGGTTATGCAACAATGCAGATTATAATAACACAACTCAGCACTGTAAAATGTCTGTCCATCTGTAAAACGTAAACAAAATATAGTATAATGGCGATCGAAAATATAAATAACTTGACAATGGAAAATTTTCAATGATTAAAACACAACCCTGCAAAAAATCATCAAGAGAAGGGATGACTTGTTTGTTAGGCCATGACTAGTACAACAACACAACGATAGAAAAAACAAACAGATATTTTTTATGGGTGAAAATTTCCCACCACGCCTTGCTTTTTTACAATATCAAAAATCAGCAACTCTACTTTGTAATTTGCTAAACTAAGTTTCAATCGCGAAAATGCTAAAAAAATTAGTGCAATTATTTTGGCGATGTCTCTAAATTATAGTTGCCATTTCCAATTTTAGAAAAGGAGGACGAAGACCTTAAAAAAGAAGGACATTTGACTCAAAAAACAGGACTCTTTTTTTGCCTAAAATTCAAACATAAAAATCAAAAAACTCAATAAAATATACAAAATGACTTATTTTTATTTAAAAAATTTATATTCATTTCAATACATCGCACTCGTTCAACAATTCTGTATTAACTCGAATTTTTTTTATTTTATCTTTTTGCCAAAAACAATACATAACACTTATTCTTCCTATGGTTAAAAATTCCCATAATTCCGACTACTTGTGAACTTTTTCCTGCTGAAATGGGTTATTTCTTTGAATCAAGAAAACAAAATTATTTTGAGTTGTTTGAAGTGATTGCCCTTAAGATATACTTGCTTTTTCTTATAAAAAGTAGTATTTTGAGTTAAGTTGTTATTCTTATAAAAAGAGTTTCAGGTCAGGTAGTATTTTGAGCTGCAACTGTTTAATTGATTCAGGCTTAGCTAATTTTTTGTTTTAATTCGAAATATGATTGTTTTCATGAAATAATGCTTAACTTTTTCTTTGAGTTGTTACTGTTTTCGTGAAATAATTTTCTTTTTTATTGAGTTATTACTGTTTTGATGAAATAGTTTTAATGACCCTTTGTAAATTATCACTTTAGCATTTTGCATTTGAGCAATATAGCAAAAAATGCAATTTTGATCAGTGAATATTTGAAATAAAAAAGTCTAATTAGTTTAATTAAAAAAATGAGTTGTCAAAAAAAAGGATACCACTGTCGGAAAATAAAAGAAAGGATATTATGGATCTAGTCCAGAAAAACATAATCCCCGAAAAGGATTACGATTCATACCACGAAAACTTTAAATATTGTTACGTTTTCAGACCTTTTCGTAAAAACGCTTTTTACTTATCCTTCAAGGATTCGTTTAATTGCATCAAATTAAAAACACAAACAATTAATTTTAGAAATATAAAGCGGCAACACTTTATTTACTACTTTATTAACACGAGTATTTGTACTACTAAACACTTAGCGATGTTAACACGTCTAGATTTAAAATCACACTGATCCCGCTGATTACTGGCAGCGACTTTATATAGCAAAATGACGTCGTCTGGTAACTTCGCGAAGCATCTGGTCATGGTTGTTGTTGGTTGTGCTTTACTTAACATGTAGCTATATACGTGTGTTTGTTTATATGACAATGCTGTCTTGTGTGTTTTGTTTAGTGTAACTATGTGTGGTTGTATGCATGAGTGTTCTGTGTGTTGCGTAGTTTTGTTTATTCTTGTGCTATGTGGGTATGTTTATGTGTATATTTGTGTGTATGGTGCTGTGTATATTGGTGTACATGTTTAGCTTTTGTAGCAGCGAATACTTGCGTACAAGATCATTAAGAATAACAGCATCATCTCTTAGCATTGATGTTGCTAGGTTTTTCGTTGTTGTTATTTACACTTATTATTGCACAGCCTCAAATGATCTTGTATATTCTCGAAGATGTATCCGGAATATTCCACTTCCGTTAATTCAAATATTATCTACTTTGTGTTGACCAGGGTTGTAACATTGTGACAACTTGAGATGAGTTGGCGGTGCTGCCAAGTACATATAGCCACATTGTCGTTATATTTAAATCTACTTTTGAACTTTGTAACAATATATATTTTAAACTTTTTTAATTTAATAAAATATATATTTTAAACTTTTTAGCGGGTGCTAGCATTTATTTAGCTTTAAAAACTTTGTTTACTTTAGTCTTTTTTCATTTCGTGTTTATCTGTTTTATTAAAAATGTATAAAATACAGCAAAAAATTTCATATAAAAAACACAAATATTTACTTCTTATAAACAAAATATATTCAAGAAAATGAATTATGAATTTAGAAAACAGTTTTTTGTCTCTCCTGAAAACTTTGAAGTTTTTGAGTTAATACAGTATTGTATATGCGTAAATGTGCATTATGGCACACCTCTTATTAAGATACTGTGTTGTATGTTGTCACACAGAGAAAATAACATTATTACCGCTTTGCAGATTTTATTCTTTTCTGCCTGAATACACGCAAATCACTCTCATAGTATTTACTTAGCTTTTGTTATCCACACCGAACAGAAGTACATCTAAAAAGCACTTAAGTGAAATAAAGAATTTAATAATAGTTTCGAAAGTACAAGTTTCTTTTTTGGTTTTTTATTGGTAATAACTAATGGTTTGGACAATAAGTGAACCCAAACGTGAATGCAGTTTTGTTTTCCGGCCAACCACCTTCTGTCTACGAGTTCATACCCCAACATAATTTTTGGTCCGATCGAGCCGGATTACCTGCACCGTAGATAGGAGGAATATCTTCAGGAAGATTAACAGTTGTGAGAAGAAAACCCCCGTGAAAATATCACAAACCCCCGTGAAAATATCACAAACCCCGTGACAATACCACAAACCCCCGTGATATTAGATACAACAGAATCCCCTTGCTCCAGTGATCGGTTCCTAGAAGTTAACCCTCGTTTCGGAAACCACTTCTATCTTGAGGCATTAAACCCACCTGTAAAAAGCAAAAAAGTAAGTTGTATAAACAAAAAGAAAACCACAACTTGTCATAAGACACATATTTTGTAATATACACACATATGTATATATAAATTCGTGGACATACATACAATATGTATGTACTTTCTTAATTGCAAATAAAACAACAATACTTGTGGATACGGTTAACTTTCAGACAAAGTATTAAAATTGCTGGTTAAATGCAATGAAATTCACTTGTTCAAATCTGTTGTTTTTTTTTTGTCTCTTCTCTGCAATTAACTTGCAGCTCTTTAACAGCGTTCGATTAAACCCAACAAAACAAAAAAAAGTTAAAGGCAGAATTAGTCTTTACTTTCTGTTCCGTTACGAATCAGCTGATTTGTTTCTGTTACTAAAAAGCCTGTACAAGTCGTTAGTTTTTCTGTTCTGTTGCGGACGAACCTGTTGAAAACAAAAACTTGCCGCCGTTCTTAAGTGACAGCAAAGAAACAGCTGATATTCATTCTTAAATAAATTATTAAAATAAAATTGTGATTTTCTTCAAAAGGTTTTACATAAATTAATAGTGAGAAATAGTGTAAAATACGCCACAAATAAGCAATGGACGATGAAAAACTCATAAATTTAGTTGAATGCAACGATATTTTATACAACAAATTCAACAAAGATTATAGAATGCCTAATAAGAAGCGGGCCGTCTGGTCACAAATATCTGTAGCAATGGGAATACCAGGCAAGTATAATAAGAAACTAATAATATTAAAGCTATTTAAAAATGTTTTTATAGAGGAATTTTGTATTAAGAGATGGTCATCGTTGCGTGATAGGTATACGAAGGAAAAGAAAAATGAAAAGCTTGCCTCTGGTAGCGGAGCCTCTTTTGCTCATCGTTGGCATTATATGAACCAATTGGAATTTTTGGCACCTCATGTAGTTTCACGACCGTATGTACTTAACTGTTTAATTAACTAAAAATCTAAAACAATATTGTTTTCAGAGTGCGTTCAACAATAAATATTGTTGAAGAAAATTCATCTATATCAAAAAATAGTTTTGAAGCAGTTCAGCAATCAACATCAGAATCGCAAACTCTTAATACATCCTTTTGGGAAATACAATTTGTAGAAACTGAATTTCTGGAATCAGAACCTTTGTTAACAGAGCATTTATTGACATCGCCAGCATCAGCACAAAAACCATTAAAACAGAAGAAACCCAAAAAAAGAAATGAAACCTTTGATAATAGTGACCAGATTTTTTCAGATGCAGTAGATACTTTTAAAAGGTTTTGCAGATCTAAAGAAGAAAAAGAGAGACAAAAGGAAAATAGCACAATTCATGCTTTTGGCAAAATGATAACAGCAACACTAAATACTATGAGCGAAAATAAACAAACTAGAGCTATAAAGCTAATTACAGATGTGCTCACGCAATTGAAGATCGAACCAGAGTAAAAAGTTTAAAGATTAGTTTCGCATTGACATCCTTTAGGGATAGAAATTGAGTTGTTTAACAATAATAGTATAATAAACTCTTGGACTGATTTATTTTTATTTATTTAATAATATTATATGAGTTATGTACATATATGAATTTTATATTACACTTTGTTTGTATGTACACTAGACCGTTTCAGACTATATGGAAACATTTGTTCTTTTTACCAACGCAAATTATGGAATAGTTAACTTTCGAAGTGTGTTTTCGAATTTACAACATTCAAACAAGAACATAGCAGGATAAACATTATACATATTTTGCGATTTGACAAGAAAATTAACATTCTATTATCTGAAAGTTGGTAACAGAAGCAAATGTTTCTTATTCATTATCAATATATGTATATATTGTATTATAAAATGTAAAAGGGCATATCATAATTTTTAAAAATTTTTTAGGAGATAAAAAAACTTAATAAAAACTAACTACTGTGATTGCAAAACTGTGTTTCAGGATAGTTTCATTAATTCAGGCTTTATAATACAATAGATTGCTTTTTGTTTAGTTTTCTATCTCTCCTGAAATGTTTTTAAAAATGTTAGGCACTGTTGCATTTTACATGAATATAAATACATACATATCGCTCCTTTATTGTAACGTAGTCATATCTCAAGAAAACAAAATTTTTATGTTACTGAAGAAAAAGTGTTCCTTACTACGTTCTTCATATGTAAAACAATTTTAAGAAAGATATCTTAAACTGAAATGATGCAGTAACCACTAACTAACTTGCTAACATTCTTAAAACTTTAAACGCGTTTTGCCGACTATTTTGAGATATAACTACGCTGCAATAAAAAAGCGATATGTAATTTTGCAGGAAAATAAGAAACAAAATATTTAAACAATTACAATTATAAAATTTTATGTTAATGATAAATTCTGAATTAATGATGTCATGAAAAATAGTTTGTACACTCACAATCGACAGCATTTTATTGCGTTTTTCATCTTGTAAAATTATAAAGTAATCTTTTGCTTTTCTGCACATACTTACATCTGTAATGTATAAATATATCATTGGTGAATTGACTTCAGGAATCTTTATTTGCATTAAGCAAATGACACTATTCACTGATACCACTTTTTCTTTTATGGAACTGATTTTTAGTTTATTGTGAGAGAATAATTAGTCTTTTTTTTCATTGTTTTTTGTTCAGAAATTATAAAATGTTAAAAAAAAATATTAATTGCATTAATTAATTTTGAATTGGTATTTTCTAGGATACGATTTTGTGGTATGCATTTTATAGTTTTCAAACAGTAGAATGCAGTTTTCAATTTTAAAGTACAAATTAGAATTTAAGCGCTTTTACATTTGTATTAAATTTTCAGTTAATTTATTTTAATATTTTTTTATAATTATACTTACATATACATATATGTAATTCTTAAACAAAATTAATAAATCAAATAAACATTAATGAAATTAAATATGAATTTAAAAATATTGTGGATTACAATATGTATATCGCACTCTAAATCATAAACAGTCACAACTCAAAATTTAAAAAATAGTTTTTATTACACATATCAGTTCACAGAACAAATCTCTAAAGAGCACGAAAATTTATTTCGAAAGAAATGTTCGTGCTCTTTAGAGATTTGTTCTATGGACTGATTTCTGTAATAAAAGATATTTTGAAAAATTTTGAGGTATGACTGTTTATGATTTAGTGTGCGATATGTACAAACATATTATTAGACAAATCCGTTTTGCAAATCGGCTAATTTTTTTTGTGTGCCGGTGCAATTAAAAACATTGGAATTTTTTTAATAAAATCGCTATTTCTGTTTAGGGAAGTCTGATTTTTTTGCAAAGATTTATGTTTTTGAAATACATCGGAATTAATAAAAAAGTCCATTTAGAATTTTGTGTTAGTTAGGGCGTTTAGCATTTAAGGTAACGTTATAAATCATATTGAAAATTAAATATTATGGTTAGCAATTGCACCTTCATTGCAAAAGTACTCAGCCAGTCGATTTCTTAATTGTATTGCATTTTCACTCGATCTCCGAATGGAAGTTGTCATAGACCTTAGTGGTTGGCCACCGTCAATTCCTATTTCTGTGCGCCAATCCCCTTCATGAATAGTTCCATCCGCTCTTTCGCGATCTATAAAATTGATTGGACAATACCAACGTTTGTGATCACTAAGCATTATGAAATTATGTAGTGCAATGCATGCTAAAACAATAACTTCACAATTGCTTGGTGAACATTCTAAAGTTGTTAGCAGTATTCTCCAACGAGCTGCTAAAATTCCAAACCAGTTTTCAATAACTCTTCTTGCACGGGATAACCGGTAATTAAAAATAGTTTTTTGTCTATCAAGATGTATGCCTGGATATGGTCGCATCAGATTCGGCTTTAAAGGAAAAGCTGCATCACCTATAAAATAATGGGGAAATGGTGAAGAAGATGATGATAGTGGTTTATTCGGTGGCACAGGAACCGTATTATTTAAAACGGATTTCCCGAAAGGACTAGTTCGAAAAATTCCTTTAATTAGAAAATTAGAATTTAAAACAATTAATTCTTTTTTAATCTTATTGCCATGCTAAATCTATTACTTTATTACTTATTTACCTCCATCACTTTGGCAACCATAGCTTCCCACGCTCGCTGCGATAAACGTATAATTAGCATCGCAAACACCCATCAGCACAATGCTGAAGAACTTCTTATATATAAAGAACATTGATCCGGAATTAGGCGGGCACTTCAGGGCTATGTGCTTTCCGTCAATAGCTCCCACGCAATTGGGAATATTCCACATATTTCGGAAGTTTGCCTCAATATCACTATATTGAGCAGTGGTTGGCTCGCTAACATAAACTGGAGACAACGAAAGCCATAATACATCGCACGTCTCTAATATGATGTTGCGGGTTGTGGTTTTTCCTAATTTGTAACTCCAAGCAATGGACTGAATGGAGTTTCCATGCGCTAAATAGCTATATACATTTGTTTGTGGAGGAGAAAATTATTAGTATAAAATATTACCTAATAAAAACAACTTACAGAAGCGTTATTGAAAGTCTCTCCTCCGATAATATACGTTGGCCGGGCTTTGTTAAAGAGCTCTTAATTAGAGTGAGCAGAAGCTCGTAAACACCCTTCGTCATTCTGGTATGTAGAAAGAAATGTTCATCATCCAGCTCCTTAATTTGTTTGAAAACTTTTCGATGGTATCCAGATGATAGCCAATCCCTGTTGACAGGTCGGGCGTACCATCTTCTCTTGCGTTTCACTTTCTTATTTTTAATTTGTTTGTACAGTTTTAGCAAATTTAAGAAACTGCCTACGATAAATACATCGTCAACATCTGAATCAAATTCAGAGTCTGATGCGTATTCAATTATATTGTCCATTTTTGTATTTTTTCACTTATTTACTCAACTTTTATATTCTGGTGTTATTTGGTTTTTAGTTTATTTTTTTCTTTGTTTATAAAAAACAGATGATCCGTTGATACAGAACAACTAACTACAATAATTAAAGAGCAGAACGGCACAGAACAGAACAGCATCGGAAAGTAAAGACTAATGAGGCCTTAACAGTGGTCATACATCACTTAAATTGAATGTTATAAAGCTATCATACAACATTTAATTAAACCCAATTACTTGATACATGTAGAAATAATATTGAACAGAAAGCATATGGTCGCTCCTACATCACACAACCTGGGGGTCAATTCTGGTTCTGTGAAAACGTGAAATGAAAAAAAAACTTTTCATTTTCGTTTTCATAACAACTTTTCATAACACTTTTCACATTTACACAAAATGCGATTCCCGTTCATGTTATGAAAAACTGTTTCATTCCAGTTGTATCCATGAAAATACTGTAACCATGCTATATAACTTTCAATGTCACTTACAGAGGGCGAAGTTTAAAAGTTTCGAGTGCGGCGTTAGGCCGTATACACAATTTGGTAATTTCTTGAGCCGCCGCCTTAATGTTCATCTACTGTTGGTTGAGTTTTTGAATATGTTAAACATTTTGTGTCTAACTTAGTTATTATTAAACAAATATTGGCACAAAAATATAAAACACTAAGTATAATTGCAACTATCTAGTATTAATACATTGCAAAGGGAAGCTATTTTCATACACATATTTAACAACAATAAAACATATGTAAACATTGTTACAAACGCGCGTACATATACAATATATATATATATATATATATATATATATATATATATATATATATATATACATATATATATATATATATATATATATATATATATATATATATATACATATATAGGTATATATAGATACATATTTTTTATTTTTTTTTTTTTTATGGACGTAATGATAGCAACTATCAATAGTGGCCCCACGACAACTTCACTAGCACCACCCTGGGACAGCTTTGGCATTTCATCAGGGTGGGTAGTATTATCAGTATTATTCCTACGTCCTCCTTAGTTCCTAGGTAAGGAGGTTCGGAACTGATGCGCATATTTAATCGTCAGTAGCTAACGAATCCTAAGACGTACTAACTCTCCTACGAATCTGTGCTAATCTGCGAAGTTCTATTAGAACAAGCTGTACAAAACTACACACTCTGGTCCAATTCAATAAGGATTCCAGCATGGTCGGAATAATATTCTCCGGGCTGATCGTACGCCCCAAGCCTTCCTCTAAATACGACCTCCAGTTGCTGAATCGTGAGCAGACAAAGACGACATGCTCAGCATCCTCAACCACATTCCCACCACAGTGTGGACAGAACGGAGAGTCGTCGTGCTTAAAACGAAATAGATATGACCTAAAGCAACCATGTCCAGACAAGAACTGTGTTAGGTAATAGTTCAGATCACCATGTTTCCTAGTCAGCCATAATCTGATGTCGGGTATTAATGAATAAGTCCATCTTCCCTTTTCAGTGGTTGACCACCGTTCTTGCCATTTTTGCATACATAAATCAGAGTTATCCCTATTCATGATTTCTAAATCGATAGGGATCATACCCGCAATGATAAAAGCCGCCTCGTCCGACACTGTCCGAAATGCACTACATACTCTTAAAGCAGCTAGCCTATACACAGGGCATACCAGCCCCACATATGTGGAATATCTAAGTGAGTCTGACCATACCGGGTGTGCATATAGGATAATGCTCCTTACTACTCCAGCGAGCAGTTTCCTCTGAAGATACTTTGGCCCTCTCGTGTTTGGCATGATCCGAGATAGCGCCAAACAGGTCCCTGATGCTTTGGATGCTATATATCGCCAGTGCTCGCGAAAAGATAGCCGTGTGTCAATCATCACACCCAGATATTTCAGAAATGCCTTTGATTCTATGGAACAGGTGCCAACATTGAGGGTAATAGTTTCCCTAGCCTTACGACTACTAATCAAAACCGCTTCGGTTTTATGATCAGCTAGAGTCATCTCATTGCAGTGATCCAGGAGTTTACTAATTGTACGCTGGCATTTGCAATGGTTTCTGCCTCCAGCAATTCCTTAGCTTCACACACCAGCGCTATATCGTCTGCGAATCCCACAATCTGCACTCTCTCAGGTAACCTCAACCTTAGTACTCCATCATACATTACGTTCCACAACAATGGTCCAAGTATCGATCCTTGGGGAACACCACCACTAATCCTACGTTTCCTTATACCCGCATCTGTACTATAGATCAATTCCCTATACCGGAAATAATCCTGCACTATCCCTATCAGATATTCTGGGATGTCCAATCGAGTTAGAGCATCAACAATATGCACCCAGCTCGCTGTGTTGAACGCGTTCTTCACATCCAGCGTCACAACTACACAGTACTCCTTTGTGCCATTCCTCCAACTCCTGCCATAGATAGTCCGTGCAGCAGTTTCTACTACCACGTTTATAGCATCCACTGTTGACCTCGCCCTCCTGAAGCCAAATTGGTTGTCTGATAGACCATTTCTGTCATCAACGCAATTCCCAAGTCTTCGGCAGATCACACCCTCTAGCAACTTCCCACATGTATCTATCATACACAGTGGCCGATAAGATGAGGGATCATCTAGGGGTTTATTGGCTTTTGGTATTAATACCAACTTCTGCCTCTTCCATCTTGTTGGAAAAATTCCCCTACCTAAGCATGTATTCACCATTCTTAAGAACTGCTCGGGACAAAGCCTGACGGCCTCCTTTAATACTATATTTGGAATGCAGTCGAGTCCAGGTGCCTTCTTGTCTCTAAACCTAGAGACAACGTCCTCAATCTCAGCTATTGTAACCGGGGGAAAATTTAATGTCCCAATTGGAGGGTTGTGCTCCCAAGGTGGTGCGTCCTGCTGGGGAAAGAGATGGTTTACAATTTCCTCCAGGATTGGCCCCTCACTCGGTTGCAACGGGGTCAGGCATTTAAGTTTTTTGGTGACCAGCTTATATGCGAGACCCCAAGGATTATCATCCACCTCATCACAGATATTAAGAAAACACTGCCGCTTGCTCCTACGAATTGCATCCTTTAGGGCCTTCCTCCTATTCCTGTAATTCTCCTGGTATACGCTATTCTCTAACCTACCTCGAGTTCTTGTATACTGCCTTCTGGCACGTATACACTCCGCCCTTAAGCCGGCAATATCATCATTCCACCAATAAACCGGTGACCCCTTTACGGATCCTTTCCGCCTCACCATAGATGCATCGCACGACCGCGTGATATGGTTTACCAATTGTTCTGCCATATTCTCAGCAGAACCATTTAATTCCATACCTTCCATACAGATGGCAAAAATATCCTTATCAAAGGTATTCACTTTCCATCCCGACAAACCTTGTGCACGGGGAGTCACATGCCGTATATCATCCTGTATATCCATAATTATGGCACTGTGATCGCTGTGAGTATAAACATCAGATACTCTCCAGTTTACACGGTTTATAATGGTATCGCTGGCAAACGTAATATCAATAATTGAACCACCATTTCCTCCTCTAAATGTTTCCTCATCTCCAGAATTCAAGAGCACAACATTTAGCGCAGAAAGGGCCTCTAATAGCATCCTTCCCCTTGCATTTGTCAAGGGGCAGCCCCATTCAACAGCCCACGCGTTGAAATCCCCTGCTATTATAACAGGACTCCTGGCTGCAGCGTCCATCACTATGTTGTCTATAATAACACGAAAGTCATCAATAGAATACCTAGGAGGAACATAACAGCTGTACAAACATATGCCGGAAACAGTGGCCCGCGTGTACCCACATTGCGGTGATAACCTCTCCCTCAATATCAAAGAACCGGTAGTCCATATAACTGCTGTATCTGTATCATCAGTAACCCAATTTGCAGATACAATCTTCTTATATGGCTCGCTGAGTACAGCAACGTCTACCTTTAAGTCTCGTACGGTTTGCCTAAGCAACTCCTGTGCTGCTTGGCAATGATTGAGATTTAGCTGTAATATGCGCATCCTGATTTTTAAGTAGTGTTTAACCTCTAAGCTTTTGTAGCGCCCTCTTGTAGTACGGGCAAACTACGCATCCGGTGACATGGTCACCATTAGTACTTCCACCCTTTCTACAGAGCATGCACGAAGGTCTGTTGGAACATGTTGCAATCTTGTGGCCAGCTTCCCCACAACGCAAGCAATTTCCGGATAGATCCTGGCCGCTACAATTCGTCGCCCTATGTCCAAAATCGAGACAGTTGTAGCACCTCTTCGGTGCTATCTTTTCCCGTATTCGACACACGACCCAGCCGATGCGTATCTTGGACATCTCTAGAAGGCGTCTAGCTAGAGGAGCACTCAGGCCAATCGTGGCAGTTTGTGTTCCCCCATACGCTCTCCTCAGTGATTTAATTGCAGTCAACTGCAGTACCTTAAAATCGTTGGATTTACTAACTATGGCGTCATAGATGTCCTCCTTGGAAGTCACCTCATCTATGTCCCTAATTTCAATCCTAACCTCTTGGGATAGTGCCCGTACTTCGGCAGTCCCACCCAGTACCGCTTCCACCTCCGACCTGAACACACCTATATTCTGGTGAGCGGGTTTAGTGAGCTCCAGTAGCAGCTCACCCTTCCCAGTCTTCCGAATGCCCTTCACATTCTCCCCCAGATTACTAAGTTTAGGGTCCTTCTTCACTTGCTTGAGAATCTCAGCATAGGAAGCGTTCCCACATGTTTTAATAACTAGGACATCCGAACGTGACCCCTGCTTACTCCTAATCCTATTTCTATTCGCTTCCCTGGGACGGACCTTTATCCACCCAGGTTCCTTAGTGCCTGGGTTCGGCAAAGCAGCACCATTCGCTGCCGCCGATCCCACACAGCTACCTTCACTACTCCTGATTGCATCTACTGCATCCTTCCTCTTCTTCTTAGCCCTATTCCCCTTTGGCCCAAGAGTACTTTCATCTCTCCTACGCTTCGGGGTCGCACCTGCAGGGACAGGGGGAGATGGTCTTACCATAACCCCTGTCTGCGTCTGCTTATTGCAGGGCACCTTGAGCTGACCAGTTCCACTGCTCAGCTCATCTGCCACCTGCATATACAATGCCTGTATTTCTCGAGACATCGATACTATATCCTTGTGGACATTCGATCTTGTCTTGAGAAAGTCTAATAGCTTTGCTATCCTCTCTCCTAGTTTTCCAACCTTGCCTTTCGGTTCCTGACCACCGTCTGTGGTGCCAAAACCTACCCTATGCGGCGTGTTCAAAGCCGTAGGGGGCGATCTCGCGATCACCGGCCTCTTCAGGAATGGATTCTCAATTTCGCCATTTCCAGAGCCTTCCGCTTTCGCTTCTAAATTATTTTTATTGATCTTCATTCAATTGGGTCCAAACTCGCAGCCGCTGTCTCCGTTCGTTGTGCAGTCACGTTTAGATCCCATGGGTGTCTTTGCAAGCAGTGAGGTCCATGCGAGGGTTGACGAAGAGACCTTATGGATCAATCCGCCAGAGCCAGATCCGTGCTAACCGGGAATCAACATCCGGACCTACACCACCAACTTAATGATGACGAACTTCAAACGTACTTTGAGACTTGCCAAGTTTTAATAGGACGGAGGCAGTTGTGGCATTAGCCTGAGAGCCATTTCTGTACAAATTCACTCATACATACTTAAGTCCCAGAATACCACATCTACCAGCCCAGGGTTCTACCATTTCAAATCGTTTTCCCAGGAATGCCATAATTAAGACCGTACTGGACTTGGTCTTAATGCCAAGGACTTCAAAGCCCCATCTCAGTGTGCCAAATAAAGGGCCACACTGAATAACAGGTCTTCTTGGGGCATCTTTGTTCAAGCCCTCCAACCCGTTATAATAACTCAGGGCCGCGGGGTCGTTACTCCCCGTTATCCGTACAAAATATCCTTATGGATTTTATATACGAATATCCTTGCGGATATATACATACATATATATATATATATATATATATATATATATATAGGTATATATACATACATACATATATATTATAATTCCATATTCAGGAAGGTATGGAATTAAATGGTTCAGCTGAGGATATGGCAGAACAATTGGTAAACCATATCACGCGGTCGTGCGATGCATCTATGGTGAGGCGGAAAGGATCCGTAAAGGGGTCACCGGTTTATTGGTGGAATGATGATATTGCCGGCTTGAGGGCGGAGTGTATACGTGCCAGAAGGCAGTATACAAGAACTCGAGGTAGGTTAGAGAATAGCGTATACCAGGAGAATTACAGGAATAGGAGGAAGGCCCTAAAGGATGCAATTCGTAGGAGCAAGCGGCAGTGTTTTCTTAATATCTGTGATGAGGTGGATGATAATCCTTGGGGTCTCGCATATAAGCTGGTCACCAAAAAACTTAAATGCCTGACCCCGTTGCAACCGAGTGAGGGGCCAATCCTGGAGGAAATTGTAGATCATCTCTTTCCCCAGCAGGACGCACCACCTTGGGAGCACAACCCTCCAATTGGGACATTAAATTTTCCCCCGGTTACAATAGCTGAGATTGAGGACGTTGTCTCTAGGTTTAGAGACAAGAAGGCACCTGGACTCGACTGCATTCCAAATATAGTATTAAAGGAGGCCGTCAGGCTTTGTCCCGAGCAGTTCTTAAGAATGGTGAATACATGCTTAGGTAGGGGAATTTTTCCAACAAGATGGAAGAGGCAGAAGTTGGTATTAATACCAAAAGCCAATAAACCCCTAGATGATCCCTCATCTTATCGGCCACTGTGTATGATAGATACATGTGGGAAGTTGCTAGAGGGTGTGATCTGCCGAAGACTTGGGAATTGCGTTGATGACAGAAATGGTCTATCAGACAACCAATTTGGCTTCAGGAGGGCGAGGTCAACAGTGGATGCTATAAACGTGGTAGTAGAAACTGCTGCACGGACTATCTATGGCAGGAGTTGGAGGAATGGCACAAAGGAGTACTGTGTAGTTGTGACGCTGGATGTGAAGAACGCGTTCAACACAGCGAGCTGGGTGCATATTGTTGATGCTCTAACTCGATTGGACATCCCAGAATATCTGATAGGGATAGTGCAGGATTATTTCCGGTATAGGGAATTGATCTATAGTACAGATGCGGGTATAAGGAAACGTAGGATTAGTGGTGGTGTTCCCCAAGGATCGATACTTGGACCATTGTTGTGGAACGTAATGTACGATGGAGTACTAAGGTTGAGGTTACCTGAGAGAGTGCAGATTGTGGGATTCGCAGACGATATAGCGCTGGTGTGTGAAGCTAAGGAATTGCTGGAGGCAGAAACCATTGCAAATGCCAGCGTACAATTAGTAAAGTCCTGGATCACTGCAATGGGATTGACTCTAGCTGATCATAAAACCGAAGCGGTTTTGATTAGTAGTCGTAAGGCTAGGGAAACTATTACCCTCAATGTTGGCACCTGTTCCATAGAATCAAAGGCATTTCTGAAATATCTGGGTGTGATGATTGACACACGGCTATCTTTTCGCGAGCACTTGCGATATATAGCATCCAAAGCATCAGGGACCTGTTTGGCGCTATCTCGGATCATGCCAAACACGAGAGGGCCAAAGTATCTTCAGAGGAAACTGCTCGCTGGAGTAGTAAGGAGCATTATCCTATATGCACACCCGGTATGGTCAGACTCACTTAGATATTCCACATATGTGGGGCTGGTATGCCCTGTGTATAGGCTAGCTGCTTTAAGAGTATGTAGTGCATTTCGGACAGTGTCGGACGAGGCGGCTTTTATCATTGCGGGTATGATCCCTATCGATTTAGAAATCATGAATAGGGATAACTCTGATTTATGTATGCAAAAATGGCAAGAACGGTGGTCAACCACTGAAAAGGGAAGATGGACTTATTCATTAATACCCGACATCAGATTATGGCTGACTAGGAAACATGGTGATCTGAACTATTACCTAACACAGTTCTTGTCTGGACATGGTTGCTTTAGGTCATATCTATTTCGTTTTAAGCACGACGACTCTCCGTTCTGTCCACACTGTGGTGGGAATGTGGTTGAGGATGCTGAGCATGTCGTCTTTGTCTGCTCACGATTCAGCAACTGGAGGTCGTATTTAGAGGAAGGCTTGGGGCGTATGATCAGCCCGGAGAATATTATTCCGACCATGCTGGAATCCTTATTGAATTGGACGAGAGTGTGTAGTTTTGTACAGCTTGTTCTAATAGAACTTCGCAGATTAGCACAGATTCGTAGGAGAGTTAGTACGTCTTAGGATTCGTTAGCTACTGACGATTAAATATGCGCATCAGTTCCGAACCTCCTTACCTAGGAACTAAGGAGGACGTAGGAATAATACTGATAATACTACCCACCCTGATGAAATGCCAAAGCTGTCCCAGGGTGGTGCTAGTGAAGTTGTCGTGGGGCCACTATTGATAGTTGCTATCATTACGTCCATAAAAAAAAAAAAAAAAAATATATATACATGTGCACACACACTCATGTACACACACACATACATATATAAATATATATATATATATATATATATATATATATATATATATATATATATATCTACATGTATATATCTATATATATATATATATATATATATATATATATATATATATATATATATACAATATATATATATATATGTTTGTACGGCAATTAGTTTAGGTAAGCTGCCGCTCAATAATTGTTAGTAACCGCCGATGCGGGGTTCTGAGTAATTGTCAAATGAAAAAAATAAAAACAAACTCGCACGCATTAATGAATAAAAATAAAAAAATTATATCTACTTCTTTCAGAACAATTGTACAAAAAATAATAATAAAGATTATAAATAAAAAGTTAATGGTAATTCATATACATATACAGATTCGTATATTTGTATATATATATATATATATATATATATATATGTATATATATATATATATATATATATCTATATATATATATATATATATATGTGTGTGTATTTATGTATATATATATATATATATATATATATATGTATATATATATATATATATATATATATATATATATATATATATATATATGTATATATATATATATATATATATATATATATATATGTATGTATATATATATATATATATATATATATATGTATATATATATATATATATATATATATGTATATATATGTATATATATATATATATATATATATATATATAATGCATATACATACATATAAAAGAATAGAAAAGTTAATGAAAAGCATTAAAAGTTAAATGAAAAATATTAAAAGTTGAATGAAAACTATTAATAGTTGAATTCACTTTTTTAAAAGTATTTCCATAAACTGTTGTGCGTTTTCCTCTTGGAACCTTCTCCATTGTTATCACGATAATAAATGAAGTGAAATATTTTTTTTCATATGAAAACTTTTTGACAGTTGTTTACACAGTTGCATTGAACCAGAATCACCATTGATGTGCAAATATGAAAAAATTTCGTTTCATTCCGCCTGTTTTTTGCATTATGAAAACACATTATTGTCCTTACGTTGTTTCATAGTACGCGAATCAGAATTACTATGAAAAGCTGAAAAAACTTTTCATTTCACGTTTTCACAGAACCAGAATCGACCCCCTGGTTGGGAAGCTGAAACTAACCTTAGGTTTGAGCAAGTTGTATTAAACCATACCCAAAAATAAATAACAAACCAAAGTAAAAAAATAAAGCAAGCAAATCCAACCCACAATAAGATAAACACAAAAATGTTTGCATATCTTAACATTGCATTTATTTGAATTGGGAGTGTTTTGTACACCGTTTCCTAATACCATTTATGTTCACTTGTATTTAGTATCAACTTAAAGAATCTAATTACTAAAAAATAAACAATAAATAAAATCATCAACCATATATAATTAACAAATCAATAAGAGTTTCGAACGATTAAAAATAAATATTTCACATACATGTAAAAGAAAAGCAGTATAAGTTGATTCCTTACCAAACATAAAACCCCATATTAGAATCGGAGATTGATACCCTTGCACAGTCGTGATTTTTGTCCACTCTCAGTAGATCCTAGACTCGCGTCGTTACACTCTCCCCACCAATTGCTACACATTCATATCATCGCTTTATACAATACGTGTTTCAAATAAAGTTTCTCAGAGATTCGAAAGGGTTCTCGGGCATCTTCCACTGAAATGTCCTCGTACAGTCTGTGCTATTTTCAACTCACCATGTCTATATTGGACTCCTTTATTCGGGCTTCCGATCATGTTTTCGAATTCCAGGCATACTTTGACTGATCAGCAGTCTCTTCATATCTTGGAAGCACACAAGGATGACATTGTTCATATATGGTCCCGGTTGTGACGACGAAAGTCAGCCACTTCGTTTTTGGCGCACACATCATCAAGATGCCCCCTTAGATTTAGTTTCTGCACCAAAGGATGAATATTACTTTTATTTGCATTGTTTTTATATTGTTCCTTTATATTAAAATGAAAATTAACTTATAAGACTGAGATGAATCAATATTACTTTTATTTGCATTATTTTTACATTGTTCATTTATATTAAAATGAAAATTAGTTTATAATACTGGAATGAATACAGGTTACTTTTATTTGCATTATTTTTATATTGTTAGTTATATTGTAAGTAAAATTAGTTTATGACACTGGAAGGAATACATTTTTACGTTAATGTTTTATTATTATAAGAATGAATTCCAGTTATTAAGCACATATTTTCGCTAAATTCTTTATACATACCTTACTTATACCATAAGCATGAACTGTCGTTGTTATTTAGTAAATAAATAACGATAGCCACATACTACATGTCCCATACAATTGGCATGCTGATCACTGTTAATGATCATCAGCTACGAGTGGTTGATGTGCTGATACAATGCACTCACATGTACATATATGGTGGTTGTGTTGTAGTACAGCAAACACATTAATGATCATCAGCTACGAGTGGTTGACGTGCTGATACAATGTACGCAGATGTACATATATGGTGGTTGTGTTGTAGTAAAGCAAACACATTATTAAAAAAAACCGAAGTAAAATACATAGCTGCAGAAATTTGGTATAAGAGGCGAAACACAACGGATAAATTGGCAGTTTGTGTCTGGCTGCTGGGTGAGGAAGGTAATATTACCAAGCGTAAATTCCATAGTAATATTATCATAGTAGTACGACTATTGAGTTGGCGCAATCCACTTAATAGAAATATTAGAGAGGACGTTTAGGAAACCAAGCCAACAGATTGCCTTTTCCAGTGGACGGCGTATGTCATCCAGTGGAAAAAGAAATCCAGAAGCTAGGGGTCACTAGGGTAGCTGGAGTAGTTCGGAATACTAGGGATACAGCACGCTCCGGAAGAAAAGAAGTGTCCGGATTTGCATCCCCGCGTGGAACGGCGTATGTCATTCCAACCGGAGATCAATCCAGACACCAGGCGTCCCTATTCTAATCGGCCGTCTATTAGAATAGGAGCATCGCACTCTTACGGAGCGTAGGACATAGGTACCATTTCTCGTGGTGCGGAGAATTTCAATCCTAGAGAAGTGTGACCGGAAGCCTAGGTGTCGCTAGTGCTGTGGAATATTCGAGTCGGTACACTAACCCCGATACACCGAAACGGACTGTCACTCAGCTCCGAACTTATTCCTGGATGTATTAGGGCCACCGAATATCCGCCTCTAGTCAGCTAGTACTAGATCTAAGAAGATAAATAAACAAACTTTACCACTTCTACACTCAACCGAGTTTTATTTTGGGACACTGGACTCCGCTGAACTACCCCAGCATTAGAGCGGAAACCCGTGTCGTTACACGGTTTAAGCAATGTTATGTGTGATTTTAGACAAGTTTGACCAAATCCAACAGGAGGTTGAAATCGAGACCATAAAACAGCGTTTTTATTCCACTTTCGAAGCTCACGTCAAAGTCATTGCTAAGTCCAATGAGCTCTTAGACCAGCTTTGTCGTAAACCGATTCTCAATGCAGTTGTTGAGGACGTTTCTCCTCCCCCACATGAATTCACACATAGTCTTTCGCTACCACCCTGCGACACAGACGTTTTCTATGGAGACTATCAGTCTTGGCCAACGTTTCGTGACATGTTCACCGCGTTATATCGAAATAATAAACGACTGTCTCCAGTGGAGAAAATGTGCTATCTCTTAAAGAAGACCCAAGGGGAAGCTCGTGATCTTCTAAGAACATGCTCCATAACCAACGACGGTTTCGAAATGGCGTGAAAAAACTTAGTAGGTCGGTATGAAAACAAGCGGATTTTCATTAATGCTCAATTGAAACCCCTATTTAATGTATCCCCGGTTCTCAAAAGAAAGCGGCAGTAGCATTCGGCACATACAGCGCACTATAAATGATTGCGTAACCAATCTCACCCTCCTTCATATTAACACTGAAAAACTGGGACGCAATCTTCGTCTATATTTGTTCTCAAAAAATTCGAATCCCCTTAGTAATAAGAATATCAGGAGCTATAATACTAATATTTCTGAAGCAAAAAGTGGAAAATGCTCTCTTTGTTCTAATGCACACCCCCTGAGGCTATGCCCCTCATTCCTTCGAATGTCAGTGGAGGACAGGTTTTCTATCGTTAATAAACAAAATCGTTGCACAAACTGCCTAGGATCGTCTTATGTAGCCAAAACTTGCCAAAGTCGATACTCTTGCCATATATGCAAACAAAAGCATAGGAAATTCCGCAACCAGATTATCCAGCAATACTTCTTCCCACTTCATCACTCCCCGCCACGAACGTAAATGACACTAGTTTGTCGATTCCCCGTCAAACCTCTGACCTCAATTTTATGCCATCATCGTTTACCCACGCTGCCGCCAAAGTACGACAATCATACTCTACTCATTTACAGTCCACTCCGAATCCTATCGTTTTACTTGGCACAACACTAGTCGATGTTTACTCGAATAATCTAAAATATACAGTTCGGGCGCTCATTGATTCCACCTCTTGGTTACCTCCAGCCAAGTGTGTCCCATTCAGATAGGGTCACCCATTGAACAATCCTTTCGAGCTCATACTAATGCCTTCGTGGTAATGAAGCTTACAGGCCAACTACCCCATTGCCCATTATCAACCCTTAAATATCAACCTGCTGATAGGTGGTGACGTTTATCCCAGGATTCTCAAGGACGGCGTACGTTGGGACCACCAGCAGTCACTCGTAGCGCAAAAAACGATTTTCGGCTGGATTCTCACCGGCAAACTATCTGCGCATAATATCGCCCCGGTCGTTTCCTCTTTTTATAATGAAGTTGATTTAAACCGACAACTACAAGCATATTGGGAACTTGAAGAAGTCTCCAAGCAGGTTCTGCTTTCTGACGATGATATATATTGTGAAAACCTCTATAAAACGACAATGTATCGCACGAAAGACGGCAGATTTGTGGTATTACTACCGTTTCGCCGCGAATATCCGAACGATGTAGACCTGGGCGCCTCCCGGTCTCGCGCCCTCTCACAGTTCCTCAGGAACGAGCTTCGGTTAATCAAAACCCCCGAATACTATCGCGTCGTCTCCGAATACTCATTCCTTAACCAAATGACAAAGGTCACCCCATGCGATAACAACGGCACATACTACTTGCCCCATCACGCTGTTATTAAGCCGGACAGCACCACAACGAAGTTACGAGTAGTTTTTAACGCATCCAGCCCCTCATCAAATGGCAAGAGTCTCAATGATTTACTCTACCCCGGACCTACCCTGCAATCCGATTTAACTGTGTTAATTTTGCGCTGGAGGCTATTTAAGTATGTTTTCAATGCGGATATAGAAAAAATGTACCGTCAGATATTAATCAGCCCTGCTCATACCCCTTTTCAAAGAATAGTATTTAGGACTTCCCCTCAAGAGAACCTCCAAGATTTTGAACTGAACACAGTGACTTTTGGCGTCAATTGCGCTCCATATCTAGGCATACGCACCCTACATCACTTAGCTGAAATTTGCGAGCCATCTAAACCCTGTGCCTCTACTATTCTTCGCCACCACATGTACGTCGATGACGTATTGGCAGGCGCTAATACTTTATCCTCTGCATTAGAAGCCCGAAATGAACTCAGGGAAGTGCTGCAGTCGGCTGGTTTATCTCTCCGCAAATGGACGTCCAATCATAAGGAGTTACTTAACGATCTCTGCCCGGAGCACCTTTTGGGTACCGAGTTCCTGAAGTTATCAGACTCGTCCACAACTAAGACTTTAGGGCTTCAGTGGAATGCTGGTGGTGATTATTTTTATTTCCGTTTTAAAACCTACCCCGACCGAAGCTCAGCCACGAAACGAAAGGTCTTGCCCGAAATCGCTAAATTCGTCGCTAAAATGATAATGCAGCAAATCTGGAAAGATGAAACAAAATGGGACGAGGAACTACAGCCGTCTACATTAAGGCAATGGCATGCATTTGTGGACGATTATAAGCTTATAGAAACTCTTAAAATTCCTCGATACGTTGAGTTTGATCCTGCCCTTTCTATAGAATTACATGGCTTTTGCGATGCATCCGAGAAAGCCTACGCCGCTACGTGGTACATCCATACGGAAAGAGCCGGCGTTGTCTCGGTACATCTTTTGACAGCAAAGACAAATATTGCTTCACTCAAATTTTTGTCGCTACCCAGGAAAGAACTTTGTGGAGCAGAATTAATGGCTACCATACAAAACCCTAAACTACGGTTATGGACAGATTCGACTATCGTTTTAGCATGGCTGCAGAAACCACCCCATCAATGGAAAACCTTTGTCGCAAATAGAGTTACGTCAATCACCGAGAAGGTTGGGAGCCAATCGTGGTCTCATGTCGACTCTAAAAGCAACCCCACTGATTTGGCATCTCGGGGACTTTCAGTCTCCCAACTCATTTCCAATGATTTATGGTGGCATGGCCCATCATGGCTGAAACTCCCACCAAGTCGTTGGCCGACTCAGCTCTCTGATTTTTCCACCGATGAAGAATCAAAACCGATTCTGGTGCACGTATCGCAGATGCAAACCACCGATATTCTGTCAAGGTTTTCGAGCCTCCCCAAAGCTCTACGCGTAATATGCCAGATATTTCGTTTCTATTATAGATGCAACTCACGACAGCGTCATAGATTAATCAAAACCAATGAGATCACAAGCGCTGAGTTAAAGCACGCTAAATCAGGATTAATTATAGCGTGTCAACGGCTGTACGTTTGAACATGAGTACATGAGTATCTGTTATTATCGCATGGCAAAAGTATACCCCGAAATAGTAACCTTTTAACCTTTAATCCCTTTTTAGATGCCGTAGGCATGATGAGAGTTAACGGTCGCCTGGCCGATTCACCAACACTGACCTATGATGAGCGGTATCCGGTCCTATTGCCTTACAAAGGACACTACACCCAACTTTTACTAACGTTTCTGTACACCTCCACAATTCATGGTCAGAATGCGCTGCTATACAGGCTTATGCGACACCACTATTACGTTCCAAAACTAAAGGTTCTCATCAAAAGCATATTGTCACAGTGTCGAACATGTGTTATCCAGAAACGTATTGCAAGTCGCCAACTTATGGCTGCGTTACCCTCCAAACGAACAATTTTAACTCGACCCTTCACCAACTCTGGAGTTGACTTCGCTGGGCCCTTTACCCTCAAGACATATGCCGGTCGCGTATGTAAACTAACCAAAGGATATGTGTTGGTCTTCGTGTGCTTCGCCACAAAGGCCATACACCTTGAGGCAACCACGGAAATCTCTACTGAAGCGTTCTTGGCAGCGTTTTTTCTCGCGCAGAGATGCCCCCAGCGCCCTATATTCCGATAACGGAAAGGCATTTATTGGCGCCGCCAATATATTGAACACCGAAAAGTCAACGTTTTTTACGCAACTGCGCCAGCAAGTCCTAGATCAACACAGCTATGCTCCGTTAGATTGGCATTTTATTCCGCCGGGAGCGCCGCATATGGGAGGACTGTGGGAAGCTGGTGTTAAAAGCTTCAAGTTACATCTTAAGCGAGTATCTCACAGTCAGAATTTTACATACGAAGAATTTTGTACTATGCTTTTCAGAATCGAGGCGTGCTTAAACTCTAGACCTTTGTGCCCAATGAGCGAGAATCCTGCCGATCTATGCGCACTTGCCCCGGTCATTTCTTGATTGGAGGCCCGTTGTTATCTCCGCCCGAGCCTGACTTGGCGCAACAGTCACTCAGCTATGTTAATCGCTGGCAAAAATTAAAGGTTTTACATCACCTCTTTGCTCAGAGGTGGAAAGAGGTGTACCTTAAAGAACTGCACAAGCGAAATAAATGGAAATACCCTCAGCGAGATTACGAAGTCGACGATTTGGTCGTTATAAGGAAGGACAATTTCCCTCCTAACCAATGGTGCCTGGGCCACATCGAAAAAGTAATCCGCGGCAAAGATGACCGAGTTCGTGTCGCCGAAATACGAACTGCCAACGGCATCATGACTAGGCCTATTGTTAAATTAATACTACTCCCTAAACCCGAACAATCCTAATAATTTTTCGTAACATTTCTATTATAGCCGCCATGCCGTACAAGTCTAGAAGAACCCGCACGTCCTGCGACGATAAGAACCGTCGTCTTACTCACCGAACCCAAAGGAATGCTCTTTGCCGTTTATGCCAGCACGACCACCCATTAAGGAAATGTTCACAATTGGAAAGAATGAACGTGTCGGATTATTATTATTATCATTATTATTATTCTTATTATGATTATAAACCCATTTCTGGTAGCCTTAGTTGCATAATAGCAAGGGGGCCGGGATGTATATGCGTAAACGTGCATTATGGCACACCTCTTATTAAGATACTGTGTTGTATGTTGTCACACAGAGAAAATAACATTATTACCGCTTTGCAGATTTTATTCTTTTCTGCCTGAATACACGCAAATCACTCTCATAGTATTTACTTAGCTTTTGTTATCTACACCGAACAGAAGTACATCTAATAAGCACCTAAGTGAAATAAAGAATTAAATAATAGTTTCGAAAGTACAAGTTTCTTTTTTGGTTTTTTATTGATAATAACTAATGGTTTGGACAATAAGTGAACCCAAACGTGAATGCAGATTTGTTTTCCGGACAACCACCTTCTGTCTACGAGTTCATACCCCAACAAGTATTGTTGAACAAGTGCGCCATGTCTATCACAATGTTTCAAATATGCATAAAGTGCTTGACAATTCATACAGTGATGACAACGCAGTCCCTAACGCATCACATATAGCTCTTTTTTGTTCAAAATAGTGATTTTTACTGGCTGTTTCACAATTTCGAACGAAAATTTATCCGTACGAAATCTGTGTTATTTGTAAATTATTTTGGGCGTTTTGTTTTTAAAAGTTTAGCTTGGCTACTTAGGATCGAAAATGTAGCAGCTTTGATATTTTAAAAATGTAAAAGCAGCAAAAAGTAGGACAATCCCAGACACTTGTTACAAACGTAGGAGGACAGACCCCGAAGATCTAAAAAAGAGGACGGCGTCCCGGGAAAAGAGGACGGATGGCAACCCTACTTTAAATCCGTATTTTGCAAGTCTAAATGTTTAGCTGAAGTTTAAAACTTCCGCCGCATCTAATTTCCCATCTGTACACTAATTCTTTCTTTCCGCAATTCTTAACTGCTGTTAAAAAAATTTTGTTAATTTTTTTTTTCTAAAATATGTTTTTAAATAGACTCTAAAATCTCAAAATTTATTTTTGCACATTTAATTTATGCGCAGCTCAAAAATATGGGAATAGTACAATTTGAGAGTACTTTGTACGCTACGTTATCTCCAGAAACTATATTAATAATAAACTAAAGGCAATTTGGTTAAAAACAGACATAGATATGAGTAGCTCTTATTGAGGTTATAGGACGATTGCTATATTTAATATAGTTAGGTTGATGAGGGAACTCATTTCGGGGTGTTGTTGGTTGAAGTATACAGTTAAGTATATAGTTCGACTCCTCTCTGAGTCATGAAGTGCACTCTCCTGATCAGCAGGAGAATGCACTTCATTTGTATGGCTCATCTCCAGAGTGCTGATCCGAATTAAAAAACAAGTGAAAGTGCTATATTCGGCTGTGCCGAATCTTAAATACCCTTCACAGATGTAATTCTTCTTTCCTTCTTTATTGCCAAAACAGAAAGTAGATTTAATTAAAAAATCAAAATGATGTTATCAGTTACTTTTATATTTAAAAAAACGTTTAAATATTTCGGCTAATAAGCTAAATGTTTGGTTTTTCTTATTTCTAATACCCCTAAAAGTCTTTCAAAAATATTATATATATGTTTAATATAAAAACAAAAAGTAACAATCCGTTTCATGCACCCAAAAAAGTTCTAATTGTTTAAAAAGTTCTAATTGTTTAAAGGACTATTTCTTTAGATTTTTTTAGTTTTTAATACCAAGTTATTTCTTCCTGAATCAAAAATAGCAAATTATATGGTTACTTTTATGAATAAAAAAAATGTCCATATTGGATTTTTAATTTTTTTGGTTTTTAATACCAATTTAACTCTTCCCGAAGAATAGAAGAGATTTCATTCACAAAAACCAAAATTAGGAACTTATATGCCTACTTTTATGTACCAAAAAATTTTCCAATTTTTAATTTGAAAATTTTTAATACTAATTAATTCTTCCTGAAGTATAAAATAGGTTTAATTCATTAAAAAACAAAATTTGGAATTTATGTGGGTACTAGAGGCGAATTTTTATTTTTTTACCAATGCAATTTTTAGTGAAGTGTAACATAGTTTTACTTGACAAAAAAATTAAAATTTTTAAACTTTTTGGTCACTTTCATGTACCATGAAATATTTCATTGTCCAACCCTGGAGTAGAAATTTTAATTTTTTTTTTAATTCTTTATACCAATTTTGTTCTTTCTAAAATATAAAATAGCTTCATTTCGCAAAAAAAAACAACGTCAGTTGCATTTTTTGGTTACTTTTATGTATAAAAAAATTTCAATTCCCAGCCCTGGGAACGAAATTTTAATTTTTTGTCGTTTTTTTTGCCTATGCAACACTTAATGAGGCATGAAATAGTTTTATTTAAGAAAAACTTAATATTTGTAACCATTTTGGTCACTTTCATGTACTACAATATATTGCAGTTATCCAACTCTGGAATCTAAATTTTGAATTTTTCTAATTTTTGATACCAATTTTGTTTTTCCTGAACAAAAAAATTGTTTTAATTAGTAAAAAACCGACGATAGTTGCCTTTTTGGTTACTTTTATGCATACAAAAATTTCAATTTCCCAGCCCTGGAAGCCAAATTTGAATTTTTGTTTGTTCTCTTTTTCATCAGTGCAACGCCCCATGAGGTATAAATTAGTTTTTTAATTTAAAATTTTTAACCGCTTTGGTACATGTACTATAAAATATTACACTTGCCCAACCCTGGATTCGAAATTTTTTTTTTTTTTTTTGAAATTTTTTATACCAATTTTGTTCTCCCTAAAACATAAAATAGTTTAATTTCGCAAAAAAACACGTCAATTGCATATTTGGTTACTTTTATGTATAAACAAAATTTCAATTTCCCAACCCTGGAAGCGAAATTTTAATTTTTAAAATGATTTTATCAATGCAAATCTTCATGAGGTATAAAGTAGTTATATTTAAGAAATATTTCTAATTTTTTTAGCCAATTTGGTCACCCTCATGTACTATAAAATATTACACTTGTCCAAACCTGGATTCGAAATTTTAATTTTTGATACCAATTTTCTTCTTCCTAAATTATAAGACAGTTTTAGTTAGCAAAACAAAAAACAACATCAGTTGCCTGTTTGATCAGTTTCATGTATAAAAAAAATCAATTTCCCACCCCTGGAACAAAAATTTTAGTTAAAAATTTTTTTTTTGGCCAATGCAAATCTTCATGGCGTATAAAGATTTTTTTAAGAAAAACTTAAATTTTTTAACAATTTTAGTTACTACATGTACCACAAAATATGGAATGGGCCAAAAAAAATTTTAATTTCCCATCCCTGGAAATTTTTTTTATTTTTTTAGTTTTTAGACCATTGATGCTTCAAACATTAAGAAAAATAATTGATTTTTGGTATAATTTTTACGTCGAGAAATAGGTGTAAGCTTCCCAGCGCTGGAACCGTACTTCGGACCTTTCTGAATTTCAATACCACTCTATTTAAGCTCATTTCCAATCCAACGGTCCTAGAACGAAGTCTCTAGCTCTACTGGGGGCTTGGGAAAACCGATTTCATGTACAGACGGACGGACACACGGACATCGCTCAATCGTCATCGCTATTCATAAGGATTCAGAATATATATACTTTATGGGGTCCTATATTGATAGCGAAGAATTTACACACGGAATGACAAACCTATATACCCTTTCACTTTTTTGTGAAGGGTATAATAAAAAATTTCGCTTATGTCCTGGACATACACCTAAGACAGTAAACGCCTGTTGTACGCTCTCAAGTAGAAGAAAGCAAAAACAAGCTCTCATTGACGTTGCACCTCACTTCCTTCTAAGCTGGGTAATGTCTGGTCATTCACAAAAAACTAGGATGTCAGTTGGAGGAAAGTGGGCAGCGACAAAGGGAGTGCTCTAGCGTCTCTGTGTCTTCCCTGCTTGCCCTACCTTCATTGTTGTTCACGGCCCCCATCCGGTCTCAAGTTTGAGTGCTCCGACAAGCCGCCGATTAACGTTCCTAGTTAAGGCTTACTAAATTTAAATCGTCCCTTTGATTTTTGTGGGTAGCCCAATGCAATTCTTGAATGGCCTAGAGATGAAAAATTTACCGTCTCTCACTCAGTAAGACCCTAGCTTCCCGTACGGAAATATCCATGACTGCCTATATCCATTAAGTGATGCCCAGATATTTTGATGATGTGAATTGCTGCCTTTTCCGATCCAATTTTCTAGACGTTTAACAACCAGAGCTGATATTTAATACGAATATCTATAGACTATATATATATATATATATATATATATATATATATATATATATATATATATGTATATATATATGTATATATATATATATATATATATATATATATATATATATATATATAGTATATATATATATATATATATATTGTTTTAATAGTATGTTATTGACCCATAGTGCTATACAGGCCAGCTGTTAAACACTGTTCTCAGTTACGTACAGTCTGGCATCTTGTTTTTATTTGAATTTCGTTGAGTTAATAAAGGCATGCGGGTGACTTTGAGCGTCACTCTTTAAACAACAGCCCTACAAGAAATGAATGACTGGAACTAATACACACAAAACATTTTCACTAACACATTTGAATATAAGGCTGACATTTCTTAAATTTCGACAATACATTTTGATTTTAATTTTAGTTTTCATTTCATATTTTTTTATAGAAAAGAAATCAAATATATAAACAATATCAAGAAACAAATCGTAAATTTTTAGTGAAATAAGACATGTAAGTATACTATTTAATATCACACAACAATTACAATAATAATTTATTTTTACAGCCATTAGTTATTTCCGGACGAGTGGATTAACTCAAGGAAGAACTCACCACCTAGGCATAGACCTAGGTGAGTAAAGGACAATCACAAATCTCTACAAAAAGCTCACCAAAAACCCAAAAGTTAAGGCAAAGTTAGCTAATATAAAATAGTACGTAAAACTTATTAGATGTTGTTTAATTGGTGTTTCTTTTTTGTTTATTTTAGCCATTCTGTTCTATTGCAGCGCCACAAAAACATCGGCCCCAAGAAGTAGATCTTAGGTTATTTATTAGTTTGTAAAAATATTATTAATTTTTATTATAATTCTTGGAATAAAAAATTCTAAATTAAATTTTATAATTGATTTTTTTATTTGCGCTGAAGAATATAAACAAAATATAACAGAGTTGTCAGGTTTGAGTAGACATTTGATTCTTCAGTACTGAGCAATCAACTGATGAGACATATGTGTATACAAAAAAGCACTAGAGTGAGCAGGTGAGCAATATTTTCTAATGGCGGCAGAATTAATAAGTACGACAGAGATGCAAACTCACATGTATACAATTGTATACATCAGTTTTTTCATATTGCCCTTAAGAAAATGATAGCAAGTTTTGTATAGGCAATGAGGTATTAAGCCCTCATCACTATCAAACAAATGACTAGTCAAATGTTCGGTAGTGTTCTTGTAGGGAGAACATGGTGTCAGAAGTGGCAGTCAGCAGAAAGAAAATTAATTAAAACTTAAAAAAAATCAATGAGTGTTCGAACTCACGGGCGATGTGTTAACACCTTTTTGTTTATTTATTTTATATTAAACCCACAAAAACAAAGAGAATGTAAAGCAACAAACAAATGTACATACATACATTAGGTGTGTTTCTTTACTCTAAATTGGGCGCCCGCGGGATCCCAATCTTACCGAAAAGCGTTCCCGTACTCGAAAATTGGGCAAATGAGAGACATTTCTTCTTCTTCTTGCACGAAACAGCCCGTACTTTTTCTTCGGGCTAGTTTGGGCAAGTAAATAAACAAACAGCTGTTTGAAAAATAAACAACATCAAAGAAAAATTAAATTGACAAAAAAACATAAAAAAATTGGAAAGTTGTTGCAAAAAAGATTTAAAAACTTCTGGCGAACAAAGTTTTATAAGTTTTTACATAAAATTAAGAAAGAAAATATTATAGATACGCTGCAACATGTAAGTAAAACATACGTAAGTAAGTATGTATGTATGTATATACTACATGCAAGTTTTTATATAATAATTTTGACATACAATAGTTTTGGTTTTTCGCGTTCCCGTACTTTTGCACATTTTTGTCTTTTATTGAGAGAATTTATAGTTAGCTCTCATTTTACCGAACTTTACCCAAAAAGTAAAGAAACACACATATTGTTATGTTTGTACATAAGCTACATACGTTGCTGTCTTGCTACCTCATTTTTATATATGTACGTATAACCACGTCACTATTCTCTTTGCTATGCATAAGACAAAACCGAACCAAGCAACAACAACAAAAAACAAAGAGAATGCAAAGCAACAGACAAATGTACATACATACATTGTTATGTTTGTATATAAGCTACATACGTTGCTGTCTTGCTATCTCATTTTTATATATGTACGTATAACCACGTCACTATTCTCTTTGCTATGCATAATCACTTTCAATACCGACTGCCAAGCAACGAACAAACACATACTCTTGCATCTTATACCTTACACTTGCGTATGTATTGAAACTGATAGTTTACTGCCCTAGAGGCGCGCGTATAGATGTTAACATATCAAAAATTAACTTACAAAAAGAAGAGTACTTAAAAAAAAGGAAGTGTGAAAGTTTTACCATTGCAAGCAAAAAAAAGTTGCAAGCATAAGTAAAATAAAAAAAGGGGTTGTAAAATAAAAGTATTACATATTCTGAAATCAAGTAATACTCTAAAATCAAAATGCCGGACGATGTACAAGCACATGTTAAAGCGGAAACTAGACAGTTTTTTTCAACAACAATAGCTCCGATTAATTTAATGTCCAACAACATGGCAAAGGAGTGGAAATTTTGGTTCACCCAATTTAAACTATTTCTAAGAGCATCCAATTTAGAAAACTAGTCGGATCAGCGTAAGGTTGCATTGTTGCTGCACCACATGGGTGTTGGTACTCTTGAAATTTTTAACTCATTCAATGAGGATGTAGACAAAATCACATATAACTCACTAGTAACCAAGTTGGAAGAATATTTTACGGCAAAAGCATATATTGTAATGGAAAGACATTTGTTCTTCACATGTAAACAGATGCAAAACCAAACCATTGATACATATGTTACAACTTTACAAAATCTGAGTTTAAACTGCGACTTTGGATCAATACGTGAAGATCTTGTGAGGGATACATTCATATGCGGTTTATCTCCACAATTGGCTGGTATTCATGAAAGATTACTATCTGAGGGGTCGATTTCTTTGAGTAAAGCAATAAGTATCCCAAAAAGCATAACAATGGCATCGAATTAGAGGAGATTTAAGAAGTTGAACCGGTGATAAATGTTGTTAAGAGAATCAAATTTCAGACTGCATACAACTACAAACAGCAAGGTAAATGTAATCGTTGTGGCCAAATCCATAAAAGTCGATGCCCCGCTGAAAACGTTAAATGCCATGATTGTGGAAAACGGGGACATTTTGCAAAAATGTGCTTCTTCAAAAAGAAAGTCGTAAAGCAAGTACATGCCGATGAAGAAAATGATGACGACGTGGAAGAGGATACGAACTTATTTATTGGGACTCTCTCGAAATCCGCAACAAACCCTGCAGAGTGGAATATAGAGGTAAAAATTAATGGTAACAAATTATTATGTGTAATAGATACGGGTGCACAGGCCAACGTAATTTCATCTAGAACAGCGGATCTTTTAAAATTAAGAGATATGTTAAGAAAAACGAATGTTAATATTTTTACATTCAGTGGAGAAAAATATCCAGTGTTGGGTACAGTAAACTTGGAATTTTTGTTTGAAGAAAAAAGTTTTATGTTAAAATTTTTTGTCGTAAACATTGAATGTAAAAATATAATTGGCCTAGAATCTACTTTAAAATTGAATTTAATTAAAAATGTGAATCTTGTAACAGTAAATAATATTTTAAATTATGTATAAATTTTTATTAGTCGAACTTTTTTATGTAAATTGTTAATTTTATCAACGGGCTTAAGTTCGAATCTGCAAGACTGCAAACCATTTTTTATTATTTTATTAATAAATGAATTTGTTCAAATTCTATTTTTTATTAATTTATATTAAGATTGGAATATTAAGAATATTTTTCAATAATCATCAAACCAGCAGAACGGATCAGTATTGATTTCGAGGCCGCTACGCCATCTCATCAGCGTTCTTTGTTCAATTTTTCCACTTTTGCAAGTGGTGCTACTTAGTAGGAATATCAACTATTTAACCAATATTTTAACGAAAATTGAATATGAGAAGTTATCACATTCATATTTTTAAGTTATTACATTTTTGGTTAGTACGAAATTCCCCAACCCTGACGATTAATATTCCCAATATTCCATGTATCTCTTTCGCTTTTTCCTGAGCCATCGGCTGCCTGAAATTTTTCATTCCGAAATGGTTAAACTATTTGGTGATATTTCTGGATTGATTATCTACATAGACGACTTTTTGATTCACTCATCTTCCATAGAAGAACATGTAAAAATTTTGGAGACAGTCCTTCAGAGGGCAAAGGAGGTAGGATTGAGATTTAATAAATCAAAATGCAAAATATTAAAGAATGAAGTTAAATTTTTGGGTCACATCTTTAGTCAATTTAGTGTAAGGCCTGATCAAGAAAAGATACAATCTATTATTGATATGCCCAAACCTAATGATGTAAAGGAACTACAGAGGTTTTTAGGAATGGTGAATTATTTAGGTTCCTTTATTGAAAATTTAGCAGTAAAAATAGAAATTTAAGGATTTTATTAAAGAAGGATATTCAGTGGCATTGGTCAACAGCACATTTTCAAGAATTCGAGAATCCTAAGCGGGAGATTACGGAATATCCTGTACTAACTTACTTTCATCCAAATAAAACATTAACACTGACTGTTGATGCTTCTAAATTTGCACTTGGTGCTGCAATTATGCACGATAGACACCTTATAGCGTATGCATCTGCATCACTGACAGGGTCACAAATAAACTGTGCGCAGATAGAGAAAGAGCTTTTTGCTATTCTTTTTGGTTGTACAAAATTTCATCATTTTATTTATGGTTCAAGAGTAATGGTAGAAACTGACCATAAACCTTTAGTTACCCTTTTTAATAAACCACTTTACAAGATACCTGCAAGACTCCAACGATTTATGCTTAGGTTACAAAGTTATGAGCTTTTAGTGGAATATAGGCCAGGTAAATGCTTGCATGTGGCAGACAAGTTTTCAAAGGCTCCTTTACAGGATACAGCGCTGACTGAGATGGATGAGGAGATATCTCTTCATTGCAACTTTGTGTCATCTCATATAGAGGTTCCCTTTGAGAATCTGAAGGAGAATACAAAAAATGATAAAGTTCTTTCAAAAATAGCGGGGTACATTATGAATGGCTGGCCAAGATACAAAAAAGACGTAGATTTGGAGGTTATGCCTTATTATAAACTGAAAGATGACATTTCTATTCTAGACGGTATTTTGATGAAAGGGCATCAAATAATAATTCCAAGAAGTTTGCGAGGTATTATTTTAGGAAAACTTCATGAAGGTCATATGGGAACTGAAAGATGTAGAAACTTGGCCAGACAATTTATTTATTGGCCTCATATCAATAATGATATTGAGAACTTAGTTTCGAATTGTGAAATTTGTATGCAACATCAGAACTCCAATGCCAGACCAGAGATGCTTCCACATGACATAGTAGATATTCCATGGTTCAAAATAGGTTCCGATTTATTTGAATTTAAAGGAAAAACGTATCTCCTTGTAGTGGATTAATATTCCAAGTACGTGGAAATAGAACTGCTTAATTTGGGATATAAAAGCTCGCAGGTTATCTTAAAATTTAAATCTATTTTTGCCAGGCAAGGAATACCTTTTATACTGATTACAGACAATGGTCCTCCATTCAATTCTGGGGAATTTAGTGAGTTCTGCGAGAATTGGGGTGTTAGACACGTAACTTCGAGTCCGTATCTAGCAAGATCTAACGGATTAGCAGAGCGTTCCATTCAGACTATGAAGAAACTACTTTTAAAGACGCTGGATAGTAAATCGGATCCTTATATTGCCCTTTTGCATTATAGGGCTACACCTAAGGGTAATTTACCCAGTCCATCGGAACTCTTAATGTCACGTAAATTACGCACAAAAATTCCTTCTATTGTCAACAATTTTGAGCCAAAAGTCATTGATGCAAAATATTATAAACGAGAATTGGACAAGAATATTCAGAAATATAAAAACAGGTATAACAGAACAGCAAAGGAGCCCAAATCAGTGAAAACAGGGGATAGTATTATGTTTAAAGTCACACCTGCTAGTTCTTGGTTTCCAGGACGTGTAGTAGAGCCATGTAAGGAGCCAAGATCCTTACTAATAAAAGATTATAATGGTACTTTTTACAGGAGAAGCCAAGAACATATTAGAAAATATCCTGAGAATAAAATGATTGAAAATAAAGAAGATTGTGAAAATCCTGAGACCAGTAGACAAAATAATGCATTGCCGACAGGGAGACTCAGAAGACTATGTTACAAGGGTCGGAAGATCTATTCAAAGACCTGACAGGTTGAATTTGTAATAAGAAGTTTGAAAATGTTTTTAAATATCTCTTTATCATTTTATTGAATTTGTTAAATTTATATTTGTATAAATTATACACAGATTTTATTGAATTTATAAAATGTACATATGAATTTAAATATTAAAACCTAGATTTATTTATTTGATAAGTTATTATTCACCTTTATTCTATTTGGCGTCGGCAACATCGTCGTCAATTTTGAGGCAACATCAATATAACACAACGTCAATACTGATTTTGTATTCCCTAACAGTATTATGACGATGTTGACTATTTATCGATACATACAACACACATATCTAATATTTGAGTCAGCTGATTCATTTAGTTTCGGTAAAAGTGTTTTTGAATAAATAAAACATTGTGCATACATTAAAATAAAAATGATTTTTCTTCTCGATTCGGACTCCAGTGACGAAGAAAATAAAAAAATTGATAGTGGAAAGAAGACTGCTTAGACAGAAATCTTGTATTTTTAACTTGCCCGATGAGAAGTAAGTAACAAATATGAAGCAATAATTTCCCAAGTAATGGATTTTTTGTCCTTTTTAAGATTTGAAAGTTATTTTCGATTAAATAAACTATCTTTTAAACATGTCCTACAAGTAATAGAGCCTCATTTAAAAAAAGGGACGAGGTCAACATACATATGTTCTAAATACCATAAAATTGGCAGCGAAATTGCGATTTTTGGCTTCTGTCAATATTCTGGCTTGGTCACAAGTATGTCTTTCAAACAGTTCATCGCGGTTGGCGGAATTCTTTTTTGGCGCTGAGCTAATCTTGTTTCTTAAATGGTTAGAACTGGTTGTTGATTTTGATGGCGCAGAAGCTGTCGATTTTGATGGCGCAAAAGCTGTTGATAGCGCAGAAGCTGTTGATGGCACAGAAGGTGTCGATTTTGATAGCTCAGAAGCTGTTGCACTTTCCTGTAAACAGTAAAATATTAATGTCCCGCAAGAAAGTATACCTATTAAAAAAATATAGCTTTCCAATTGGACTGATTCCAGAATGTGAAAATCAACACTGACATCAGTATCTGGAACTCCCTGAACCATACCATCGGGATTTATTTGTTTTTCAACTGCAGCAGATTAGCCACAGCTTCCTCTAAGGGGTCAGTATTACCTGTTCAAATATACCACCTCCAGTAGCTTTACACTCTGCTCTGTTTGTCGCCATTTTCCTTCTGACTTTGAACTTTAAGTCCCGCCAAATCTATAAAAATAATTTCGTTAGCCAACATATTTTTCAAACAAACAATTTACCTTACTTTTTGCCATCCATCGCCAGTTCTAATTGGTGGACCAAGCGAATTTAGCACAGTAGCAATACTCTCCCACTCTTCCTTAAAATTAGTAGGAGCAATGTCCCTGCGAAATCCTCTGGCTAGTGATGGATTCTTTTCAAGTTCCTGGACAAGCTTCTCGAATTGGCATTTATTTGTTATATTAATTTTTTCCATTATTTCATTTAAACCAAAAATCAACACAATATACCAAAAATTCAACACAAATATATAAAAAAAATACCAAAAACATAGAAAGAAAGACTGTAATGTTGATTTTTTCAAAGTTTTTAAACACAACAGAAAGCAACGCAAGACAACACCAAAAATGGCAACGACAAATTCAAAGGCAATTAGGACCAAACATATGTTAAAAGTTATCGATAAATGGCAATACCGCCAACTAGAATACAGATTTGAAACAAAAGATAAAAAACGGCGTTGTTTTCTATTGCCGTTGTCAAATAGAATAAGGGTGATTAAATTTGTTGTATCTATAAAAGGAAGATGTAGTAATAGTATGTAATTGGCCCATAGTGCTGTACAGGCCAGCTGTTAAACACTGTTCTCAATTGCGTACAGTCTGGTATCTTGCTTTTATTTTAATTTCGTTGAGTTAATAAAGACATGCGGGGGGCTTTGAGCGTCACTCCTTAAATGACAGAACATATGTATATATATATATATATATATATATATATATATATATATATATATATATATATATATATATATATATACTCTAAAACTTTTGCTGAAAAAGTCTTGTTGTTCAAAATTACGTGAATTTTGATCGTACAGCAAAAAATGAATGAGAAATAAACATAATTTTAAACAAAGTACTAATTATTATGTCAAAATTGTCCCCTTTTAAGCGACTGTGTTCAATGTGACTTAACAATACGAAAAATGTTTAAAATTAAATATATCTATCCAAAATCACAACACTTAATGTAATAATATCAACTTTTTCATAAAGAAGAAGCATTAGAGAGTTTTTATTTTATAGCATATGGCGTGAAATTTTCTGTGAAGGATAAATAGATACAAGTAATATTTAAAATATTAAAAAAAAACGTATAAACAAAATGTTAAAATGCCAAGTTTGTGAAAAAAATTTAAAAAAAGCAATGGGTTTAAGTGTTTGTTTTCAAGATGTGGAAAAATTTCAATAATTATAATTCTTATGCAGTGCATTTTATATTATATTACCTCATTTGAAATAAATATTCTTATTTTAGCTTGTATTTTACATACATATGTACTGAAATACTAAATATTTAATTTGTTTTTACGTAAGTTTTCATATCTCTTTTAAAATAAATATAATTTTAAACAATAATTGTACAAGTGCATTTTATTAAATTATATAGGATTAAAATTAAAGATATATATATATATATATATATATATATATATATATATATATATATATATATATAACATAGCATATTTTGTTCAAAAATCGACAAATTGTTTGAAAATATATGTTGTGTAATTTTAGGTCAATTATATTCGGTAAAGTGTTGCCGACTATTATTGACGTAAATTTCAACAAAAGTGTTTTAGAGTGTATATATATATATATCGTTACCTGAAATGCAAAAGGGCGTAACAACCAAAAAATTCAAAATGGGTTTTTTCATTTATTATTGTAGAGCAAATCGAATTACATGTCCTCCTACATTTTTACAGCCCTACTGTCAATAACAACCATTTTATTAAAGAAAATCAAAAGGTCGTAACAACAAAGTTGGTTTTTTCTTAAACCAAAAGGGCGCAACCCACACCAAGCAAAAGTTAACTGCCAAAACTCTCTAATTGAAATGCAGTTTTCGGTGCTAGGTAATAGGCAGTCTAGATCTCCCATTTTTTCCAAATTTTTATGAGTTTTCATTTTAAAAATAATTTCAAAATTTCTCTTTTTTACTACTTTTGACAAATTTGTACTCGAACAAACCTACTGTGTTAAATTAGGGTCAAGCAAAGTAAAAGTACATATAATTTTTGTAATTGGAATTCCGAAAATTCTAAAATCAGTACCCTGTAAATCTCCTCATCCCCAAATCAAATTTTTATCCCCGTCTGACGATAAGTCTCGTAAATTGGCAACATTGAACAAAATTGAAATTTTTACAGTTGTAAAGTTTTTGCAACTTCTGACAACACTGATACATTTTTATTTCTATTTGCGCCTACGTTTGTTACTTCATTAAATGTGAAAATATCAATCGTGTTAAAATGTCGGAAGAAAACCAAAAAAATTGTGAAGAAAAATGCGTAAATGTTCGTGTAAAAAACAAAACGAATCGAATGTACGAAAGAAAATATTTCGGAATGAATGGAAATAATGTAATTGAGAAAAAGGCTAGACAAATGAGAGAAACTTGTAGTTCCAAACTATGTAAAAAAATTGCTTTGCGACAGTGTTCTCTTTTTTGTGAAGATAAAAGAAAAGAAATATTTGATATTTTTTGGAAGATGTCTTGGGAACAAAAAAAAACTTTACGTTATTAATCTAGTAGAAACATCTAACAGAAAACGCATTTACGCCGAAAATTCAACTCGTTTAATTTCTAACTTTTATTTCTTAAAATTGAATTCTAATCGGATTCCAGTCTGCCAAAAAATGTTTCTCTCCACATTAGGAATAACACAAAAAATGGTAAGAATATGGAAAGAATCTAGTGGATTACATTGTACTCCAGCGATTTCAGAGAAACAAAATAAAGTGCCTAATAATTGCAAAAAAAGCTATGACGATCGTTTAAACTTTTTAAAGAAATGGTTAGATGGTATTCCAAAATTGGAATCCCATTATCGCCGGCGTTATTCTAAAAAGTTATACTTTGAGGCCGATTTTAAGTCATACAGACAAATATATGATCTTGACATAGAGGACATCAGAAAGAAAATGAAATTTCCCAGGTATCATTTCCTAAATTTATGGATGTTCTTAAGGCAGGTAATTACGGTTTATTTAAACCACGAAATGATGAGTGCGATTTGTGCGTTTCTTTCAAATCAAAAAATGTATCAAAAGATGAATATGAAAATCACAGATCAGAAATTGAAAAAATGAGAAATGAAAAGTTAAACGATATAGAAAATGCACGTTCTGGTCTTTGTTTACTGTTTTGCATAGATATGCAAGCAGTCAAACTTGTCCCGCAGACGAACGCTAATTCTTCGTATTATAAAATGAAGCTTCAAGTACATAATTTTACCGTATACAATGTCATTACACACGAGTCAGATAATTACATATGGGACGAGACGGAAGGTGCCCTAACGTCATCGTACTTTGCAACATGTATTATAAAACATTTAGAAAAGGTCATATCACAAAGTCCAGAATTTCACCACATCATCATATATTCAGATGGTTGTTGCTACCAAAATCGTAACGCCATTTTAGCGAATGCTTTGTTGTTGTTTTGTACCGAAAAAGATGTGACGATCGAGCAGAAATACTTAGTTGTAGGACATACTCAAATGGAGTGCGATGCTACTCACTCTATTATTGAGAGAAAGCTAAAAAATATGCAAGTAAATTTGCAGTCACAGCTAGTGGATATAATTAAAAGTGCACGAAAAACACCTTTTCCTCTGAATGCTCATCTTTTAAATCACGCCTATTTCTGTAATTACGATGCTATTCCAAAGCGCTACACATCAATACGGGCAGGTAAAAACAGTATAAACAAAAGCATTTTAATGAAATTTCCTTAACAAAAAAGAATAAATTAAATTGCTCAATTACTTTCTTAAACTAATCGCCTAACCTAAAAGACTACTTCTTAATAATATTTCTATTTTTTAAATTATTTTTATTACTAAGGCCGAAAATCTGGTGATGATACCGTAAATATGATTCGAGCCTTAGCGTATGATCCAACAGGAGCCATTTATTTTAAAACTAATATAGAAAATGAATATCAACAACTTCCACAAAGAACTAAAAAGGATTTCGTCGTTGAACAGCCTTCACAATTACATAAGGAGAGACTAAAAATCTCGAAGAAGAAATGGCAACATCTCCAAGATCTAAAAAGATTAATACCTGCAGACTGTCACTTGTTTTACGACAACATTCCTTTCGAAGATTAATGATTAATTTTGCAATAACTATGTATTTAAATATATTTTTCCCCTTACTTAATGAAATATAATTTTATTTTAAATTTAAGGTGATTAGTGAACTGATTTATGATTTTTGAATTTTGCAGTGAATATTAACCTTTATTTTTTCTTAATTTTTTTTTATGAAATGTTATTTTATTTTAAATTTTAAGTTAAAAATAAGCATTTACAAGTATATTTAAGTTAATAAAATTAAATCTAAAAAACATTTGTGCTTTTTTTTTCTTCAAACTCGACTAGCAAATCATATGAGGACATTTTCACTTTAAACATGCCCTTTTGATTTCAGTTTTTTATAATGCAAAATGGCGCATCCCGCACATCTAATAAAAATGACGATTAAAGAAATTTTTTTTTCTACGAAATAAATGCATCATCGCAATTTAATGCTGTACTGAAGAAATTGCAACACCAGCTTCGTAATCTTTGATTTTTTGGAGTTGTTTGTCTCTCCTGTAAAATTTTGAAATATGTTGTTACGCCCTTTTGCATTTCAGGTAACGATATATATATCTATACATATATATATATATATATATATATATATATATATATATATATATATATATATATGTATATATATAGTAAATATATATATATATATATATATATATATATATATATTATATATATATATATATATATATATATATTATATATATATATATATATATATATATATATATATATATATATATATATATATATATTATATATATATATATATATATATATATATGTATATATAAATGAAATTTATTTGTTGGTGGTTAAGCAATGTCTATATCAGGCATGCTCAGTACGAAGAACGTATTTTCCACTCGAAGTCACACGTATTCTTATTCTCTTTTATTTTATTCTTCTCTGAGAACAATTTTTTCTCATTTTACCCATACACAATGGGAGGTATTCCGTACGTTGTATGAAAAAGTATTGTATGCTAAAGAATTAAAATGAAAAAATGCGTTTTTCTATAGAAATATATACTATTTTATAAAAAAAATCTTCCATAAAAAATTATGTGCTTCTAATAAGCATAAATTTTCCTAACTTAAAATACCCTTCTCTATAGAAAAATAGGGTTTTCTAAAGAAAAGATTTGTCTTTTTTTACACAAGAAATGATGTGTTCTATAGAAAAAATAAAAAAATCTTTAAAAAAAATCATTTAAGTTTATTTAGATAGAAACAATTCAATTCAATTCATTTAACACACATTTTTTCTTACAAAAATCTTGTACAACAATTACGTTTACAATAATATGTATATTCTATAATATATTTTTCCAATATAGAATACAGAAAAATAGTGAAAATTTTTTCTTTGACATTTTTTAACATCATATTTAAAAAATAAACATACAAACATCCGCCTCACATGTACATTCCTCGCCGTTTCAGCGACAACTGAATCAAATATAGAACAAGTAAAAACGTTATATTCGACCGGGTCGAATCTTAAATACCCTCCAAATATTTAGTAAGTGAATTTGATATGTTTAACTTGGTGGGACAGAGTTCCTTTATATAATATCGTACGTCAACGCCCACTAAAGGGGGCGGGATTCAAATATATACAATATCATGTTTTCCACAGACGAACGCATGGGCATTGCTAGACCGTCTTAGACTTCATCACAATTCTCTTTGGAGGGTATAAAAACTGTATTTTGGCGGGGTCGCTCTGGCAAGGGCTGTGGGGGAAACATTTCACCTTTGTCATAAAACTCTAAAAATAAATGCTTGGGATAATTATATACAAAATTAAAATTTCTTTTTTTTGATAGGGTCATTTAGAGGGCAAAGGGGGAGAGGGGTAGGGCAGAAACAGATACACATAAAACTGTAAAAATAAATGCTTGGGATGATTATACACAAAATAAAAAAAAATTTAGGGCAGAAATCGGCAGTCATAAAACTCTAAAGATAAATGCTTGGGATGATTATATATAAAATTTAAAAAAAAATTTTTTTTTTTGGTAGGGTCACTTAGGGGGCGAACGGGAAGGAGGGGGTAGGGCAGAGTAGTACCAGGTTTCGTCTCAGCTTCGTCATTAAAGCTTAAAAGTGTTATTTTTAAGGAATGTAGGCTTAAGTAAAACAATTTGTTAAATTTTTATGCTATTTTTGCCTATAAATTTTTTTTTGGTAGGGTCATTTTAGGGGGCAAAGGAAGAAGGGGGGGCTAGGGCAGAAATCGGCAGTCATAAAATTCTAAAGATATATGCTTGGGATGATTATATACAAAATTAAAAAAAAAAAAAAATTTTTTTTTGGTAGGGTCATTTAGGGGGCAAAAGAAGAGGTGGGGGGGGGGGTAGGTAGGGCAGAAATCGGCAGTCATAAAACCCTAAAGATAAATGCTTGGGATGATTATATACAAAATTTAAAAAAAAAAATTTTTTTTTGTAGGGTCATTTAGGGGGCGAAGGGGAAGGAGGGGGTAGGGCAGAGTAGTACCAGGTTTCGTCTCCGCTTCGTCATTAAAGCTTAAAAGTGTTATTTTTAAGGCATGTAGGCATAAGTAAAACAATTTCTTAAATTTTTATGCTATTTTTGCCTATAATAACGCCCACTAAAGTGGGCGGGGTCAAAAAATATTTTTATTTTATTTAATGGCTCCAAGTTTAAGGCGTTGGACCGTATTTGACATAAAAATATATCATTTGCTTAACCAAATAACCAAAAAACTTTAAAAATTATGTTGTTTTTTCTGGGTTGGTTTAGTTCTTCTTAGGGGAACTTTTTTCCCTCTTGCCCGATTTAGCCCATCTTCGAACTTAACCTGCTCTAAGTTTTAAAAAGTCCAAACGAAAAGAGTCTAGCTCTTTTCGTTTGGACTGTATCGTGATTTCCACAGACGGACGGACGGACGGACATGCTCAGTTGGTCTTAGATTTCATCACTGATCAAGAATATATATACTTTATGGGGTCTGAGATGGATATTTCGATGCGTTACAAACGGAATGACAAAGTGAATATACCCTCCAAATTCTTTTTTGGAGGGTATAAAAACAACCAAATTAATAGGTATGACCCATTGTGCATTCTGTTTGACTCAATTATGTTATTGTATAAGTGGGCGAAATTGTTCTGAGCATCGCTGGTCTATATGCATTTCATTGGTGCTTTACCAAATTGTCAGTAGACTTTAACCACAGTTTTGAAAAGTTAAAAACCTCTTATCTTATGCATATACTTCCGAAAACCATCTGAGAATTCACAACTTGTAAATTACAAATTATTTTCAAAAATAACAACAGAACAAGAATAGTAGGCCTTGAAACTCATACAAAACTAAACCAACAAATAAAGTATATTTGATATGAATCTATCTTATTTTTCTACACCTTTATACAATCAGAAATCCATTGGATAATAAGAAAAGTATTTATAAGGCAAAATGAAAAATAAAATCTAAATCAAACTGTTATGAAAACTTATTTTATTTGACACATTGTTGTCACAATACTATTATATATAAATGAAATTTATTTGTTGGTGGTTAAGGAATGTCTATATGCATTTCATTGGTGCTTTACCAAATCGTCAAATAAAAAAATTTTTCATAACAATATTATATATAGTATATATATATATATATATATATATATATATATATATATATATATATATATATATATATGTGCATACATTTATTTATTTATTTGTTTGTCCATGGAAAATTATCCTTACAGACAGTTTAAATAGTACACATATGTATATTTTTGAATATTGGTGATATAAACATATAATATCTTCAAAAATTTGGGACATACGAAACTATGCGTTTATATAGATTAATATAACTTTTTTTTATTGTAGTGGGGCTCGAAGAAAAATGAATAAATTTATAAAATTTGTTGAACTCGTCGCACATCCTTCTCAAAGGGTCAGCACTGGCATAATTTGCTCAGAAAAATGTAACTGATAACGGGGAAAAGGCCGTTGAGGTACATTAAAAGTTATATCGTTGGTTAAAAAACCAGAGCTTACATCGCCAATAATTATGTTGAAAATAAACGATATGTTCAGCACAGTTTTACGGCTTTCTAGAGTTGGCAGCTTGATAAGGGAAAGTCTAGCAGAATAAGATGGTAAATTTCTTGGGTTAAAGTTTAACCCACGAAGACAAAATATAAGAAACTGTTTTTGCACAGATTCAATAGCGCCAGATTGTGTTTTATATATAGGGTCCCATATCACCGATCTATACTCCAACACAGGCCTAACAAATGATGTATATAGACTTTTTGTAAAATACGGATCATTGAACTCTTTAGCCCAGCGTTTTACAAAACCAAGTACACCTCTAGCTTTATTGATTGTCATTGTTATATTAGCAATAATATTAAGTTCAGAATCAATCAGGATTCTAAGATCTAAGAATTTATCAACCGAGTCCAATTGATAATCTTCAAAAACATAGCGTGCAGGAATCGGACTTTTTCTAACAAAACGCATGTATTTACATTTTTTTTATATTAAGTTCCATACGATTGATTATGCACCAAGTGTAAAACGAATTTAGGTCGTCTTGGAGTTGTTGTTGATCAGATATCTGGCGATAAATTCGAAAAATTTTCACGTCGTCTGCATACATCGAATTGGATAAATGAATTATATTAGGTAAGTCGTTAATAAACAATGTAAACAGAAGCGGTCCAAGGTGGCTTCCCTGTGGTACTCTAGATAGAACATCGATGATTCTGGAATAGGTGTTTTTAAAACAAACGGTTTGCATTCTATCTCTCAGGTATGAACATATCCATTTTATACTAAGATCAATAAAGCCAAGCAAATGCAATTTAATTTTCAAAAGCATATGGTTGACTTTATCGAAGGCTTTGCTAAAATCAGTGTATTTCACATCGGTTTGTTCTTGTTGAAGAAATCCACGATCTATTACGGTTGTAAGATGAAAAAGATTAGTTGTAGTTGAGCATCTTTTTTGAAACCCATGCTGATAGGGGGATATCAAATTTGATACTTGACAGCAGAAGTGATCGGTGTCAATCTTTTCAAATAGCTTAAGTATATCACTCAATTTTGCAATACCACGTTAGTTTGCTATATACGATTTATTTCCTGATTTAAACAAAGGGATAATAAAGGAATCCTTCTATACATAAGGAAAATGACCATATTTGATGCATTGAATAAAAGTGATTAAGGCAGAGCAGTAGTGTCCGCACAGTTTAGAAAAAAGGTTGCTAGGGATTTTATCAGGACCAAAGTTGAACGAAAATTTAAGGCGTTTTAATTCCATGCAGATTGTTGATACATATATCAATAAATTGAATAGATGTTGATTGGTTGGCTGTTATCCTAACTGGATAATTAAACGAATCAGATTCAATTTACCATGGAAATTGAAAATAATAGAAAAATTCCCTACTTAGACACAATGTTACATAGAGTACAAAATAAAATCGTTTTCGACTGGTTTGCTAAAGATACGTATTCTGGAAGAATAATGAATTTCCACACCAACCAGCCCAAAAGCCAAATAATGAATACCGCAAAAAGCTTTATCAGAAGAGTTTTTCAAATCAGTGATAAACAATTTCACAACAAGAATAAAAGCATAATATTCGAAACATTAAAGAAAAATAGTTTTCCCACAGATATCAGTAAGTTATTAATCGAAAATTCACAAAACCAACCAACATATACAAACCTACACAATGACAACACAACGTCTACAACACAAAATAGAAAATATTACAGCGTACCGTACATACCTAATCTTATTGATAATACAACAATAAGAAAAACAATAAAATCACCCACCATATGTTTTGCATATAAACCAAATCAAACAATAAACACAATATTCTCAAAAACAAAAACACCAATAGCAAAAGAACAAAAATGTAATGTTGTATACGAAATACAATGTAAAGGTGGAAATAATGATAATTGTGATCTTATTTACATTGGCACAACAAAAAGAAGTTTGAAAACGAGGATGGGAGAACATAAACTGGATATCACAAGGAAAAAAGAGACAACGGCATTGGCACAACATATGATACAAACTGGACATGCAGCTGACATTGATAATGTTAAAATATTGGACACAGAGAACATCACGAAAAAGAGATACACAATTGAAAGCTTACGGATACAACAGAAAATAAGCAAAACGATGAATTTAAAAGAAGACACGGATAATATTAACGCAAATTACAGGGTGGTTCTAAACGAATAAAATTTAAGTATACTTTAGTTAAATTTTATACGAAAGCTTTCTAAGATGTGTAAAGTGGTTTTTTGACAAAAAAATTTTAACAAACAAATTTTTAATTATGTTGAACTATTTATAATTAACACAATTTTTAAAATGTTATTTAATTTCCTACAACTGTAAGTAATATATAAAAATATCCATAAATATTGTATATTCATAAAAGTTTTTATTGATTTAAATAGACGTTCCCTTGAAAAAGTAGACAAAGAATCTACGAAACGTCGGGAAAAAACTGTATTTAAAAGGAATTTTTAATTACATTAAAGATGAATTTTTGGTCAATTAGCTAAAAGTCACTACTCAAACAAATTAAGAAACTGGCCATAAGAACATTTTTAACATAAACGAATCGTCGTAGGTAGCATCCGAATAACTTATAACTGTGTCATCACTGGATTCCAATTGTTGAAACTTCATAGAAGAAGGAAAGCCAGTTGTTTTCCGCTTAGAATGAATAAATTTCAAAAACGACTTTGGATTACGATTAAGATTATATTTCATTATGTTTATATAGTTCTCATAGCACGATTTATTTAGCGATATGTATTCTGAGCTGCTAATCGAGTACCTTAGATAGTCAACGGAGGAACCAGACTGTTTGAATTTCTTAAAGCACTTATTCTTTTTATTTTTAGCACGAGTCAAAAGTTTATTATGTCAGGGTGGACCAATGAATTGCTTAGATTTTCGGGACACACAAATCCATAAAAGAGTAAATCATATCGTAGAACGTTTTAGACATCTGATCAACGTCAGTATAGCACGATAAAATGTTGACCCAATTTGTGTTTGCGAACAGCTCATTTAACATATTGTAGTTTGTCGAGTAGACCTTTAAATTTTTTATAAACGAGGGCATAACTGATTCCGCTGGAATTGAAGCAACTACTTCAATTGAGGGATGTTAACAATCTTCTGGAGTTGTATTGGGGGATGAGTGCCTAATGAAACACTCGGCCACATCATTGACGAATATTAAATCTAATAATCTATTATAGCTACGGTGACCATTCGTCCTTTTTTTAAGAGGACAGTCCTCTTTTTTTACATGATGTCCTCCTAGATAAACAAAAATTAAGGTGTCCTTTTTTTAATTGAAATGTCCTTTATTGTCCTTTTTTTATTATTAATACCTTCTTGTTTAAACTCCAATATTAAAAGTTTTTTTTTAAATACAATAAAAGTCAAAACCAGCTATACAATAGAAATTATTATCATTAAAATCTTTTTCTCAAGTGACTGTAATATTTCTGGACATATTTTGTTTAAAAAACATTCATATATGTAAGTAAGTCGACCATGCCTAGAATATATGCAATTGACTATACTCGTATATAGTAAAATAAATTTTTATTACATTTCTAAATGTCCTCTTTTTGTGGTTGAAAAATATGGTCACCGTAATTATAGCTGTTAAAAAATCCATTAATTTGGTATAGGCTAAGGTCATATACGGCATTGAAAAATTCGTCATAATTCGAACTCTGCTTCGTTTGAACAAAATATTCATCTTCTGGCAAATATGTCCAGGCAATAGAAAGTAAGTTAAAATCTCAAAAAAAACACATAGTCACCAGTAAAAGCGGAACGGGCGATTAATTCTATGGCTTCGGCATGCTTAGTGTATTAAATTTTCTGGTAAGATGGCGGAACATAAGAACATGCAACATATACTCTTTTACCATAAAGGTTTTTTAATACCGATATAAATTCTATATCATGCGAGGCGAAAAAAATTGAACTTGTTACAAAGTATTTAGGTATTTAAAATATTGTCATTGAGCCATGTTTCTGTAAACACCAAGATATGATGATCAATGTTGAAACTTTCCATATACAGCGTTGATAGTTTCGTTCTCAAGCCACGAACATTTTGGTAAACGATAGAAATGTAATCAGTAGTTGCATTTAGTTTTTTGGAGTGTTAGATTGACGTTGTGGCAGCACAACAATATTTTGTGATTGGCTTCTATATACATATTCCCGAACAAAAGTATTATTTGAACAGAAATTCGGATCAAGTAGAATACTATAAAAATCGGTAGAAACCGTAATTTTGAAAGATGATATAGATCTGGGTTGAGAAAAGTTGAATTTTTGAATAAAAATGGCTGCATCATAGCCAATTTTATTTTTCACATAAAATTCAACTGAATCAGAAGTAGTATCGCTTGCCAAACGAGAAACGAAAATTGTTTTTCTTGGAGGTACTGCTCGTAGCCGACTATAAGCGCCTACCTCCGAATGCGATTATAGCGGTCCGTTAGTAACCTCATGAATTTCGGTGACAGCTTCGGCGTAACTTTGCTGTGAATTAGCACTATCTAATTCAATGTTTATTGAATTAGATAGTGCTGCATGTACAGTTAAAATAGGATTGCGCGAAACAGCTGGATGATCGTCTCGTTTTTCTTTGTTGATGTTTCTAGGTGACTTACGACGTTTTGTTTGTGGAGAAGACTTCAAATTATCTAGCGATCTAAAATCGTCAAACAATTTACCATAAGCAGAAATACGTTCATTTAACTTAGAAGTTTCGTTTTATAATTCCAAAAATTTTGATTTGGTATCTTGGAAAAACGATAAAAGTCAACTCCTGTCTTCCATTCACATGTCGTCCATTATTCTTGGGTATAGCCACTACTACTAACCCAGAGAGACCACAGCATTTAAAGTGACAGCATTCATGGCAAAGCCAACAGACAACCATTCTGTCATCTTCGCCCGTTATGGTACAATTTTTAGCTAAACAGGCCATATCAATGAATATTATTTTTAACGTTAAAAATAAAAACAGGAGCAGTTAAAATTTTTTTAATTTTTTTTTGCTGGTATATGAATTTATTTTTGATTATTGTTGTTACTGATTAATAGCTATTGAGCACTGTGTTAGTTGTTGTTTTAAATTTGCTGTTTTTTGTTTTCTTCTTAGTTGTGCGTTTTTGGTGGATATCTCGTTAATTTTGTATTTTGCACATAAGATGTTATTATTGTTGTTTAAAGTTTAAAATTATAAATTATAAATAGTCACTGATTACAAGCGCGGATCGAGGAGGGGTCATGACCCCCCCAGTACTGCTATCTATTTATTATAAACTCATTGATAAATAAAATAAATACATATTACATACATAGGTATTTAAAAACATATTTTTGAAAATAAATATTGTCAGCAAAAAGTATTTTTATCATGAATAAAATACAAAAAGCAAAAATTAGCCCATATGAACGAGTATTCATGTACAACAAAAGCAAAATGTATATAGATAAGTGTTTGCTTGCTGTGTATTAAAATAACTTGTGTATTAAACTAAGTCCTCTTTCACACACATCAGGTATACTTGATCAGTTTTAAATTTTCTTTCAAACGTCATGACATATTACGGATGATAATCCAAAGAAAATATAAAAACTGACTAGTACCGTCAAGTCTGTACCCCTTTTCACGCTCTTCACCGCTCTCTTCTAAAAGATCAAGACTTGCCGAGTCAAACCTGATGTGTGTGAAAGGGGTCTAACTCATCTGCTTTGATTTTATTCAACGTCAAATACGGGTGGAAAACATGATACAATTGTACTTTTTTTGGTATAATTAGACCTTGTTGGTACCGTGGTACTACCACGACTAATTTGGTACAATTGAAATATCTCAATCAAAAGCTTACACCTAGTTATTAAAAACGTTTTATTGTTGAGCATTTTTGTTAATATATCAGTGAATCTGTTAATAAACATAAAATATTTCTGTGAATTATGCGGTTACATAATCAAAGATTTTGTGTCAACTTTTTATTACATACAGTATTCCAGTCAGCACTTCATGAAATTTTCGGATCGTTTCTTACTCCTCTGCTTGTTCTATATATTTATTTTGTCGTTTCAAAATAGTGTCTCATATTTCTACTAAATTATGGCTCATTTAAGTAACAATTATTTACAATTATTTGCTATAATTTTTCACAACAGAAACATTTTTCATCGTTAGGCTGCCTTATATTTGATTCAAAAACCATCACGTTGAAAAAGGGTATAATAAATGATTTCCAAATACCGAAAAAGTTTTCAATCAATGTCTCGTTGCCTAAATTTTAAACTACCAGAATATTTGTTATCTTAAATTGTATGACTGTTTGAATAAAATTTAATCAACTGATTCATAGATTTTTATGTATATAATATTTATTTGTTGTATACTTGTGTAGAGAAGTTTTTGAAATGAAAAGTACATTTGAAATGAAAAGTAAATTTTATTTAGTTAATTGGTACAAAATCAAAATAGCTTTTTCCATCCCTGAAGTCAACTCTTGTTTGCATAAACACTTGAATAAAACATGTTCGATTACCAGACGGACAATTAAGCAAACGATGCGTTCGCCTATATGATACTGTTTTCATTCAACAATCTCTTTTGCTGCGTTGTCAACAGAGAATAAAAACTTTCGTGTATGATGTCATTAAAAGATGTTCGATCTCGAGTCGTCTCACATATACTTGTATGAAGCGTTCATCACTCCTTTGTATCGTTCTATTAGAAACATAAAAAAATCATTTATGTACATGTATATGGAATGTACACAAGTTCACTTGTTTATCATCATTTAAATTTTAAAATACAGTCGAATCCGCTTTAGCGCAACACGCCTTACTGAAAAAAATCGGATTAATGAAAGCGATGTAAGTTCCCGCACTGATTTTAAACGCAGCTAATCTTATTCACTTCGCTTTAGCGAAACATCGCTTTATTGAAAATATCGTATTAGTGAAAAGCAAAAGCTAGCCCACAACTACGTTTTGTATGAAACTTACTTCGCTTTTCGCTTCGTTTTTATTGTTTTTGAATAAAATATAAGGCAGCCTAGCGATGAAAAATCTTTCTGTTGCGAAACATTATAGGAAATAATTGTAAGTCCGTTACTTAAATGAGCCATAATTTAGCAGAAATATGAGACATAAGACACTATTTTGAAAGATTCGGGTCTAAAGAACCGTTTTCTCTCGAAAGAACAATAATTTTCAAAAAGAAACGACAAAATAAATATGTTGAACAAGCAGAGGAGTAAGAAACGATCCGAATATTTTATGAAGTGCTGACTGGAATACTGTATGCAATAAAAAATTGACACATGTTGAGTGACATCAGAGTTCCATCATGCGCAGAAAAGTATTTTTATTTCAGCTTGTTGGCGTAATTTTTATTTTATCATTCTTGTGTGCAACTATAATGTACTTAAGAGAAACATGAGAGAAACTTTTCGTAAAGTTTCATTAAATGTCATTTGTTAAATTAAAGAGCCAAACTGAACGCACATTCCGTACTGAATTGCTTATTCATATTATAGTTGGGTCTTTATTGATTTCGAAATGGTTGATTTATGGATTGAGGAAATTATATATTAAACAATTAAATTATATTAAACAATAGCTTAAAGTTTTGAAACCTATAAAGATGGCTGTTGAAAGGTTGAGCAGCCGAGATACAAATATTAAGTCCTTATGTCAAGATATCCAATCGGTTCCTTCTACTCATGTTTCATGCATTTCATCTACGCATTGTTGAAAGGGGGAACAAGAAATTGCACACTTTGGTAAAATATTTAAAAGAGCCTGATTTCTTCAACCATAATCACGAAACTTGTTTGTTTTCCTATGCTTCTAAGTACTCAGTAATTTAATATGCGGGAAATTTTTTAAATCATATTTTTGCCAGACCTAATGATATTGAAGAAACTAATGGTGATGTTGAGCTGTCAAAGAAAAAACAGTTGAAGATGTTTTAAATGCAGCTATTAATAATGCTAATGCATGTACTCAATCTTACTCCAAAACTAATTTAAGATGTTCAATAAAAAAATAATTGAAATTTTTGGAAGGAAGTGGTCAAAGGACCAAAAATGTTGAATTTATTTATATGCACTTCTAACCATTCGTCCAACTTCGATAGAAAGTGAGCGGCGCTCTCGGTACCAGGGCAATTTGCTAATAAAATTAGAAATAGACTTTCTGACGAGTCTATAAATACTTTAAACGTTTTAAAAAGTTATTTCCTAAGCCAAAAAATTTGATTTGATTTATTAAAATATATTATTCTAATTTTCCCAACAGGCTATAGGTTCAAATTTGCGAAACTACAAATTATTTTTTATTTATTTTTATTTTAATAAATGAACGTGATTACATTCTATTTATTATTTTTGAGAGTGTAACATTAAGAATATTTTTCATAGTCATTAAACCAGCAGAACGGATCAGTACTGATTTCGAGGCCGCTACGCCATCTCATCAGCGTTCTTTGTTCAATTTTCCACTATTTCAAGTGGTGCTAGTTAGTAGGAATATCAACTATTTAACCAATGTTTTTAACGAAAATTGAATATGAGAAGTTCTCACATTCATATTTTCAAGTTATTACCTTTTTGGTTAGTACGAAAAATAAATAAAAAATAATTTGTAGTTTCGCAGATTTGAACCTATAGCCTGTTGGGAAAATTAACATCCTGTAATACAATTTACATAAATAAAGGTTCACTATTAAAATAGAAATTCATACCATATATTATTCATTTAAGATTTTAATGTTTTTGTTTTCGATCTCAAGCCTTGAGTGCCTTTATATTATTATTTTTATATTTATTTTTATTAACTAAATTATTACGTTTATGGTCGCTTACGTATATTTGTAAGTTAAATCAGCACTTTTCGTGTTGGAAAAAACCTTTACGGCCGTTAGGGGGCAAAGGGGAAGGACGGGGTAGGTCAGAGTAGTACCAGGTTACGTCTCAGCTTAAAAATGTTATTTTGAAAGAATGTAGACTTAAGTAAAAAAATTTGTTAAATTTTTATATAATTTTTTCATTTTTCAAAACGGGATCTCAGAGATCCTACTTGAATGGTTGTGAGTTACAGGCAGCCACGTATACCAACATTATTTTTGCATATAATAACGCCCACTAAAGGGGGCGGGGTCCAAAAATATTTTTATTTTATTTTATGGCTCCAAGTTTAACGCGTTCGACCTTTATTGACATAAAAAATATCTTTTGCTTAACAAAGTTACAAAAAAACGTTAAAATTTATGTTGTTTTTTTAGAGGTTGATTTAGTTCTTCTTAGGGGAACTTTTTTCCCTCTTGCCCGATTCAGCCCATTTCCGAACTTAACCTATGCTGTCCTTCAAGATATATTTACACGAACTTTCAAGAGTCTGGCACTTTTCGTTTGGACTGAATCGTGATTTCCACAGACGTACGGAGGGACATGCTCAGATCGTCTAAGATTTCAGCACTGATCAAGAATATATTTTATGGTGTCTCAGATGGATATTTCGATGGATATTTTTGAATATACCCTCCATATTCTTTTTTCATACATTTAATACATTAAAAGTGATATATTTAATACATTAAACTCCAGTGATACATTTAATAAATTAAAATAACTTTTCTCGTTCCACGATGAGCAATTTAAAAAAGAACAGCCACAAATGCCAACAATTACACTGCTCTACAAAATTGAACTTTTTGCATTCACTTTTTTTATTATTTGCTATGGTCCCCTGATTATAAAAATGGTCGAAATTTAAAATTTTATGCATACGATTTTTTTTCTAAAATTTTTGAAGACGAAGAAAAAGGGGATGGAACAACTTCAGTATACGTACACAGAAAAAATTATGTAGTAAAAATCCGAACAAACGTTCGGTTTTTCTGAATATTTATTAGGTGTTTTGCACCTTAAACGCCCGTAGTAAAAAACTAAATAAAACGTTTAGCTTAAGTTGAACGAGCGTTCAGTTTTATACTATAACAGTTCAGTCGACCCAAAATTAAACGTGCGTTCGGTTTTCTACTAGATTCGTTTTTGCAAAGCTGAACGTGAGTTTAGTTTTTTACCCGCCACGTTCAGTTTTTGATAAGCTGAACGTGAGTTTAGTTTTTTACCCGCCACGTTCAGTTTTTGCTAAGCTGAACGTGGGTTTAGTTATTTATTATGTTCGTTCAGTTGCTGCAATGGTGAACGCAAATCTAGTTTTTTATCCGGTGCATTCAGGTTTTACTTTTGCAAAACTATTAAATAAAAAACTTTTGAATTATTTTAAACATAAAGATTTATTTCATTATTGCAATTATTAAATAAATACAATAAAATATTATAATTATCATTACTTATAAAAAAATTAATAACTAAAATTTGTTTATTAAACGACTAATAATCGCATAATTTTTTTGAATAGAAATGTTATTGAACAAACTTTTTATTCAAAATTCAGTATAAGCCATTTTTAACAATCTTACAAATTTTGGAAACGTATGTACATTTTCCCATTGTTTGCATAGGTTATATTCATAGGCTTTGAATTCAATATATCAATATCAATAATATTTAATAAACTTTCTTCAATATTATAAACTTCGTAAGAGTGAAAGTGTTCGCTGAACTCAACAACTTTGAGCTTACTGCATACTACAAGAATTTTTGAATTATTATTTATGAAAACTTATAGTTAAAAAATTGAATGTTATCAGTTTTCTTTATACCTAAGATAATATTTTTTTTATATGATATATTTTTATAAGTTATACAATCAGTTACTAGTACATTTTTTAAATCAATACTATAATCGTTATTTGCGAATTTATTCGCACTAATATCTTTTAATATAAAAGAACATTTCCTATTCAGTTCCGGAAAGCCATTTTTGTACTTTATAAGAATATTTGAAAATTTAAATGAACATTTTTGTGAAATTGTCTTTTCTATATTTTTCCTAATAATACTATGTGCATAAATTTTCATTTCTTTGTGTTTAGATTCAAAACGCATAGCCCACATATATTTTAAAGGTCCGGTTTTCAAAATAGCTCTTTTATAGTGAGTCATAAAGTGATGTTTTGGTTTTAAATTACCAAACAACTGCAAATATAATGCATGATGTTCACTTACAAGTTGACTTAACTTTTCAAGATTTTCTTCATTAAACTCGCCTTCCATTAACAGATCTATTAGTTTTGACAATATAATTACAAGACTCCAATGTTTGCAAATTTATTACGATCTCTTTGAATGGGACAAATACCGACCACACCCTTAGTTTCACTGTTCATATTCTTATTTTTCTAAAATCCTTTCATCCTTTGTCATTCCGTGTGTAATTTCTTCGATATCAACATGGGACCCCATAAAGTATATATCTTCTGGATCCTTATGAATAGCGATGACGATTGAGCGATGTCCGTCTGCCCGTCCGTCTGGGCTTGGGGTTTTCCCAAGCCCCCAGAAGAGCTAGAGACTTCGTTCTTAGATCGTTGGATTGGAAATGAACTTAAATAGAGTGCTATTGAAATTCAGAAAGATCCAAAGTATGGTTCCAGAGCTGGGAAGCTTACACCTATTTCTCGACGCAAAATTTATACCAAAAATCAATTATTTTTTTTAATGTTTGTGAATCAAACCTATTTCTTGGTTTAGGAAGCCTCAATGGTCTATTAAAAACTAAAAAAATAAAAAAAAATTTTCCAGGGATGGAAAATTAAAATTTTTTTTCGGTCCTTTCCGTATTTTGTAGTACATGTAGTAATTAAAACTGTTAAAAACTTTAAGTTTTTCTTTAACAAAACCTCATGAAGATTTGCATTGATAAAAAAAAAATTAAAAAAAAATAAAAATTTCGCTTCCAGGGTTGAGAAATTTAAATTTTTTTATTCATAAAAGTAACCAAATAGGCAATTGGCGTTGTTTTTTTTTTGCTAGCTAAAACTATTTTATATTTTAGGAAGAACAAGATTGGTATCAACCATTTAAAAAAAATCAATATTTCGAATCCAGGGTTGGACAAGTGCAATATTTTATAGTTCATGAAGGTGACTAAAATGGTTCAAAATTGTAAATTTTTCTTATATAACACTACTTTATACCTCATGAAGAGTTGCATTGGTAAAAAAAATAAAAAATTTAAAATTTCACTTCCAGGGTTGGGAAGTTTAAAGTATTTTTGGTACATGCAATATTTTGTAGTACATGTAATAACCAAACTGGTTACGAAATTTCAGTTTTTTTAAACAAAACTAATTTATACCTCATGAAGATTTGCATTGGTTAAGAAAATTTCGCTTCCAGGGTTGGAAAGCGATATTTTGTAGTACATGTAGTAACTAAAATTGTTGAAAATTCAAAGTTTTTCTTTAACAAAATCTCTTTATGCGTCATGAAGATTTGGATTGGAAAAAAAATTTTTTTTTAACTAAAATTTTGCTTCCAGGGGTGGGAAATTGTTTTTTTTTATAAAAACGAGAAAGTAATCAAACAGGCAACTGATGTTGCTTTTTTGCTAACTTAAGCTGTCTTATAATTTAGCAAGTGATATCAAAAACTAAAAAAAAAATACAAATTTCGAATCCAGTGTGTGACAACTGCAATATTTTATGGTACATGAAAATGACCAAAATAATAAAAAAATTAAAATTTTTTTAATTAAAACTACCTCAAGAAGCGTTGCACTGATAAAAAAACGAAAAATTTAAAATTTCGATTCCGGTTGGGAAAATGAAAGTTTTTTTTGGTACATGCAATACTTTGTAGTACATGTAATAACCAAAATTGTTGCAAAATTTGAGTTTTTCTTTCACAAAACTAATGTATACCTCATGAAGATTGGCATTGATAAAAAAATTTTTTAAATTAAAATTTCGGTTCCAGGGTTCGGAAATTTAATATATTTTTATACATAAAAGTAACCAAAAAGGCAATTAACGTTGTTTTTTCCTAAGTAAAACTATTTAATATGTTAGAAAGAAGAAAATTGGTATCAAAAATTAAAAAAAAAAACAAAATTTCGAATCCAGGGTTGGACAAGTGCAATATTTTATAGTTCATGAAGGTAACCAAAATGGTTCCAAATTGTAAATATTTCCTAAATAACACTACTTTATACCTCATGAAGAGTTGCATTTGTAAAAAAAACAAAACAAAAATAAATTAAAATTCCACTTCCAGGGTTGGGAAGTTGAAAGTTTTTTTGGCTATTCCTAATTTTGATTTTTTTGTGGATGAAATCTTTTTTTTATACCTCGGGAAGAGTTAAATTGGTATTAAAAACCAAAAAAACCTAAAAGACGATTCTACGGTTGGACAATTAGAACTTTCTGCGGTACATGAAACGGAGTTTTTCTTTTTGTTTTTAAATTGAACATATTTAATATTTTTGAAAGACGTTTAGAGGTATTAGAAATAAGAAAAGCCAAACATTTAGCTTCTCAGCCGAAAAATTTAAACGTTTTCTTAAATATGAAAGTAACCGATGACATCATTTTGATTTTTTAATTAAACCTACTTTCTGTTTTGGCAACAAAGAAGAATTACATCTGTGAAGGGTATTTAAGATTCGGCACAGGCGAATATAGCACTTTTACTTAGTTTCTTTAGTGTCTGTTCTTGTGCTGTATTTAAATGAAACTATTACTTGAGTGAAATGTTTTTCACATAAGCAATAATTTAGTTGTACTTAAAACTTTAATATGTCTCTCAGTAATTTTAATTCTTACATTTATATTATAGCCATTTAATAATTTAATTATTAAGAATTTTGTTATTCATTCAACTTCAGTAAGAGCGTTTTTATACATAGGTACGTTTTCACAACTCCTATCTTTTATGTATAAGAGAAAGCAACCAATTAAGCATATATATATATATATATATATATATATATATATATATATATATATATATATATATAGCTCAGTCGGTTAATTCACCGGTTTAACCGTTAATCTATGATATCCAATTTTAAATTAATCGAACAGCTAATCAGATGGTATGTAATTGGTAAGCCGTTTATCTGACAGAATAGCCTAAACAATAATATGGCGATGGATATTAAATTGAATTAAGATTCATAGGCTAATTGTTCGAAATTTGTTTTTAAATCTCAGAAAGACATGATAAATATTCCAAAGCACAATGGAAAGTCAACATCAGTTTTTATTCAACTTACACAGCAGAGCAGAACAGCTGTTTTCGAAAGCCGCAACACATTCATCATCAGTGCTCATGTGTATAGTGTTTAGCACTACTTATTAGGTGGCTTAGTTTAGCACTGTTTAGTGCTTTTTAAAATTTATTACGCGAACAATTTTGGCTTCGGTGCTTTTTGGTTTTTAGTGCTATTTTTGGTGCTTTTTTCATTCGGTGGCACCAGACAATACAAAATTTTGCTATTAAACTTTTATATTTACCATATACCAATGCTGAAGTAGAACGAGTTGTTAGCTCAATGAATCTTTTAAAAAGAAAAATTAGAACCGAATGTCGCAGCATTCGGTTAATGCGGTTTTACAAATCAAAAACGGACTTAAAAGGGAAAATTCTTGTTGCGAAACGTACGAAATTCCAGATGAGGTCAATATTCATATTAATACAAAAATGGTTTAAAAAACGTTGGAATATAAAATAAAATCGGTATTATGGGCAGATGACCGTGATGAGGAATTCACGGACTTTGATATTGACCTTTAACAAATACAAATTGAAATTCATTCGTTATTATATGTATGAATATACTTTGTTATTTTAAACGTTATTTTACTTTTGTTACCTTAAAAGAAAAAAAATATGGCAGAGAAAGTGCATCACTTTAAAAGTTTACAGGAGAATAAAAAGCAATGTAAAATTTATTGCATTTTCTATGGCGATATTTACAATATGTTGAGTTATTTTGTAGTGTAATATATGAATTATTAAAAATAGTAATAAATGATCTAAAATTCTTCTGGTTTTTTTGATCTCTTTTATAATTATTATTGTACTCTATTAGTTTTAAGATTAAGGTCTCTTTATTTTTATTGGAAATTAATTATTTAAAAATAATTAATTTCCTGAAGAAGTCACACAAAGGAGTGACGATATATTGAAAAATAAAATATTTTAAATAAAAATAAAGAGACCTTAAGCTTAAAAATAATAGAATACTATAGTAATAAATGATCTCTTATTTTATAAATTTTTTGTTAATAAATGTGTAAAATAGAAAAAAAATTATATAAAATCATATTTTAAATAAAAGGCAATTAAAATAATAAAATATTTATAAATAGTGCTTTATTTTAAATTACGCGTTTTTTGTCCGACTTTACTGCTTTTCAAAATTTCAAAGTTGACAACGCTGTTTTTTGTTTACAGTTTATGAGCTTTAAGAATCAAGTTTTAATAAGTTTTTTACACTTTAAGTTATTTAATAATTTTATAATATATAATATATATATTTTAAAATGTAACACAAATTATTATGAAATATAACACAAAATTGCACTTTCATAAATCCGATTTAATTTATTTTTTTAATTTGTTGGGAATCTCCCTGAGTAAATTGGAAATCTCTGTGAGTAAATTGTGTGAAGAGTTGCCAAATATGGCATAAAATATTAATTTTGTACGAGAAAGAATTAGTTTTGCATATGATAAACATTTGGCAATCTCTTCGAGGGAACAAATACGTCATAAAACGGTAAATCATGCGCAAGGCGTAATCTTTATTTTATCATTTTTGGTGGTAAGGTTTTATTTTAGGTCTTTTTGAAAGTTTACTTTTATTCATTGCTAGTTTTAACAAGTAAAAGTACTTTGTAATGTAAATTGCTAATTTTTTTTTTGGGCTTAAGTTCGAATCTGCATAACTGCAAATGATTTTTTATTATTTAATTAATAAATGAATTTGTTCAAATTCTATTTATTATTTTTTATATTAAGATTGGAATATTAAGAATATTTTCAATAATCATCAAACCAGCAGAACGTATCAGTACTGATTTCGAGGTCGCCACGCCATCTCATCAGCGTTCTTTGTTAAATTTTTCCACTTTTGCAAGTGGTGCTAGTTAGTAGGAATATCAACTATTTAACCAATATTTTAACGAAAATTGAATATGAGAAGTTATCACATTCATATTTTTAAGTTATTACCTTTTTGGTTAGTACGAAATTCCCCAACCCTGACGATTAATATTCCCAATATTCATGTATCTCTTTCGCTTTTTCCAGAGCCATCGGCTGCTGATTGCTAAAGCTTCTTTGTTATTTATGTTCAAGTAATTGAATTTAGTTGTCAATTTACAATGAACAAGTGCGCGTGCCCCCGCAATGTTTTAAATTATGTATGAATTTTTATTAGTCGAACTTTGTAATGTAAATTGTTAATATTTTTTTTGGGCTTAAGTTCGAATCTGCAAGACTGCAAATGATTTTTTATTATTTTATTAATAAATGAATTTGTTCAAATTCTATTTATTATTTTTTATATTAAGATTGGAATATTAAGAATGTTTTCAATAATCATCAAACCAGCAGAACGGATCAGTACTGATTTCGAGGCCGCCACGCCATCTCATCAGCGTTCTTTGTTCAATTTTTCCACTTTTGCAAGTGGTGCTAGTTAGTAGGAATATCAAATATTTAACCAATATTTTAACGAAAATTGAAAATTTTTATTAGCGTAGCGGCCTCGAAATCAGTACTGATCCGTTCTGCTGGTTTGATGATTATTGAAAATATTCTTAATATTCCAATCTTAATATAAAAAATAATAAATAGAATTTGAACAAATTCATTTATTAATAAAATAATAAAAAATCATTTGCAGTCATGCAGATTCGAACTTAAGCCCAAAAAAAATATAAACAATTTACATTACAAAGTTCGAGTAATAAAAATTCATACATAATTTAAAACATTGCAGGGGCACGCGCACTTGTTCATTGTAAATTGACAACTAAATTCAATTACTTGAACATAAATAACAAAGAAGCTTTAGCAATCAGCAGCCGATGGCTCTGGAAAAAGCGAAAGAGATACATGAATATTGGGAATATTAATCGTCAGGGTTGGGGAATTTCGTACTAACCAAAAAGGTAATAACTTAAAAATATGAATGTGATAGCTTCTCATATTCAATTTTCGTTAAAATATTGGTTAAATAGTTGATATTCCTACTAACTAGCACCACTTGCAAAAGTGGAAAAATTGAACAAAGAACGCTGATGAGATGGCGTAGCGGCCTCGAAATCAGTACTGATCCGTTCTACTGGTTTGATGATTATTGAAAATATTCTTAATATTCCAATCTTAATATAAAAAATAATAAATAGAATTTGAACATATTCATTTATTAATAAAATAATAAATCATTTGCAGTCATGCAGATTCGAACTTAAGCCCAAAAAAAAAAAAAAAATTATCAATTTACATTACAAAGTTCGACTAATAAAAATTCATACATAATTTAAAACATTGCGGGGGCACGCGCACTTGTTAATTGTAAATTGACAACTAAATTCAATTACTTGAACATAAATAACAAAGAAGCTTTAGCAATCAGTAGCCGATGGCTCTGGAAAAAGCGAAAGAGATACATGAATATTGGGAATATTAATCGTCAGGGTTGGGGAATTTCGTACTAACCAAAAAGGTAATAACTTGAAAATATGAATGTGATAACTTCTCATATTCAATTTTCGTTAAAATATTGGTTAAATAGTTGATATTCCTACTAAATAGCACCACTTGCAAAAGTGGAAAAATTGAACAAAGAACGCTGATGAGATGGCGTAGCGGCCTCGAAATCAGTACTGATCCGTTCTGCTGGTTTGATGATTATTGAAAATATTCTTAATATTCCAATCTTAATATAAAAAATAATAAATAGAATTTGAACAAATTCATTTATTAATAAAATAATAAAAAATCATTTGCAGTCATGCAGATTCGAACTTAAGCCCAAAAAAAAATTAACAATTTACAAGTAAAATCACTATATTCGGCTGCGCCGAATCTTAAATGCCCTTCACAGATGTATTTCTCCTTTCTTTCTAAAACAGAAGATTGATTTTATTCACAAAAAAAAGCTAAAATAAGAAATTTATTTAGTTACTTTTACGTACCAACAAGTTATGATTTTCCAACCCTGGAATTGAATTTTCAATATAACTTATTTTTAATACCAATTAAATTCTTCGCGAAGTATAAAATAGGTTTAATTCATTGAAAACCCCAAAATTAGGAACTTGTATTGGCAAATTTTATGCACCAAAATATATTTCGATTTTAAATTTTTTTTGTTTTTAACACAAATTTGATTCTTGCTTAAGCGTAGAAAGGGTTAATGCGCCTAAAAAAAAGTAATCAAAAGTAATGACCTTTTTGATAACTTTATGAGCCAAAAAAATTTCCATTCTCCAACCTTGGAATCTATCTATTTTTTTTTTTTTTTTTGGTTTCTAATGACAATTTAATTCTTTCTAATGTATAAAATAGGTTTAGTTCACTAAAAAAAACCAAATTAGGAATTTATATGGCTATTTTTATGTAAACGAATCTATAATATTTTTTATTTTGTACACAAATATATTTCTTCCTGCAGTTTAAAAAATGTTTAACTCACTAAAAGAGCCAAAATTAATAACGTATTTTTTACCAAACCAACCCTGGAATCGAATCTTTAATTTTTTGTTTTTTTACACAAATGTAATTCTTCTTTAAGTATAAAAATTTTTCATGATTGTTTTTTGTGTACTTTCCGTCAAGTCTGCACGAACAGTTAAATTTTTTTCAAAACGGGATCTCAGAGATTCTACTTGAATGCTTGTGGGTTACAGGCGGCCACGTATACCATAAAAAATTTTTAATTTACCAAAAAAACAAAAAAAAAAAGCAAAACAAAATTAGGAACTTATATTGTTACTTCTATGTACCAAAAAGTTTAAGACCCAACTATAATATCAATAAATGCGCTTACACACTATAAGACTGAGTCGTATGATTTTCATTCGAATTTCTCTTCTGAGAATGCCTGAGATTCCGAAAAATCTAACGTATCATTAGAAAACGCTTTCACACTATCACACTTAATAAAATTCATGAAATAAGAAAAACCATGATTATGAATCAATCGGTTTCGGTCTATGAAAAGTGGTTGTTTGTTTAACTATCATCGTTTGCTGTTGCAAACAAAACAACCCTAATAATATGAAAAGTCTCAGCTTTTAGAAAATTTTCAAAAAATGAAGGAGCCATCGGTGTGTCATATTTTACTTCTCATTCGATGAGATTTTACTTAAGATCGCTTTCACACTATGAGACTTTTCATATTATTTCGAATTTTTGACAAATCTTAATACTCAATCTTATAGTTTGAAAGCCGCTTAAGCAAACATAAGCTCTCTTAATGTACTTAAGAGAAACTTTTCGTCAAGTTTCGTCAAATGCCTTTTGGTTTAGTAAAGAGCGAAACTGAACGCACATTCCGCAATGAATTACTTATTCATATTGTTACAAAGTTTAAAAATAGATTCAAATATAACGACAATGTGGATATATGTACTTGGCAGCACTGCCAAATCATCTCAAGTTGTCACAATGTTACAACCCTGGTAAACACAAAGCAGATAATATTTGAATTAACGGAAGTGGAATATTCCGGATACATCTTCGAGAATATACAAGATCATTTGAGGCTGTGCAATAATAAGTGTAAATAACAACAACGAAAAACCTAGCAACATCAATGCTAAGAGATGATGCTGTTATTCTTAATGATCTTGTACGCAAGTATTCGCTGCTAACAAAAGCTAAACATGTACACCAATATATACAGCAACATACACACAAATATGCACATAAACATACCCACATAGTACAAGAAGAAACAAAACTACGCAGCACACAGAACACTCATACATACAACCACACATAGTTACAATAAACAAAACACACAAGACAGCATTGTCATATAAACAAACACACGTATATAGCTACATGTTAAGTAAAGCACAACCAACAACAACCATGACCAGATGCTTCGCGAAGTTACCAGACGATGTCATTTTGCTATATACAGTCGCTGCCAGTAATCAGCGGGATCAGTGTGATTTTAAATCTAGACGTGTTTACATCGCTAAGTGTTTAGTAGTACAAATACTCGTGTTAATAAAGTAGTAAATAAAGTGTTGCAGTATTATATTTTTAAAGTTAATTGTCTGTGTTTTTAATTTGATGCAATTAAAAGAATCCTTGAAGGATAAGTAAAAAGCGTTTTTACGAAAAGGTCTAATAACGTAACAATTGGTGTCAGAAGTGGGATTGCAAAAATAATTAAAAAGGACATTGCAATTTAAGGAAAAAAGGACATTAAAAGAAAATAATTATGAAATTTGATGAGCTAAAAGTTGAACAGCTAAAAAAGGAGCTTAGTAAGCGGGAATTGCCAACAGCAGGTAACAAGGCTGAACTGCAGAAGAGGCTGATAGATGAGTTTAAGAATCGCGGCATGGACATCGGGACATACGAGTTTGAGGACAAAGACGATGTAGAGGTATGTCTTCCTGCTACGACGAGCAGCATGGACATAAATTCAATGTTCGCTGCTATGATGATCGAAATAAAACAAAACTCTCATCAGATGCATGAAGCATCAAAGATCAGCACTGAAAAGCTCGTAGCCGAAATACAGGGAGTGGAAACAAAACTGTTGAAGTCAAATAGAGCCACGAACGAGACTCTGGTAGAGGTTTCTGAGGCCATTAATAGGAGGGTGGATTCTATTGAGAATAAATTCTCAGAGCTGGCAGATAGACGTCGAAGAAAAATTGCATGCTCTAGAGGACAAAGTGCATAACCTTGAGTGTAGTGGCGGGCCAGTACGAGCAGTTGCGGAGGTTTTTGCGCGAATAAAAGCGCCATGCTTTGACGGCAGCGTACCATTGAGCATCTTTAGATTCCAGTTCGAGACGGTTGCTAGTAGAAATGGATGAGATGCTGAAGAAAAGGCCATAGAGTTGATATTGTCCTTAAAGGGTACAGCCGCAGAGGTACTTGAGACCGTGCCAGTAAGCAGCAGAAACAACTACTTGTATAATGAAATAATGGCAGCATTGCAGCGCAAGTATGGTGGTGAGCACAAGCGTGATTTATACAGAATGGAATTGCGATGTAGAGTTCAAAAGCCTAACGAGTCTCTACAAGATTTCGCAATGGAAATCGAGCGTTTAGTGCAGCTCACATATCCAGGCGAGAGTCGCCCGTTTCTGGACCACTTTAAAACTGAGGCGTTCGTTAATGGCATTCGCGACTCTGATGTGAAACTAGCTGTGTGCGCAACGCAGAAATCCACTTTCGCTGAGACTTTCATTTTCGCTGGCTCAAGAGACTGCAAGGATAGTTTTCAAACCGCAGATATGCAAGGTGCGGAATGTGGAGGTTTTGTCTGAGGAGGATAACAGCCTAGTTGCTAGTGTTAAGGAAGCAATGCGACAATTGTTGGCGGAAAGTGCTATCACAGAAAAGCCTAAGTGCTTTAACTTAGAAACAGCAAACGGGTGAACCAAACAACATCACAAGAGTCCCCGTTAAACTAAAACGATCTAGCGCTAAGGGGCAAGAGCTAGCTCCCACAAACGAGGGCCCCACAATCTCCATATCAGTGATGCAGCAGAAAAATAGCAACCTTACTGCGTCTGGACACATCAACGGGGAAAAGCACGTACTTACCATAGACACAGGGGCGTCGCAGTCAATAATAAGGCCCGATATAGTAAAGGGGAAATGCGATCGTTTAAGCAATATACGGCTACGTACAGCTACTGGAGAGCCTGCCACTGTCTATGGTAAGATTGAATTGAAGGTGACTATAGCCAACATCAACGTGAGGCATGTGTTTATTGTTGCCGATATTGTCGATGAGGTAATTATTGGAGCCGATTTTATGATTAACCATGGCATTAATCTACACATGGGGCAACAGCTGATGATTTGGCGTAATGTGGAAATACCCCTTGATGTTGGGTATGACAGCAAGCCGCAAGTAAGAAAAGTATTTGCTATTGAGAGTCAGACGTTGCCGCCGCAGTCTGAAACAGTTATATGGGCGCGTATGAAGGGAGATTGTGAGGACAAGGTTGTAGATTGTAGAACCAGCAGATTTAAAGAGAGAGCTTATAACAGCAAAAGCTCTAGTAAAAACTAGTAAAGGAGGAATAGTCCCTATAAGAGTACTTAACTTGACAGACCATGAAAAAGTCATCAAAGAAAATTGCGATATTGGCCAGTGTACTCCAGCAGAGGCAATAATAAACTGCGAGAGGAAGATAGAGCCTACCAATTTGTCCGCCAAAGAACGTGAACAATTTGAGGAATACGTAGCAAAATGGGTAGCAGGACTGTCAGCGGCAGACAGAAATAAAGCCAAACAGTTGCTAAAAAGGCATGCTAGTATCTTCGCCATGGGAAACCAAAGCCAGGGTAGAACTGCATTGGTTAAACATGAAATTAACACAGGCGAAGCTAGGCCGATTAAACAGCCACCCAGAAGTGTACCCCTAGCAAAGCGAGATGAAGTCAAAGAGCTTGTAAGAGAAATGGAGCGTGAAGGCGTAATTGAGCCATCTTCTGGTCCTTGGAGTTCGCCAGTAGTCTTAGTTAAAAAGAAAGATGGCAGTACTAGATTCTGCGTAGACTACAGGAAGCTCAATGACATAACCAAGAAGGACAGCTATCCGCTCCCCAGAATCGATGACACTTTGGACACGCTAGCTGGTACGAGATGGTTCTCTACGCTAGACTTGCGAAGCGGATATTGGCAAGTGGAGATTGCAGAGAAAGACAAGGAGAAAACTGCCTTCAGTGTCGGTAACGGATTATGGCAGTTCAAAGTTATGCCATTTGGTCTCTGCAATGCTCCGGCCACATTTGAACGCCTAATGGAGAAGGTACTGAAAGGACTCCACTGGAAGACATGCTTGGTATATCTGGATGACATAATCGTGATGGGGAAAACTTTTGATGAACACCTCAAGAACATGGCAGAAGTTCTTCAACGGATATCATCAGCTGGATTGAAACTCAGCCTGAAGAAATGTGCATTGTTCCAGAAAGAAGTGAAGTATTTGGCACATCGTGTTACAGCAGACGGAATCTCAACAGATGAAGATAAAATACCAGCAGTAAGGGACTGGCATCAACCTAAAAATCTTCATGAATTGCGCAGCTTTTTGGGCCTTTGTACATACTACAGACGCATTGTGCCAAATTTTGCCAGTGTAGCTGCAAGCCTGCATGAGCTGACAAAGAAGTCGAGACCATACCATTGGGGTGAGCCACAGGAAAAGGCATTCCAGAAACTTAAAGGATTATTGTGTACGTCACCAGTACTAGCGTATCCCATACCTGGAAAAAAATTTGTGCTGGATACTGATGCAAGCGGCTATGGCATAGGGGGCGTGCTATCCCAAGTAGTTAATGGCACTGAGAAAGTCATAGGATACTATAGCCGTGTACTCTCAAAACCTGAGAGGAACTACTGTGTGACACGACGTGAGCTTCTGGCAGTATTGTAATGCATTAAACATTACCATAAGTACCTGTATGGTCAAAACTTTACATTAAGGACTGACCATTCTGCACTGAGATGGTTATTGCAGTTTAAAAATCCTGAAGGGCAACTGGCAAGGTGGATTGAGCGCCTGCAGAGCTACGACTTCAGTATTGAGCATGGAAGGGGCACAAAACATAGCAATGCGGATGCTCTTTCAAGAAGACCCTGCTGTTTAGAGTGTAAACATTGCGTTAGAACCGAACAAAAGGAAGCCGTTGTTGATGTTCGGCTAATGCACATCGACTCTGATGAGGACTGGTCAGCGGCACAGAGGGACGACAGTATACTGGGGAAAATTATAGTAGCCAAAGAGGAGGACAGAAGACCGTCGCGGAATGAAATTTCGGCTGAGAGTCCACTCGCCAAATCTTATTGGACTCAGTGGAACAGCCTCAAGGTAATAAAAGGGTGCCTATACCGCGTATGGGAATGTGTAGATGGCAAAACAACTTCAAATTTGATAGTTGTGCCATGTTCCAAGATAAGTAAAGTTCTGCAAGAATTTCACAATGGACCTAGTGGCGGTCATCTTGGAGTAACAAAAACACTTGAGAAACTGAAGCAGCGATTTTATTTTGTTGGATGTCAACAAGCCGTAGCCGACTGGATAGCAAACTGCCCACAGTGCATAGCAGCCAAAGGCCCAGTAAGAAGAAGCCGGGGACAGCTACAGCAATACAACTCAGGAGCACCATTCGAGCGGATCGCAATGGATGTAGCAGGTCCTTTTCCCGTCACTGAAGCCGGAAATCGTTATGTTCTTGTGGTAATGGACTATTTCAGTAAATGGCCAGAGGTATATGCTATACCTAACCAAGAAGCAAAGACAGTTGTAAATGCATTCGTCAACAACTGGGTATGTCGCTATGGTGTCCCAATAGAATTACATTCCGACCAAGGAAGGAATTTCGAGTCTGCCATATTCAGGGAAATGTGCGAATTATATGGGATAAAGAAAACCAGAACAACGCCGTTGCATCCACAGTCTGATGGCATGGTAGAGTGGTTCAATCGCACCTTAGAAGAGTACCTGCGAAAAGTGGTAAGCAACCATCAGAGGGATTGGGACGAGCACATTCCCAAATTTTTGATGGCATATAGGTCAGCTGTACATGACTCCACATAGAGAACGCCAGCTAAAATTATCTTCGGGACGGAATTAAAACTGCCTGGTGACTTGGAATTTGGTGTTAAGCCAGCTGTAGAAGAAGAAGCCACTTCGTCCCAAGAGCAGGATAATTTAAACGAACTGCATGATTTCGTGCGTAATAGAATCAAGATGGTCAGTGACAAGATGAAGGCTAGATATGACCGCGCAGCAAATTCGGAGGGATTTATGGAAGGTCAATTGGTTCTACTTTATAACCCGCAGCGGAAAAAAGGATTGTCCCCAAAATTGCAGACTCACTGGGATGGCCCGTATAAAGTGATTACGAGAGTGAATGACGTTGTGTACCGGATACAGAAGCACAATAGCCCAAGGTCGAAAATGAAGATAGTACATCTCGAACGATTGGCGCGCTATGGAAGAGGTGATTGTATGCCTATTCGGGTCGAACAGGCTTAAGTGGGCGGCAGTGTTACAAAGTTTAAGGTTAGGTTAGGTTAGGTTAAAAAGGGCTGCCCGCAGTAAGCGAGAAAAACACTCGGAGGCCACCAAAAGGCCTATTGTGATGCCCAGAGGACTATACCCTACACACTCTTCTCAAGACGAAGTGGTGGTTCCTGAGAACCATCCAGAACTTCTCACAAAGCCCGCCAGGGCAGCCAGCGGTGCATCCCTGAGGCAGTCAAGATCCCGCAGGAAACGAGAGCCTAGATGTCTAAGCCTACGCTCCTGCAGGGCCGGACAGTCATAAAGGAAATGCTGTACTGACTCCTCCTCCTCATCGAAGCAGCTCCTGCAGCGGCCATCATGGGGAAAGCCCAAACGCTCCGACATGTGCCCAATTGCACAGTGCCCCGTCAAGACCCCTACCAGGAGTGCCAACGGTTGTTTCCCAAAAAACAGAAGTTGCCTAGTCCTAGCTCTGCTAAGCGAGGGCCATAGAGTTTTGGAGACCCTACAGGTAGTAATACTTGACCACCTGTTTGTCACCTCCCTCCTTGCCCACCTCTGAAATCTGCCCAGCAGCTCAACTGAGGGAATGTCAATGTCCCTACGCGATACTGCTTCATCCAAGGCCGAACCCGCTCTCGCGCATTCGTCCGCCATCTCATTCCCCTGAATGCCTTCATGCCCTGGAACCCAAACCACATTGACATCATGCCCCCTAAGTCTGGCCAGAGATTGAATGCATGCCAGTACACATCTCGACTTTATCATCTCCGAACCCAGGGCTCTAATTGCTGCCAGACTATCTACACAGATGTCAATAGTTCTTGCCTCCAAATTGAGCCCATCAATCCTTAATGCTGCCTCGGTAATGGCATAAATCTCTGCTTGGAAAACTGTCAACCCCCATCTCCTCCCTGAAACTCTCTTGCATGCGTAAAACGCACATAGAGCCCTCCTCGTTCTATCCTCCACATTTCGTCTCCACGATAGTTTAGAGTCTAGAATAATGCCGAGGTACTTCGCTTCCCTCGAGAGTCCCAAGCTCATGCCACCATGGTGGCCTAAAAGCCGGGATCTTATATCTCTTGGTGAAAAGTACCAGTACAGTCTTCGAAGGGTTTATGCCCATACCGTTCCCCTTGGCCCAGTCCAGTAGTTCGTTCAGCGCCGATTCCATGAGTTCACTTATCGTATGCAAATATTTACCCCTTATAAGGAGCACAACGTCATCAGCATATGCAACTACCTTGGTGCCACCTGCGTTCAACCTGAAAAGGATGCTTTTCAGGACAAGGTTCCATAGGAGCGGAGACAGAACTCCCGCCTGCGGAGTGCCCCTTGTTACAGCCTTCCTCCTCGTACTCATGCCCAAACTGGATACTATGGATCTGCTCCTAAGCATGTTCCCTGCCCAGTCCGTAATTAACTGGTCCGCACCGATCTCTCTGAGCGCCCCAGTTATCGAGGATATGTTCAGATTGTTAAAAGCGCCCTCTATGTCTAGGAAGGATGCCATAACAAACTCCTTCTTGTCAAGGGAATCTTCTATAGTGCCGACAACATCATGCAGCGCCGTCTCCACCGACCTACCCTTCTGGTAGGCATGCTGTGCACCGCAGAAATTCTCTGGCGAGAGAAGTTCCCTGACATACAAATCAACCAGTCTCTCCAGTGTTTTCAATAGAAAAGATGACAGACTGATTGGTCTGTAATCTTTAGCGGTACTGTGGTTTATCCTCCCCGCTTTTGGAATGAATACCACTGTAACCTCCCTCCACTCCATAGGAATGTACCCGTAAACGAGACTTCCCCTAAAGATGATTAGCAGCCATGGTAAAATCGCCTCCATGGCATGCTGCATCAGCGCTGGGAAAATACCATCTGGCCCCGCTGACTTAAAGGGCTTAAAAGATGTCACTGCCCATCTTACCCTGGCTGACTGTACAATGGAGTCCACTAAATCACTCCCTAGGATAGCTGTTTGCACGGGGACGACAGTACCACGTACGTCCGCCCCGTCCTCGCAATCCGGAAAGTGAGTTTCCATTAGTAGCTCCAGGGTATCCTCGCTGCTTTCAGTAAAAGTCCCGTCAGGCCTCATAAGGGATCCCGGCGTGACAGGCTCCTTAGAGAGTAGTTTTCTTAGGCGGGAAGCCTCAGATGTGCCCTCCAAGTCACCACAGAAACGCTTCCACGATTCCCTCTTTGCCTTCCTGGTTTCGCTCTTGAAGACGTTGAAAGCCCTACGATAGTTATCCCAGTCTATGGGATTTCTGTCGCGCTTCGCCTTATTAAAAAGTCTCCGGCAGTCTGTCCTGAGCTGCTTGAGTCTCGGATTCCACCACTTCTGATGGACTTTCGTTGACGGTTGCCGCTCCCGACAAGATGCGTGATAGGCGTCCCTCAGTGTCCTTCACAAAAGGACTGAAGAGTCCTCCAGCTCCTGAATGCTGCCCACCTGCTCCGCTACTGGAGGTGGTAGGGCCTCCACGAGCTTTCTGAAACTTCCCCAATCCGTCCGCCTAGGGTTCCTGTAAGGCTTACCCCCACTCGGAATAAGATCGATCGTAAAAGTGATTCTGTTATGATCAGAGAATGAGCACTCAAGGCTCACCCTCCAGTCAGATATTCTAATGGAGTCCCTATCACTAACCAAAGTTAAATCAATGACCTGTTGCCTGATCCTATTGAAAAACGTTGGCCTATTGCCCTTGTTGCAAATCCTAAGATTGGTTGACAAGAGAAATTGTAATAAATCCTCACCTCGTTTATTTATATCCGTGCTACCCCAGAGTGTGTGATGCGCATTTACATCACCGCCCAGTATAAGGACATGTCCACGTGTCCCGCACCAGTCAATGAGTGTGCGCACCGCACTCGGAGGAGGGTCATCCACCTCATACGGTAGATACGCCGATGCCAGGATCACCATCGGGAGATCCTTGCGTTCAAGCGCAGCTACCGTTCGATCGCCAGAGCTGTAATGGGATAAAAGAAAAATATTGATGTTTTTCCTAATCAGAATACAGCTTCTAATCTTACCTTCCGTGGTAGGAGAGAGTAGAGTAAACAAACGTGACCGAAGGCCCCGAACCTTATTTGCAACTAACCAAGGCTCTTGGATCAAGGCCACGGATATGCACTCCCTCTCCATAAAGCGTAACAGCTCGTCCGATGCTGCCTCGGAGTGATGCAAGTTAATTTGCACCACCTTTATGCCGCTCGGAGTCGCCATTTTGTGAGTCCTTCTTTGTAGGCAACATCAATCTAAGCTGATTTAGCCCATATTTGATAACGCCCTTTTTGGGGCGCAGGAGATGGAGGGATTCTGAATCAATTTTGATCCAGAGATCTTTGCCATCCCCCTTGTCCCTGGCACGTCCACGTTCAATCGTCCAGTTCTCAGTACCAAGATCCTTATTCTGGCGCTTAATGAGTGTAAGTGTGGCCTCATCCTCCAGAATAGGAGGAGGAATCCACACGCGCACCGTCACCTGAAAAGGAACTTGGTCCAAGGGCACGATTTCAATTTTGGCTCCTGGCCAAAGCTCGCCAGCTTCTTGGATGCTGTCTTTGAGAAAACCGAGAGCCTTCTCATTACCGCAACCAATTATTTTGACGCCTCTGGACCACTTTGCCCCATCAAACGCAGTGAACGAGTCATCGTCACAAGTGGCGAGCGCGTCCACTAGTCTGGGCAGAATTCGTTCTTCCAGAAGCAGCCATTGATCATTTGTCATTTTGCCCCCCGGCTGACTGCGATCAATAATGGCTACCTGTAGCTCAGGTGCTGATGTCAAGCTAGTTGATGGTTTCAACCGCTTGCCCTCAGGCATTTGCGTCTCACCCGACCTTTGCCGTTTGCCGCTAGAACCACCTGCAGGATCCCCTTTGCCAGCCCCGGGACCTCGTTTAGAGGAGATTGGAGCTTGCCTTGAGGACTCCTTGCCGGCGGTTTTCGCTTTACCGCGTAGGTCATCACCTCTCTTTGACTTGGACGACACCCCTTTCGATGTAGAAGGGCCATCGTCCAATTTCTCCGAGCCGGTGATCGTGCTCGGTCCAGGTTTAGTTGAGGGCCCGGCTGATGCCGAGATCGCCTTCCTACCCTGGTTTCTGGCCACGTTCGTCCCCGTCTCTGGCCTTGCCTCCATGACAGAAGTATTCCGAAACTCCTCATACTTCCGAACATGGTAGGCATGCTTGCGCCGCAAAGCCTTCTCCCGGGGAGTCAAGGAAGTTGGATCTCGGGATTCCAACGACCTTAAAAACCGGAGAGAACGCTTGTAGCCTGCCAGCTTTTTGCGTTCGTCCGGTCTTTTCTCTGCTCCTTCCATCACCTGTGCCTCTGATACCTTCCTGTCCGCCCCCGCCGATTGTCCGTCCTTGGTATCAGAGGAGACCATGGTGATGTCATCCTCGTCCGTCTCGTAGATGTTAAGTCCGTCCAGTCCTGGAAATATGTCTAAGTCATCGTCACTAACTGTCCTGTCTTGTCTTTTCAGAAACCTGTCCCCTACTAAGTCTGCCCCCCCTTGGCCCTTAGCCTTGTCCGCCCCCCTTCTATAGGTCCCTGAAAAATACTCCCCATTTGGGTCTGTTGCCCGTCGTCCCTTGTCGTACTGTCCGAGTTTGATGTTTTTGTTTCTGTTAATTCGCTAATTGTTCCCACGAGTGTAGGGGTGAAAATGTCCACCATGTCATAGCCCCCAGTGACAAGGTAAGGGCTTAATTACTTGCTGAGGCTCCCAGGTATCAGCAAGGCTCCGTAAGAATACAGTCGGTTACTCCTGACTGCAAACCAGCCGACAGGCACGGGTCGCATAACACCTCGGCTTAGGGGGGATAACTATTTGCCATGCAAGCCTTTAGAGCACTTGCCACCAAAAACAGACAGAAACCCTAAAAAGGTCATCTTACTCCAGGTTCTGTCTGAATCAGAGGCACTTGCCACAGCCAGCACTGAGCCACCACATCGCGCCAAGATTGTTATCCACGTGATGGTACAAAGTTTAAAAAATAGATTCAAATATAACGACAATGTGGATATATGTACTTGGCAGCACTGCCAAATCATCTCAAGTTGTCACAATGTTACAACCCTGGTAAACACAAAGCAGATAATATTTGAATTAACGGAAGTGGAATATTCCGGATACATCTTCGAGAATATACAAGATCATTTGAGGCTGTGCAATAATAAGTGTAAATAACAACAACGAAAAACCTAGCAACATCAATGCTAAGAGATGATGCTGTTATTCTTAATGATCTTGTACGCAAGTATTCGCTGCTAACAAAAGCTAAACATGTACACCAATATATACAGCAACATACACACAAATATGCACATAAACATACCCACATAGTACAAGAAGAAACAAAACTACGCAAAACACAGAACACTCATACATACAACCACACATAGTTACAATAAACAAAACACACAAGACAGCATTGTCTTATAAACAAACACACGTATATAGCTACATGTTAAGTAAAGCACAACCAACAACAACCATGACCAGATGCTTCGCGAAGTTACCAGACGATGTCATTTTGCTATATAAAGTCGCTGCCAGTAATCAGCGGGATCAGTGTGATTTTAAATCTAGACGTGTTTACATCGCTAAGTGTTTAGTAGTACAAATACTCGTGTTAATAAAGTAGTAAATAAAGTGTTGCCGCATTATATTTCTAAAGTTAATTGTCTGTGTTTTTAATTTGATGCAATTAAACGAATCCTTGAAGGATAAGTAAAAAGCGTTTTTACGAAAAGATCTAAAAACGTAACATATATAGTTGGGTCTTTAGATTTTCCAACGAATTTTTAATTTTTTCGGTTTGCAATATTTTTAAATTTTTCAGTTTAATTCACTGAAAAAACCCAATTAGGAACTTATCTGGCTGCTTTTTTGTAATAAAAATTTAAATTTCCGAACCCTGGAAGCGAAATTTTAATTGTTTTCTCTTCTCTTTCCAAGTGCACCTTCAAAGAGCTATAACATTATTTAGAAAAACTTAAAATTTTGGAGCCATTTTGGTCACTTTACTTCAAAATATTGCATTTACAAAAAAAAAAATTCCAATATACCATCCCTAGATAAAAAATTTTCATTATTCCTAAAGTATGAATATAGTATAGGTTTAATTAACAAACAAACAAAAAATAATTGGTTTTTGTCAGCTAATTTTGCGTCCAGAAATAGGTGTAAGCTTCCTAGCTCTGGAACCGTATTTCAGATTTTTCAGAATTCTATTTAAGCTCATTTCCAATGCATTAGTTCAGAACGAAGTCTCTTCTGGGGCTTGGGAAAAAAATTGTAAGTACAGTCATCGCTATTCATAAGGATCCACAATATACACACCTTACAAACGGAATGACAAACCTATATATACTTTTTCACTCTTTTGTAAAGGATATAAAACATTCATTCAGCCGAAGCACTACATCAGGGAAGTAAATATGGTAAAAATGTATGTAACAAACTCATATAATATTATATATCCAATTTCTTCGAATTGCTTTTTGTAATTGCCAATCTAGTAATTAGATATGTTAATAAAAGATTCTGATCCGACAATTATATCTTTGAACTACTTAAAAAATGTAGTTTGTTACAACAATTCTTAATATAATATCGTAGCAAAATTTTTTTTTAATCTAAATTATTAACTTTTATTACTATCAAATTATTTATATTATAGAACAGATATATATATATATATATATATATATATATATATATATATATATATGTATATATACTTATATATATATATATATATATATATATATACTTATATATATATATATATATATATATATATATATATATATATATATATATATATATATATATGCATACTATATATATTTTAAGAATATTATTTAAACTTCTTCTTTATTTATTAGTTTTTTTTTAGAATGACTTATTGTTTATTATTACAAATTATTTTAAAAATACAAGCTTGCTTTCTTAAATTATTTCTTATATTCAAGGTATTATTTTACATAAGTAGATATTTTATTATAAATACAGACTAATGGTGAATATGACTAATGGCATGTCTTACGTAGAATTTGCTACAGTTCGGCCATCCTGACCTAAAATCGTCCCGATTTTTTCAACATGCTTGTATGAGGAATCTAACCATGGCTTTATATTAGCCACTTCCCATACTCCTTGATATGGAATCTAACTAACTTGAAATCCATCAACATCTCTCAACACGTATCTGTCATTAGGAAGTATTTTCACAATTTTATGAGGGCCTTTAAATTTTGGGACAATCTTTTTACATACTCCAGGATTACTAACAAAATTTTTCACCATCACATAATCACCAATATTATACAATCTTTCTATCTTTCTCTCTGCGGCTACTATCTTTTAAAACTTTATTGTAATTCTGACTTTTAATTATTTTCTCTGAAGCAATCTGACGTATTGCCAAAAGATTTCTCTGATTTTGCCCAATACTACCCTCTTCTAGTTCTTCCCGTAAAAAATCAATTATTCTTCCTTTCTGCCGTACTCCAAACATCAACTAGTTGTAGTACTAGTGCTTTTTGAATAGTATTATTCAATGCAAACTCTATATCCAATAAAACATTGTCTAAATTATTAGTAGTGCCAGCATTGGTCAATTTAGCTATCATTGGTTCAAGACTACGGTTCACTCTTTCCACCTGACCATTAGCCTGTGGTGATACTCTAGCAATCTTTATATGTTTTACATTGTTATCTACAATAAAACTCTGAAAATCCTTTGAGGTGATAGCACTTCCCCTCTCCGATACTATTAACGTAGGTCTACTGTATGAACGGAAATATGATTCTAACCAGATACAAACTTCCCTAACATTGGAGGTTCAAGTCTGGTAAAGTCTTATAAACTTTGTAAACGCATTTATTATAAGAAACACATATCTTTTATTGGTATTTTTCAATTTAACTGGTCCAAAATGATCTATCTGAATCATTTCGAATGGGACATTTCCCTTTGGTATGCTATGCAATAAACCCTCATGTTCACCAGTCTTTGATGAAAAAGTAATGCATTTCAAACAATTACTAATATGTATTCTAACTTTTTCTTCAACTTTCTAACTTTTTCTTCAACTTTCTTTCAACTTCAGGGAACCAGTATGATTTCAATATTATACTTGATACTTTATCACATCCCATATGTCCCATATCGTCATGATATAACCGTAAAATATTCTCTTACATATTTTCAGGTACATAAAATAAAATTCCATTTCTAACCTTTCTATAGACCATTTCGCATTTCAGATATATTATCTTCCCTTGTTTCCATCATTTCTCTAATATTATTTATTTTGACGTCTTTATACTAGAGAGATTCATATTTCTACTTAGAGCATCTACATGAAGCATTTTCTCACCTTTCCTATGCTCTAGAGAATAGTCGAAATTCTGTAATTCTAAAGACCATCTAGCAATCCTTGGATTAACTTCTTTCTTGTTTAACGTCTGTATTAAAGAGTTACAATCTGTCACTATCTTAAATTTTATCCCGTGTAAATATATTCTGAAGAGCATATACTACAGCAAGAGTTTCTAGCTCAAAGCTATGGTATTTACTTTCACTTGTTCTCTTATAGCCTTTTTACACTGACCTACATCTTTGTGAAACGCATGGAAAATGTTGAAAATGTGAAACATGAATTTACATTGGCAACATCTTTCATTTATTCAGCTGTCAAAAAATAAAAGAAAAGACGCATAACTTTTGTTAAAAATAAAAAAATATTTAAAAAAATGGATATGGAGAAGGCACTTATCATTGGATTAGTTGTTAATTTGCAAGAACAAACCCAAATTTTAATGCAGTGCATTCATATATTGAACGCCATTCTGGAAGACGATGATGAAGAAGAAGTTTTGGTAGAAGTGACCCTTCCTGGAAAGGTTTGGATGCTCATTTTCTTCTGTTGGATAAATTTGTTTTGTTTATTTTCTGCAATGTCATTTTGCTAGTGATGACCCAAAGAAAATTGATTTTTTGCCATTTTTTTAGTGATTTTTTGCCATTTTTTTTGTTTTTCATCACAGGAGTGGGTGCTGTTGGCTGAAGTAGTAGAACACGAGACTATGAAGCGGAGGGTCGTGAGTTCGAGCCCGCGCTGAGTCATGAAATATTGTGTAGAATTCTTCTGATCAGCATTAGTGCGTGGTTGTGTTAGTTGTTGGCAGTCTGTTTCAATGATGAAGGCATAGTCACTGGTCACTGAACATTATTGGCAGTGACTGACACCATCACGTACTAAAAGCAGAGTAACAGCACCCACCTTCGTCGGCCCTGTAGCAAAAATTAGCCGGCGAAGTAAAAGGTTGAAATAGCTACAAAAAAAAATGTCTATCTTCTCATCTTTCCTAATCTGTACCCTCAATACTATCCCCTCGTTTTCAGTTCTGGCGCAATGCATTGCATATATAGGGGTCATCCCCTGAGCGCTGGTCCTACTCCTAAAAAAAAAAAAAAAATCAATTAAAAATGCACCCACACCCACAGACAAAAAGCAACTTCAAGCTTTTCTAGGGCTTTTGAATTTTTACCATTCGTTTTTGCCAGATAAGGCAACAATAGCAGAACCCCTGCATCGCCTGTTAGATAAGAACCGCCAGTGGATTTGGGAAAAAGAACATGCGATAGCCTTTCATAATTTGAAAAAAATAATCACATCTGATAGTGTGCTCATACATTATGATGAAAGTTTGCCACTTAAACTCGTTTGTGATGCCTCACCTTATGGCATCGGCGTTGTGTTGTGTCACGAGTTGCCAGATGGCTCTGAACGGCCTATTGCCTTTTATTCAAGGACCTTGTCAAAGACTGAGCGGAATTATGCACAAATCGATCGAGAAGCAACCGCTATTATTGCAGGAGTAAAAAAATTTCACGATTATTTATATGGCAGAAGATTTACCTTAGTGACTGATCACCGTCCACTTTTGGGAATTTTTTGCACGACAAAACAAACTCCGGCTATATTATCCACTGTTATGCTTCGCCGATGCATTTTTCTCAACGCTTACGATTTTGATCTCGTCTATAGAGAAGGAAGAAAATGGGCAATGCTGACTGCTTAAGCCGGCTACCAGACGAAACCGAGCAACATTTCGAAGCTAAAGAAGATGAAGTTCTGATGATTGAACTTGCAAACACTGTAGTTATCAATGCCAAAAATGTGGCCAAACAAATAGCAAAAGATCCACTCCTCGCTAAAATACTCAGCTGGGCGTTAAGGGGGTGGCCAAGTTTTATATCCCGCAATGATCAAGCATATCCTTATTTTATGCGCCGTAACGAAATTACATCACTCAAGGGATGCCTTTTGTGGGGCAATAGAACCATTATCCCTCCACCAAGCCGTCAAGCAATTCTGCATGCTCTACACTCTGGACATCCTGGCATCGTTAAAATGAAGGGCTTGGCAAGAAGTTATGTGTGGTGGCCAAATATGGATTCTCAAATAGAAAACACGGTGAAACTCTGCATTCAATGCCAGGAGAATCGCCACGAAAAGGCCCAGGCACCAATTCGCACTTGGGAAAATACTCAGACCGCATGGTCACGGCTTCACGTAGATTTCGCTGGACCATTTCAAGGTAAATTATTTTTTCTAGTAGTCGATTCATATTCCAAATGGTTGGAAGTACACATCGTCAAATCCACATCATCACAATGTGCAATTAGATCGTTGCGATCGCTTTTTGCTACGCATGGCCTACCTGACGTAGTCGTCTCGGATAACGGAACAGCTTTTACGTCAGCCGAGTTCCAAAATTTTATGGAAAACAATTTGATACGGCATGTCAGAAGTGCTCCGTTCCATCCATCGTCAAACGGACAGGCTGAACGTATGGTGCAAACAACAAAAGAGTTTTTAAAGAAAATGCCAGCGCACTCAAATATTGAATTGGATCTTATTCGTTTTCTATTTAATCAACACATAAGTCCGCATGCGACGACAGGGCGTTCACCGGCGGAACTTCTGTTTAATCGAAAGCTTAAAAGTTACTTCGACAAGATTCATCCACATGAATTGTCAAACACTATAGAAAATGTACCCGCTAAAGAATCATTTAAAGAAGGAGATCCCATTTGGGTTCGAAATTACGCCTCAGGTCCAAAGTGGATACCGGCTCACATACAATCCCAAACTGGACCTTTGTCTTACACTGCGCGTCTTCATGATCATCGTATAGTAAAGCGCCATTTAGATCAAATTCGCAATCGAATGTTAACAATGAACGATGGGCTGGAATTTCCAAGGGACTATAACGATTCGGCCGCTGAATTAAATATCGACATAGATGTTACATCCGATGAGAATGCTGAAAGCGGTTTTGAATATTTGCCCGTGTCATCACCAGCGCTAACACCACAACCAAACGTATCAACAAACACTTCATCAACCTCACCACAATCACCGTCTAGCCGCCACCTTACTACTAATGCAAGATCTTCGCCTGCTCAACCTACACCACGTCGATCCAAACGTCTCAGAAAAGTTCCACAATTCTTTTCTGCATCCGGGCGTTAAGGGGTGTTAAGTACTCGTTCCACTGTGCAATTGGAATTCCGTCATTCCAATCTCTTTCGTACATACACATTTTGAATATGTACTTAATTACATTGGTAAACTGTTAAACAGTTACATGAGACATAATTGTTGGCATAGTATCAAGATCACTTTGTTATTTACGACAGAAAACACGTCTGCTTATTGTTCTATGGATACTTACATATGAATTTGCTATAAAGCTATTGCTAATAATAAATAAGAAATATTGAACTATAAACGACTTATTTATTTAAATCTATACGGATTTAATAACACTTAAAATAACGAAAGATGTAAGGTGGAACAAAATGAGAAAGGATCATCTTCTGCAGATGTAGAAATATGTAAACTTTTTTCCCTGTATAATTCTTATGGGAAGATGTTAACATCTTTGCAAATTGATGAAAGATGTAAGATGTAGGTCAGTGTAAAAAGGCTATTAGAAAAATAAAAGACTGGATGAAACACCCCATCTTTCTTCTTTTGTAGCAATATCGCACCAAAACCCTGGCAATTCAGTTTCATCACAATGATTGTTGATAGCTAATATAGGAGCATCAGTCAATTTATTTTTTAATTGCTCAAAACATTTCCGCTCTTCCGTTCCAAACACAAAAGGTACATTCTTTTTAACCAATCTATAAAGAGGTTGAGCAATAAGTGAAAAGTCTTTCACAAATCGTCTAAAGTAAGAGCACAATCCAAGAAAGCTCTGAATATCCTTTGCGCATTTTGGTAATGGAAAGTTATTCACCGATTCAATATTCCTTTTATCTGGACGAATACCACTACCTGAAATCGTATACCCTAAATACTTAATTTCTGATTCCATAAACTTACACTTATCCAATCGTAATTCCAACTTATTCCTGGATAGTCTCTCAAACACAAGTATCAAAATTTCAGTATGTTCCTCAACATCTCTAGTAGCTATCATCAATATAAATTGCTATCTTACCATCCTAAATAAGATCGTCAAAAATTTTATTTATAAACCTTTGAAATACTGATGGCGAATTTTTCAAACCAAACGGCATTTTAAGGTACTCAAATTGGCCCATAGGTGTCACAAATGACGTATACTTAATGGAACTTTCATTCATTTGTACATGATAAAAAGCACTTTTTAAATCTAATAATGAAAATATCAAGTTATTAGTTAATCTATCAAATAAGTCGTCAATAAGTGGCAGAGGATAATTATCCTTTAAAGTCATCTTATTCAAAATCCTGTAGTCAGTACATAAACGTAAATCACCGACTTTTTTCTTTACCAATACAATCGGAGAAGCATATTCGGAATTACTAGGTCTAATAATTCCCTTAGATAAAAGATCGTCCAAAATTTCTTGCAATTTTTCTTTCGCGAAATATGACAATCTACGTGGTGAGAATTGGAATGGTTTCTCATCAATCAAATTCAATACCATTTCGGATTTGGTATCTGGTACATCAAGACGATCATAATCTAAATAAAATCTCTTGAAAGTATCCATAAACAGCTGCCTATCCTTGTATACGATATTTTCATTTGAAATATTCACATATTTATCATCCTCAATATCAATTGCCATTAATTCATATGATTCATTATTACAATCATTATCAATATCCCCTTTGTGTATAGATCGTTGACCTATTCCAGCCTTTCTCAAAAAATCTAATCCCAATACCATGGAATATTTCATGGTTCCATTTGCAACAACAAATAATTTTAATTCAATAAATTCAGTAACTGAGTGGCCCATAATTCGAAATTATCTCCATTTCCATGAAATTTAGCAATTAAATCCCTAACGAAAGTAAAACTACCCTTACGCTGCGATTACACATGCAAGTAGTGGCATGCCATTGCTGTATACGTATTATCAACGAAAAATTATTCGAAATAGTCGAATCTCATGCAATTTGCTTTTCTGTCTACACATGCCATTGATAGTTCATTTTCAAAATGTCGTCGAAGCGTAAATTTCAATCTTGATTCCATTTCAACGTTTTGTTTTGTTTGTTATGTAAAGTTACCGAGTTCACCATATAGGCGCATTTTTGGGGAAAAGGTTAGCATATATTATATATATTATATATTTGGCGTACGTGCAAGGTTGTCTTTATCCCGAAGAGGGGTAAGACGTCACACACCAAACCTAAAGACTTCAGACCGACAAGTCTTACTTCTTTTTTACTCAAAACTTTAGAAAGGGTAATTGATATTCATCTGATAATGACCATTCCGAATGAGCTTCTCTCCAAATCACAGCACGCCCACACTAAAGGCAAATCTGTGGAAACGGCACTACATTCTCTAGTGGGCCACATAGAAAACTCTGTTGAGTATAATGAATTTACTATGGGGGCTTTTCTGGACATAGAAGGTGCTTTCAACTATGTCAACCCCGATTCCATCATCAATGGGATGGTAGCAGTAGGGATTGATGACAATTTATGCCGGTTTGTTATAAACTTACTAACTCACTGAGTATAGGGCAGTCTATCGGGGCACTCCACAGGGAGGTATTCTGTCACCTCTGTTGTGGAACCTGACCATTAATACGATTTTGCTAAGTCTGAAACGAAGACAGATTATGACTGTCGCGTACGCGGATGACGTAGAGGTGGCGATATCGGGTAAGCACTTGGATACCATATCTCAGTGTATGGAGTCTGCGCTGGCTCTGCTGAGTAGGTGGAGTGTCAGCTGTGGGCTCGGCATCAACCCAGCCAAGACTGAGTTGGTGCTCTTCACTAGGAGGTACCAGACCGATAGCTTTATACACCCAAATCTTAACGGCACCTCCTTGAAACTATGTAAAACCGCCTGGGTGTGATTCTGGATAGTAAGCTATCATGGAATCAGAACATACACGCGAGAGCGGAAAGGGCCTTAGTGGCTATTTACACATGCAAAAGGGCAGTAGGCCTCAAATGGGGTATCAACCCTAAGGGGATCAATTGGATTCTTGAGGCTGTTATTAAACCAGTACTCTTTTATGGGGTATTGGTTTGTTGGAATGCGATGCACAAGCAGACTCATCGCAGGACCTTTGGAAAAGTCTTTCGGGTCGCAGCGAGACTGATGACAGGCGCACTACGATCTACACCAACGGGAGCAATTTTTGCAATGCTAAATTGGATCCCGGTTGACATTCTGGCCAGACAAATGGCTCTATTCTCTGCGGTCAGGTTGAATAGAGTATGTCCATGGACTAGGACTGACTATGGGCATGCTAGGATTTTAAGAGAGCACTCGGAAATCCATGCCAACATTGACTAGGTACTGTGTACCAAGACCCTTCTTTGGTGGACTTTTCCGTTCCATTGTCGTTGACAGGGGACAGGTGGACAGACTTTCCTTTCCCGAGGATTCAGTTATAGTTTTCACTGACGGATCCAAAAGGGGAACAAGAACGGGCGGAGGCTTCTATGTGGAGAACTTCAATGTAAGATCTCCATTCCGGCTGCAAGACGGTTATACTGTTTTGCAAGCCGAAATCTCTGCTATTACTCGGGCAGCGAGATGGCTAAGGTACTATAGGATATCGAATAATATCTTCATGGTTACCGATAGCAAAGCAGCCATCTCTGCTATTAGTGGTTTGTACAGTACATCAAAAACTGTGGTCGAATGCCGACTGTCTATCAACGAAATAGCGAGACATTCGAGGGTGACACTGGTTTGGCTGCCGGGACATTCTGGATGTCCAGGCAACCATACTGCGGATGAGATTGCCAGATAAGGGACTGAATTGAACAGTTCAATGATCAGTCACTTCACTGGCATTCCATTAGCGCGATGCAAGTTTCTGATTCAAAGCGAATCATACAAACTAGCTCAACTTAGGTGGGAAAGCGTGGCTAACTGTCTCGTGGCAAGAGCCACGTGGCCCCATTATGATTTGCGCAAAACACGCGACCTTAAGTTTGACAAGGCGCGCATGCGTCAACTGGTGACTGTTCTGACAGGACACTGTAGCTTTGGGACTCATGCGAGGATTATGGGTCTAATATACAACGACTATTGCTGAAGCTGCAATGATGAAGAGGAGGAAGAGACTGTCCTCTATCTTCTGTGTCAGTGTCCTGCCCTTGCTATTGCAAGGTCAGCGGCGCTGGGATCCCGATTCCTGTCAGACTTAGACAGCCTGGCAAACATGGAGCTTTCAGGGGTATCATCCTTCCTCGGGGGTACAGGATGATTTGAAACGGCGGAGGACATCCCTTAGGAGGTCCTCTGCTTAAGGGCATCACAAAGGGACCGAATTGACGTTCACAAGTGGATTGTCCCGCCAGGGACAACGGCCCTCCAACCTAACTTAACCTAGCATATATTATTATTAATATTATTTTAATAATATTAATGCTCTTTAATTGACAAACTTGCTATTTTTTATGCGAATTTCAAGAAATAATGCATAATAATACATTAAATAAGTTACAACTTTAATTACAATTTTACAGTAATTCAGAAAGTTTGCATTAAATTTTTGGCAGGTTAACATTGATTATCGTTTTGACATTTAGTGGCATGCAAGTGCCAAATTTTTACTCGCATGCAAAATTAGCTGCCACTAGAAAAAATTGTATGTGTATTAGTAAAAAGTTGTAAGCGTATTGAATTTTTCGAACTCCCAGTGGCATGTGTAAACGCTAAGTTAAATTCATTTCCAGTAGCCATTCATTTCTAAGCCGATCCATAACATATTTTTCTCCTTTCATAACTTCTATTTCTCGCTTTTGTATCTCTATTTCACGTTTCATTTATTATATCTTTTTCTTCAAAAATATTTATACATTCACACTCATCAGCTTTCATTTGTTGTCTATGATTTATTTTAACAGCTTTTGTAACACTTAAATCATCATTCATTTTTCCATCTTCAACATATAATTCTGCCTTTTCTTCTTCATGTAGATCGGCCTTACCTTCACCACATAGCCCTGCAATTTCATCACCATTGTGGTTTATACTTATGTACTTCATCCAATGCAATTTTCTTTAACTTTATAATAAGAGTCTCGTTTTCTTCGGGAAACTGCATAAGACGTAGTATAGCTTCATTTTTATTGCCCGTAGTTTTTTCATTTAACATGCTTAATAATTTTTTTAAATGCTTAACCGTAAACTACCCAAAAATTTTTATATCAGACACTTCTGAATTTTAAGAATATTATTTAAACTTCTTCTTTATATATTAGTTTTTTCAGAATGACTCATTTTTTTATTATTACAAATTAATTTATATATACAAACTTGCTCTCTTAAATTATTTCTTATATTCAAAGTATTATATTACATAAGTAGATATTTTATTATAAATACAGACAGTGAATATGCCTAATGACATGTCTCATGTAGAATTTGCAAATATATATATATATATATATATATATATATATATATATATATATATATATAAATATATATACACATACATATACATATATATATATATATATATATATATATATATATATATATACATTAGGGTGACAGCCAAAATTTTTTTCGCGAATTTTAAAGCTTTTTCAACGGAATATTGTGCCAATAGGTCCAAAAGTTTTGTGACGAAAATTTGAGCCAAATCGGACAACGTTTTCTGGACGCGCATCCAGGTCAAAGGTCAGGTATTTTCATATCTTACAATATATACGAAATAAATTTTTTGAACTCGTTTATTTTTTTTCAATATTTAATGAAAAAATGTGGATTTATATATTTTCGTGAAAAAAATAGTAAAAAGAACTTTTTTGGTAATTAACCTTTCCTTTATGTCAGGAAATTAATAGATGCTTTTATTCAAAAACGTTAACTACAAAAACACATTTGTTTGTTTGTATTAAATCACGCCATCTACATACATGTCAAAAGTTTTAAAACTGCTAATTTCCTAGACAACAACCATTATTTTTAACGGACTCTAATGATAAATTTCAAGGCCTTCTAGATTTTTAAAATACGACTGAATTATGTATTTCCCCAAAAATTATATAAATTGCATTCAGTCGTGTGAATTACTTGTGTAAAGTGCTTTTGGTTAGAGATTTTTTGTGAATTTGGTAAAAATATATAACAATGCCCTCGTTAAGGGAAGAAATATTTTTAATAGGCTATTCAAAATAGGCTATTCAAACCAAATAGTTGGTTCTAAACTTCCCTCAAAGGGGGACTGCCTCAAAGTTTTTTTCATAATATGAGGACAACGAAATTAACTGCAAAAGATAGTGCTGATCTTGTGGTAAGAGAGTGTATAATTTTTTGGGAAAAGGCCCGTATTCCTGCTCACGATTTGCACTGGTGTACAAAAAAAAAATGTTGCGTCTGTATGAGGAATGGAAAGATTTAAAAAAATATATATCTAGAGTGTCCGACATTCATAAAAACAGAAGAAAACTGTGGAGCGATAATTTCGGCGATCTCTTCGATATTGCTCGTACCGATGCACTGGAACTAATAGATTTAGAAGAAGACAAGCAATTTTTAATTAAACAAGGAATGAAAGGTCGCGATGGTTGTATGTTTGGAGTCGACTGTAATCTAAAAAAAAGGAAAGAAAAAGAAATCGCAAAAAACAAGAAGAGTTGCGTAAAAAATTAAGTGACGAATTACCATCAACTTCATCAGGTAAAAATTTAATTAAATGTTAAATAACGTTGTTTTAAATTTTTGTTGGAAGTACTGAACTGTGACAAAATTTATTTCAAACTGCAATATGATTGAATTTTCCGCGTCTGAAGATGCTGCAACATCAGAGGAAGAATATTCTGAATGTTCGATTGAGGCAAAACGTTTTCGCAGTACTTCTTGTACGAAAAAGCAAAGTGTCTTAACGTCAAGACTAGCTGCAGTTTTCGACAAGTTAAAAATAAGTCAGAGAGATGCTGTACATTTATTGGTTGCAGTTATTGACGCCGTCGGACTTAATACATCCGATTATATTTTAAATCGAACCTCCATAAGTCGGGAAAGAGCGCAATTAAGATTAACGCAAAGTGGAAAAATTATAGAAAAGTTTACTGCAAGTGATCAACCTTTGACCATCCATTGGGACACTAAACTGTTATCGACAATAACAGGAAAATCAGAAGACCGTTTGGCTATAATTGCTACGGCTCCAGGCCTAGAGCAAATTATAGATATGCCTGATATTCCCTCTGGGACTGGAGCGGAAATTTCTTCTGCAGTTTATGATGCATTAGAAGACAAACATATTTTGGAACGAACGGAAGCGTTTGTTTTTGATACAACATCATCCGACACTGGTAGATTGAAAGGTGCATGTGTGCTTTTGGAGAGATCAATTGGAAGAGAAATTCTATTTCTAGGCTGCAGACACCATATTTTCGAAATTGTTTTGGCAGCAGTTTTTACGGAGGCCAATGTTGGAGTGTCTTCTGGACCGGACATAACGATTTTTAAAAAATTCAAAAAACATTGGCCAGAAATAAATACAGATATTTTGTGCCAGGAATAGCTGATCCACGAATTATGGAAATTATAGGCGATAATGTTGATGAACTTTTATATATATGCTTTAGGAAAAATGAACAATTCATTCCCGAGAAATGATTATAAAGAATTTTTGGAGTTAGTAATTATATTCCTTGGTGGCAATCCTCCTTTAGGAATAAAATTCAGAAAACCCGGTGCACTGCACTACGCAAGATGGATGGCCAAGGCTATATACTCTTTAAAGATAGTGATTTTTCGCAATCAATTTCCTGAAGTGACAGATTTTGAAATCAGTGCTTTGATAGAAGTAACAAGTTTCATTGTAAGTTGTTATTCAAATTTTTGGTTTGATTCAAATAAAGCGGATAAAGCTGCTTTAAATGATATTATGTTTTTGAGAAAATTGGAAAACTACAAAAGAGTCAATCAAAATATTGCGGACAAAGCCATTTCAAAGGTATTAAATCATCTGTATTACTTAAGCGAAGAATGTGTGGGCTTTTCTTTGTTTGACGAACGGATAGACAACATAACAAAAAGCAAGCTAGTAGCCAAGATGTCTGTAGATATATCTGGCAATGAGGATGAAGAGATAGCAAACAAGCTAATAATAAAGAAGGAAAACTTAAAAAGTTTTATTTTCAGAGACAACTCTGATATTTTACAAGATTTGTTTTCAAAAAATACCAAAAAAGTTTTCAAGAGATTTGGAATTTCAATAGAGTTTTTCAGCAACGATCCACGTTCTTGGAGTGTTACAGGAGAGTACCTAAGAGCGAAACAAATTATTCAAAACTTGGCTGTTGTTAATGATTGTGCTGAAAGAGGCATTCAGTTAATTCAAGAATACCATGACAAAATAACAAAAGATGAGGAAAAGAAACAACATTTAATGAAAGTAACTATCATATATTATAACTTTTTTAATTTTTTTTTTCTCTTGACATGGTTTAATATTTTACAGGTGGTACAAAAATATAGGCAGCTATATTCAAAAAATGCTAATCTATATTCTCTGCAAAAAGATTTTGATCTGTAGATTTTAAAAGAAAAAAACCTACCAAATCACCGATCATAATTTTTGTTTTTAAAATTAGAAAAAGTAGTAGATTGACCATTGAATGCGGTCGACGCTGGTAGCGCAGCAGAAAATATATGCATATTCCATCCTGCTTTGTGTCAATTGTTTTTTCTAATATTTCTTTGCAATTATTGCATTTTCAATTTACAAAATTTGTCTAATATGGAGAAATTTAAAAAATATAAGAAGCTAAGGTTGGAAAATAAAGTATAATATTGAAATGTAAAAACTTTATGTTAATTGAAAATTTGTATCTTAACTTATTCCTGCAATATTTTTAAGTTATTTTATCAAAAGTACACAGAATTTATATACATTGCCAAGAATGGCATACATATATTAAACATTTTTGAAATAAAATAGTTTGAGGATCACTTTGACGCAAGGGAAATTTGAGAGTTAGTTCCCAAAAAAACTATTTGAGTGTCCTCTTTATTAAAAGTCTACAGAATCCAGATGTTTTTGTAAAATAAAGTAGAAAATATATGAGTTTCTCAACTTTATTTCATACTAGCTGTGAAATATGCAAATACCTGACCTTTGACCTGGATGCGCGTCCAGAAAACGTTGTCAGATTTGGCTCAAATTTTCGGCACAAAACTCTTGGACCTATTGGCACAATATTCCGTTGAAAAAACTTTAAAATTCGAACAAAAATTTTTTTACATACAAACCATTGTCACCCTAATATACATATATGTATATATATATATATATATATATATATATATATATATATATATATATATATACATATACATATATATGTATGTATATATATATATATATATATATATATATATATACATATAAATATATACATATATTCAGGGTGGCTGATGAGCATTGCTACATTAAAAAACACAAATTACTTTTTGTAAAGTTTATGTAATTTATTTATTATGAAATTTTTATTTGACATATTGTTGTCACAATACTGTTTTAAATGAAATTTATTTATACTTATTTCATTTAAAAACAAGTAAAAGTGTTATATGCGGCTGAGCCGAATCTTAAATACTCTTGAGAGATGTAATTCTTCTTTCTTTCTTTCTTGCTGAAACAGGAAAGAGGTTTAATTAAAAAAAAATTATGTTACTGGTTACTTTTATATTTAAGAAAACGTTTACATTTTTTGTCAAGGAAGCTAAATGTGTGGCTCTTCTTATTTCTAATACCTCTGAATGTCTTTCAGAAATATTAAATATGTGTAATTTATAAACAAAGAGAAAAAACACGTTTCATGTACCCCAAAAAATTCTAATAGACCAACCGTAGAATCGTCTTTTTAATTTTTTTGGTTTGTAATACCAATTTAACTCTTCCCGAAAAATAAAAAAAATTTCATTCAAAAAAACCAAAATTAGGAACTTATATGGCTAGTTTTATGTACTAAAAATAGTTTTATTTAATGAAATAGTTGTATTTAAGAAAAATGAAATAGTTTTTTTTAAGAAATATTTGAAATTTTTAACCATTTTGGTCACCTTTATGTACTACAAATATTGCAGTTGTCCAACCCTGGAATCGAAATTTTGTTTTTTTTTTAATAATTGAGACCAATTTTGATTTTCCTGAATTAAAAAATAGTATTAATCAGTAAAAAAACCGACGATAGTTGCATTTTTGGTCACTTTTATATATAAAAAAATTTCAATTTCCCATCCCTGGAAGAGAGATTTGAATTTTAACAATTCTTTTTTATTAATGCAAATATGTATGTGGTACAAAGTGTCTTTTTAGGAGAACGCAAAATTTGTAACCATTTTGGTTATTAAATGTACTACAGAATATTGCATGTATTTTGACATTTTTTTTTGAAATTTTGATACCAATTTTGTTTTTCCTAAATATAAAACAAATTTTCAATTTTCCAATCCTGGAAGCGAACTTTAATTTAAATAATATTTTTTTGACCAATGCAAGTCTTAATAATGTAGAAAACGGGTTTATTTAAGAAAAACTTAAAATTTTAAACTAGTTTAGTTATTACATGTACTACATAATACTGTATGTTCCAAAAAAAAACTTTTACATTCCCATCCCTGGAAAATAAATTTTATTTTTTTAGTTTTTAATAGACCGTTGAGGCTTCCCAAAGAATGAAATAGGTTTAATTTACTAGCAGCCAAAAAAATAATTGGTTTTTGGTATTAATTTTGCGTCGAGAAATAGGTGTAAGCTTCCCAGCTCTGAAACCGTACTTCGGATTTTTCAATTTTTCATTTCCAACCCAACGGTCTAAAAACGAAGTGACTAGCTCTTCTGGGTCTTGGGATTTCACGTACAGACAGACGGACAAACGGACATCGCTCAATCGTCATCGCTATTCACAAGGATCCAGATTATATATATATATATATATATATATATATATATATATATATATATATAAATATATATATATATATATATATATATATATATATATATATATACTATATATATATATATATATATATATATATATATTTATATATATATATATATATATATATATATATATTTATACATATACTTTGGGGGGTCCCATATGAATATCGAAGAAATTACACATGGAATGAAAGTCCTAGATATACACTTTCACGTTTTTGTGAAGGGTTATAATAATATATTTTTATTAAAGTGATTCATGAAGTTTTGAAAATAATTCGGTAACACATGTGAGACATTTTATCAAAAAGTTATTCTTTACTGCCTGGAGAATTGCAGCGGGAATGGCCTCAATTATCGTTCGAATCTGATACTTAAAATAATCCAAACTTATTGCTCTTCTTCAGGTGCAGTAAGGTGAGGGGTTGCAGTAAGGTGACAATTTGCCCAATCTTGTTGAAACCACACTCAGTTGAAAGGGATTCTCTTTCGGCGTAGTTCTGGAAAGAAAAACTCTTGCAACATTTTTAGGTTGAAGAGAGGCGTAATCAGGTGTTATCCCAATCCGCTCAGGATTACACTTCGGCTTCATAGGCCTGTTGTGCGCAACATCTTTAAGTAACGGTCTCCACTGACCGTGACAGTAAGCCCGTTTTCTTCGAAAAAGTAAATCTCGACAATAAAAATGAACACCACACTGTGACGCGAAGTAGATGCAATTGCATCTTATGGAGTATCTGTGGTTTAGAATTACTACATATGCGACAATTTTGTTTGTTAACGTTGCCGTTTCGATCATAAAAATGCAGTTCAAGATGGTCTCGTCCTCTGCCGGCGTTTGAATGATCTTCTCGCAAAATTCCAAAAGAAGAAAAAGTCTGTTTTGTTTAGTTAGCTTGTTAATTGAATCTTATACGGAAATAAGTTCAAATCTATATATGTATATACTTATGTATATATATATATATATATATATATATATATATATATATATATATATATAAATGTATATATATATATATATATATATATATATATATATATATATATCTACAGATATATATATATATATATATATATATATATATACATATATATATATATATATATATATATATATATATATATATATGTATTTTAGAATGTTTGAGCTCGAGGTCGTTTTTGTAAAAATCGTTATAATTTTTCTATTTTATTCGATATTTCGTCAACAATTTGTTGACATCATTAGGAATAACAATCGAAAATTAAAATTTTCTGTATAAATTGGTTTTGAAATATGAAAAAAAAATTTTTCGAATATATCTATGTTTTCAAAAATATTAACATAAAAACAAAAGCATATATACAGGCTTGTATATATTTATACATGTATACATCAATACATACATGAACGTATACATATATGCATACATGAACATACATAACTACATACAAACATATATACACACACATAGAGATATACAAACACATATGCATACACATATGCACATACACACACATACATATGAATACATATAAATATATATAAATAACTAACTTAATTACAAATTAATATATTAACATACATACAAATTTACATACATACATATGTATATAACTAAACATTTACAATATTTAAACTATTCAATCAACATTACAACAAGGATAAGAATTGATTACAGTATAGTGTATATAAATAACATATAAAAATAATCACATGATTTAAATATATATACATATGTGCATGCATACACATACATATATATACATATCCACATAAACATGTATACACGCATACACACACATACATACATACACATAAATATATACATACATACATAGGAATAAATTCTTTAACCAATTAACATAAATAAATAAATTTTTTTTTTTATAAAAAATTCAAATTTTACTAACTAAATACCTATAGTTCTGTGCTAATTTTTCTGTGTCTGCCTTAAAATTTATTCTTTGTGATAAAGGTGTGCGAATTATTTCTAACATTTCTAACATTAAGCGCCGATTATAATTGTTATCTGTGTTTAATATTGAAACATTTTCAAAATCTGCAAAATGATATAATTCAGAACTATGAGAACATAAAGCATTTTTTTGTGAATTCATGTGTCTATATTTTTGATCTGACTTATGACCTGTTAACCTAGTCTTTAATTTATTTTTAGTTGTACCAATATATATCTTATTACAATTTTCCTGACTATTCCCCTTGCAAGGTATTTTATAAATTACATTACACCTATCCCACTTATCAATCTTATCTTTTGTTTTGCTAAATAGTCTTTTCATTGTATTATATGTCTTGTGAGCTATTCTATATTTCTCTGTATCGTAAATTTTAGATTTTACTAATCTTTCTGATATTCCAGATATATAAGTCAATGACTTATATGTCTTTTGCTGTGTAGTATTATTTATATTACCATTACCATTATTATTATTATTATTATTATTATTATTTGTATTGTTGTTAATATTGTTCTTATTATTATTATTGTTATTTGTTCTCCTATCTCTATATTGATATATTAATTTAATTATTAAACTCTTTGGGAAATTATTATATTCTAAAATGTCTTTAATTTTATTTATATTATTTTTATGAAATACCTTATCACTAATATTTAAAACTCTTTCTATGAAATTCCTAGCCGTATTGATAATAATATGTCTTCTATGCTTAGAATAATAATTAATCATTCTGCCTGAGGCTATAGGTTTCTGGTACCAATTTATTAATAATCTATTTCCTTTTCTAATAATTAGTGTGTCTAAGTAAGGAAGTTTATTATCAAACTCTTTCTCAATAGTAAACTTTATATTAGAATTAAATTTGTTTAGTTCTGTTAACATATCATCAATTCCAGATTTAGGAATAATGCAAAACAAATCATCTACATATTTTGTCATTATTCTGGGTTTAAGATCAACTTTTTGAATTGCTCTATGTAATAATTCTTCCATTACAATATCTGCTATAATTGGTGATGCTGGTGATCCCATTGGAAGACCTTTTTGTTGTATATATATTTTGTTATTATATTGGAAATATCTATTATCATCTATACAAAATTTTAACATACGTAAAAATAAAGTTTTATTTATGTTAGTATATACTTTGATTGTATCCCATTTTTCTTTTATTGTATTTATTGCAAAAGATATAGGTATACTAGGAAATAGAGAAACCACATCAAAAGAAATTAAACCCTCATTATTAGATATATTCTGATCTCTGATTCTATCTACAAATTCCATTGAATTTTTAATGTTAAAAGTAGAATCTTTCGTAATATTTTTTAAAATATTTGTAATATATCTGCACAATTCATATGAAGGAGAGTTAATAAAAGAACATATGGGTCTCAATGGAAAATTCTCCTTATGTATTTTTGGTAATCCATATAAACGAGGAGCTACCGAAATATTTGTCTTAAAATTATTCTTCTCACTACAATTGATAATATGTTTTTTGAACAATTTCTCAACTATTTCATTGTTGATCTTTTGAAATTTGGTCGTTGGGTCTCTATTAATTATATTCTAATTCGTTCGATCTCCTACAATATTGTTCATCCTATAATCATAATCATGTTTATTAATCGCTACAGTAGCATTACCTTTATCTGCATGTATAATAAGTGTATCATTATTTTACTTTAAGAAAAGATCAGCTTTCCTTGCTTTGTTTAATATAAACTTATCTCTATTTGTTAATATTATTTTATTTAAATTGTTATCAATAATTGAAGTTAGTCTATTTCTAGCAATTTCTTGTTCTTCTCTTCCATTAATAGTTCGTACTAAATCTTCTCCCTCTGAAATAATTTTTAAAATAGGAATGTTACCTTTTTTAACATGTAAAGCATGTTTTTGTCCAAGTGAAAGTATCCACTGAATGTCTTTAGGAATGTCTAAATTAGTAGTATTGACAAACCACTTCTTATTAAATTTTATATCTAATTCTTTTAACTGTATTTCTTCTAGTTTCTCAAATTTATCACAAAGAATAAATTTTAAGGCAGACACAGAAAAATTAGCACAGAACTATAGGTATTTAGTTAGTAAAATTTGAACTTTTTATAAAAAAAAAAAATTTATTTATATATGTTAATTGGTTAAAGAATTTATTCCTATGTATGTATGTATATATTTATGTGTATGTATGTATGTGTGTGTATGCGTGTATACATGTATATGTGTATATATATATATATATATATATATATATATATATATATATATATGTGTATGCATGCACATATGTATATATATTTATATCATGTGATTATTTTTATATGTTATTTATATACACTATACTGTAATCAATTCTTATCCTTGTTGTAATGTTGATTGAATAGTTTAAATATTGTAAATGTTTAGTTATATACATATGTATGTATGTAAATTTGTATGTATGTTAATATATTAATTTGTAATTATGTTAGTTATTTATATATATATGTATTCATATGTATGTGTGTGTATGTGCATATGTGTATGCATATGTGTTTGTATATCTCTATGTGTGTGTATATATGTTTGTATGTAGTTATGTATGTTCATGTATGCATATATGTATACGTTCATGTATGTATTGATGTATACATGTATAAATATATACAAGCCTGTATATATGCTTTTGTTTTTATGTTAATATTTTTGAAAACATAAATATATTCGAAAAAAAATTTTTTCATATTTCAAAACCAATTTATACAGAAAATTTTAATTTTCGATTGTTATTCCTGACGATGTCAATAAATTGTTGACGAAATATCGAATAAAATAGAAAAATTATAACGATTTTTACAAAAACGACCTCGAGCTCAATCATTCTAAAATACATATGTATATAAGAAAAGGTCAATAAAAGCAAACAACTATATATATGTATATATATATATATACATATATATATATATATATATATATATATATATATATATATATATATATATAATGTATATATATATATATATATATATATATATATATATATATATATATATATACTAGCAAACCCTGCCAGCTATGATCGGTGGGTTTGGGTTTTTTCGGTAGAAATTGATTTAATTGGGTTTATATCTTTTCATATTATATAGATACTTTGTTATTAATTAATATATTTTGCTTTAAACAAAAAAAAAATTACCTTAATTATAGAAACGCCGCTAAGATCCGAATGATCAAGAGTTTATATAGAAAGTTATATATCGTCTAAGTTTCCTTCTGGACAATCCCTTTCTTGATACCGCACATGATATGTGGGTATCAAATTAAAGGGATTGTTGAAAAGAAAACTGAGACTTATGTCATGCGTGTGGATAAAAAGTATTCCTCCGTTTTGAGACTTTCGTCATATTATGTTAATATGGGTTTTGTATACACACAACATATACATAAGCTAGTTGTAAAAAGAACTTTTGTGAGAAATATCACAGGTTTTACTTTCAAAGAGGTTCAAATAGAGTCATAACCATGTTTAGTAGAATACAAAGCGGTAAATTATAATAAGAGTCGTAAAAAGGAATAGTGGGTGAGTAATTAAGAGTAACAAACAATATATGGCATAAAATATATTTCATTAATTGCTATTCTGACGTCTACTGAGTAGAAGGGATGTAATTATTATGGATGCCGCAAAAAGTAGCACGAGCCATTCATGGATATGACAATGGCTGCACAAAAAAGAGTGTTCAGAAAATAAAAGACCTTATAAGCGAAGGATGAAAATATAACGCTTTAAATGTAAACGAAACAAGTTAAAGTGCTATATTCGGCTGTGCCGAATCTTAAATACCCTTCACAGATGTAATACTTCTTTCCTTCTTTCTTGCCAAAACAGAAAGTAGGTTTAATTAAAAAATCAAAATGATGTTATCGGTTACTTTTATATTTAAGAAAACGTTTAAATTTTTCGGCTAAGAAGTTAAATGTTTAGCTTTTCTTATTTCTAATACCTCTAAACGTCTTTCAAAAATATTATAGATGTTTTATATAAAAACAAAAAGTAAAAATCCGTTTCATGTCCCCAAAAAGTTCTAATTGTTTAACCGTAGAATAGTCCTTTAGATTTTTTTTGGTTTTTAATACCAATTTATTTCTAATGTAGGTATGTACTTTTATGTACTCAAAAATTTTCCAACCCTGGAACCGAATTTTTAATTTTAAAATTTTTAATACCAATTTAATTCTTCCTGAAGTATAAAATAGGTTTAATTCAGTAAAAAACAAAATTTGGAATTGGGTACTGGAAGCGAATTTTTATTTGTTTACCAATGCAATTTTTAGTGAGGTGTAACATAGTTTTACTTGAAAAAAATTAAAATTTTTAAACTGTGACAATTCTTTTACCATAAAATATTTCATTGTCCGACCCTGGAGTCGAAATTTGAATTTCTTTGAAATTCTTTATACCAATTTTGTTCTTCCTAATATATAAAATAGTTTCATTTCGCAAAAAAACAACGTCAATTGCATTTTTGGTTAATTTTATGTATAAAAAAATTTCAATTTCCCAGCCCTGGAAACGAAATTTTAATTTGTTGTTGTTTTTTTTACCAATGCAACACTTAATGAGACATGAAATAGTTTTATTTAAGAAAAACTTAATATTTGTAGCCATTTTGGTCACTTTCATGTACTACAATATATTGCAATTATCCAACTCTAGAATCTAAATTTTTAATATTTGATACCAATTTTGTTTTTCCTGAACAAAAAAATTGTTTTAATTAGTAAAAAACCGACGATAGTTGCCTTATTGGTTACTTTTATGTATACAAAAATTTCAATTTCCCAGCCCTGGAACCCAGATTTTAATTTTTTTGTTCTTTTTTCATCAGTGCAACGCTCCATGAGGTATAAAGTAGTTTTATTTTAGAAAAATGTAAAATTTTTAGCCGCTTTGGTCACTTTCATGTACTATAAAATATTACACTTGTCCAACCCTGGATTCGAAATTTTTATTTTGTTTTTAATTTTTGATACCAATTTTCTTTTTCCTAATTTATAAGACAGTTTTAGTTAGCAAAAAAACAACATCAGTTGCCTGTTTGATTACTTTCACGTATAAAAAAAATCAATTCCCACCCCTGGAATCAAAATTTTAGTTTACAAATTTTTTATTGGCCAATGCAAATCTTTTGGTATAAATTTTGCGTCGAGAAATAGGTGTAAGCTTCCCAGCTCTGGTACCGCACTTCGGACCAAGAACGAAGTCTCTAGCTCTTCTGGGGCCTTGGGAAAACCGATTTCATGAACAGACGGACATCGCTCAATCGTCATCGCTATTCATAAGGATCCGGAAAATATATACTTTATGGGGTCCTTTATTGATATGGAAGAAATTACACACGGAATGACAAACCTATATGTACGAGTACCTTTTCACTTTTTTGTGAAGGGTATAAAAATAAATCAGACAATTCAACACAAAGGAATTAAAAGCGCAATTATGTATATACCCAGCGAACATTTATTTCCTCTATGGATATATATATATATATATATATATATATATATATATATATATATATATATATATATATATATTATATACATATTATATTAATTTTGAAAATAATTTGTAATTTACAAATTGTGAATTCTCAATGGTTTTCCAAAGTATGTGCATAAGATAAGGGGTTTTTAACTTTTCAAAACTGTGCTTAAAGTCTTCGGATTATTTGGTAAAGAAATGCATATAGACGTTGCTTGACTACCAACAAATAAATTTCATTTAAAATTTAATATATATTATAAACATACATATATATATATATATATATATATATATATATATATATATATATACATATATATATATATATATATATATATATATTATATATATATATATATGTATATAAATATATATATGTATATAGATATATATATATATATATATATATATATATATAGATATATATATATATATATATATATATATATATATATATATAAATATATATATATATATATCTGACATCTGAAAAGTAAAAGAACTATATAAAAATTTATATGTTTTATAAATTTCTAAATTTTATGTGGGTGTGTTTTACCTGGCATTAATAACAACGTTCGATAAACAAACTGGCATATCGAGAAAATGTTTAGAATATAATCATAGGGAGGCTTTCGTCTTCTCACCAATAAGTGTTTGGTGGGTAACTATGTACGTATGATATACAAGTTGGCCGTTAACAACGAAATTGTGGTGGAATGCATAAATAAAAAGCTTAACATACATATACTCCATATATACAAATTTATATTAAAACAGTAGCAAGAGAAATGTGCAGCAGTTTCAACTTAACTATTGCAATAATATTAAATTAAAATGTATTTAATAAAAAAACCAACATAAGAAAAACATTGAAATTTATGTACCGTTACCTGATATGTATTTTTTTTTTATTTATTATGGTAGAATTAACCGATGCATAGGATATTGAACCGGCTATCCCTTATTAAGTTTCCAGCTTAATTACCACCCGATTAACTGCACGATTAATTTAAATATTGTATAGTATATTCATTTTGTTGATGAACCGGTTCTATAAAATTTTATATATTTGAATTACTTCTCTCTTCTCATACACAAAACATGATGTAATGAATACCAAGTCTTAAGAATACTTATATAATTATTGAAGATGTGATATGTTAAAAAAAAAAAAATTAGCTACAATCTATTGTGGATTGATTGTTTTCGGCTTCTTTAACATCATCAATATGAAAGGATTTTTTCTAAGCCAATTTATATTAAACTAAAGAAAACATTGTCCAAAACTAAGCAAATTATAATTCTAATCGTTTATTTTGGGGGGTGTCGTTAAAATATCTAATAAAACCAGGTCAGTTACTTTCAATTATTCCATATTTATGATTTCTTCTTCGGATTGACTTAATTCAAGAATTATTGTTTCAGTTTTTTTGTCCTAATAAAATCTTGGAATATAGAATAATTATTTTATTTTTATTAAATGAATGAATTATACCGAAATCGATTAAACCAAAAACTTGCGTAATTTAATTCCTTAATATCTACCCATTTGAAGTTTCAAAATACATTGAGTTTATTAAGGAAAAACAAAAACTGCAACATCTATACTTGATATAATTTAGGATGATATCAATCCCCATGAGTGCCCAACCTCTTAAAAATATATATTGTCATTTTTTGTGGGTTTTGGACTGGCGGCGAGGTCGAAACTTATATCTTTGGGAATGCTGTTGCCCTGAACATCACTGCCAACAGCTAAAGTGGTGCCCGCATAAGATTCGATGGTATCACAATTGGATTGACTTATATATGGTCATAGGAGGTGGTTAATGAAGTCCTTTTTATGTGTGCATATATTTCGAAAAATTTAATATGTGACGACTAAAAAATAAATAGTTCTAAATTTCCAAAAACGGCTGCCTGGGGTTAAAATGTTATTTTTTTAACTATAATGTGAGTAGCTATGAAAAGATGTGGTCTGATACCAAAATTGATGTAGCACATTTTCGGTCTGGTCGGATGGTGCCAATCCGAGACATAATGAAATCAAATGAGGTACAATTTTTGAAAAACCACCAAAAAATTTTTTTGTGATTTATAATTTTGATTTAACAAGAAATATAATACTTTTCTTTAATTTTTATTAAGTTGACTAATTATTTTTATATTAAATCAATGAATATCTTGTATAGGTTGGGAAGTCGTTACGGTAATACTCCGCAATGTGTAACATATACTGTGTAACATATACTGTTTATAGTATCGTATGCCTTCGGTCTGCACTTCATTTTCTCATATTCTAGTTCATTAAAAACATTGGATAAATAGTTGATATTCTTAATGTACTACGTGGAAAGTGGGAAAGGTTGAACAAAGAACTCTGATCAGATGGCGTAGCGGCCTCGAAATCAGTACTGATCCGTTCTGCTGATTTGGTGATTATAAAAAAATATTCTTAATATTCCACTCATTTATTAAAAAAATAGTTTGCAGTTTCGCCTATTGGAACTTAGAGCCTGTTGAAAAAATTAGCATCCTGTAATATAATCTAAATAAACAATACTTTACATGAACTTATTAAAAAGAAAATAATTTTACATGTTACATGTTACTTCAAGATATTGTGATCAGAATATGTCTAGCTTTGCCTTACAGCGCCGAACGGCATAAACTCCCTGTAAGAAGAGTTTCATGTTACATTTTACGTGAAGAAATTCACATCTTATCCCCATTATCCTACTTTGCATTTCCAATCTTCATAGACATAATACGATTTTAAAAATTTCCGCAATTTTCGAAGGGGTTTCAGTTCATGTACTATTAGGTTTGTTTATCTCTCGAAAGATTTGCTTCAAAATTATTTAAGTATATTAAGATGTATGAATGTACAACTACTGTATACCTCGTAGTTGTACAAGGCGATTCCGGTGGTAGTGCTTGAACGTACATGAGCACATACGCATGTGTATCTATCCCCTAAATTTATTACTACCCAGTAAAAAACGAGCTTTCTCCCACGTTTTTTTGGTAATTATAATTATATTTTATATGAAATTTATTTGTAATTTACAAATTGTGAACTCTCAGATGGTTTTCAGAAGTATGTGCTTAAGATAAGAGGTTTTTAACTTTTCAAAACTGTGGTTAAAGTGTACTGATGATTTGGTAAAGCACCAATGAAATGCATATAGACATTGCTTGACCACCAATAAATTTCATTTAAAATAGAATTGTGACAATATGTCAAATAAAAAATTTCATAACAATTATATTTTATACATTGTAAAATAACAAATTTAATTAAACATTTTCCAGACTTCATGGTAAGCTTACCAGAAAAGGCACTCATAGTTGTGCTATAAACAAAAAAAACTTAAGGGAGCAGTCTTTATAAAGTGATATGTAACTTTAAATAATACAACAAGTATAAAACTACTTAAAACACGAATATAAATCTATGAATACAATTATTAGTATATAAGTAAACTAGTACATAACTGAGTAAAAACGAACTAGTTGCGGTCCTATGACAAACTAATACTAAAATCGATACGAAAACGGATAGGTAACTAGTCTGATGTACAAAGCAAATAGTATACAATTTCAAACCGCATACTATTTTATCTACAGGGTCAATATATACATTGTCCCTATTACTGTTTGTCGCTGCTATTATTATCCACATCCGCACTCCCTTCCATATATAATTCGGTTAATACTTCATTGTTGCTGGCAACTGTTTCTAAATTGGTGGTCACAATTGATAACCGGCTAAGTCCATTTAAGAAAAATTCGATACCACCACTGAGTGCGGTGGAACCTAATCTGGAATCTGAAGTAGTATTATTCGAAAGATTTTGGTTTAATCAATTATAATTACCCTGAAAATGGTTTCGCGTTAGTGATTTTTTGCGGAATATCCAAAAATCGCCTATCTATATTTCTTAAAAACAGCAAAGCTATTTAATATATTGATTTTCCAAAAAGGCTTTCGAATATAAACATTAATTTATATTCTTCAACTTAAGAGGTTATTGCTAGTGTCCACAAGAATAAAGTTTTGTGATTGTTTTTGTTGTTTTAATATGTGGGTACATTTAAAACAGTTGCAATTTAATGTATGGAATTAATAATTTTTACAAATGCTTCATTGCAGACAAAGTTTTGTTTCTATCGAAATCTCAAATGTTTTCGCAATTGTACATTTGGTCATCCCGCATAGAAATCGTTGTGTAATATATGTACATACATACACACACATATATATATCTGTATATATTCTGTATATATTGTATATGTGCTCACTCGAACATATGTATATTATATATGTTTGAGTGAGCACAAATGTTCTAGTTACGAGTAAAAAAGTATTCGAATGTAGTTCGTTTCAAAATTCTAATAATACTTATGTCGCAATATATGAATCTAGGTATACGGCGTTAACCTTGCGTTAACGCCGAATGACCGTCCTCCGACTTAGTTTTTAATGTTACCAGAATACTCTAAATATAAATTCAAAAGGTCACAGAATGATTATAAAAGAACATCTCCCGAATCTCCGCAATACAAGCTATATAAATTTGAAATAATGGATAAAGTTTGGACTTTGTATATATAAGAAGAAAATTATTATTTATTTGCGAAGAAAACCTAATAAATTTACAAAATAACTTGACTGGTATATCTATATATATATGGAAGAGTTTCAAAGAAAAGTTTTTGATTTACAGGATCTAGGAAATTAAAAGGTGCATAGTTTCTTTTTTTTTCTCTCTAAATGCTCGGCCTATAGTTTTCTACTTCCAAACAATATAGGCATTATTTATAAATTTTTGTCTAGATTTATAACAAGTAAATAAGACAAATTTTCATACAAAAATTTGCTTTATAAGTCTCCAATTAATTAAAATTAGGCTCTATGTATCTTATTATCAGCAAATTACCTAATTTTGCGAAAAAGATACTGCAAAAACTTGTTGAAGCAATCCATATTTTTGTGGTCCAAATTTAAATACAAATATTTATAATCTTATTCACATTGGAGATTATGTGTTTAACATGAGACCAAGCGCGGATCCAGGGGGGATCCGCGTATTAAAATAACTTGTGTATTAAACTAAGTCCTCTTTCACACATCTGGTATACTTGATCAGTTTTTGTTCAATTTTCTTCATTGCTGAACATTCATTTAATATATTACGGATGATAAAACAGAAGAAAATTTAAAAACTGACTAGTACCGTCATGTCTGTACCCCTTTCACGCTCTTCACCGCTCTCTTCTAAAAGATCAAGACTTGACGAGTCAAACCTGATGTGTGTGAAAGGGGTCTAACTCCTCTGCTTTGATTTTATTCAACATCGACCACGGATGGAAAACATGATACAATTGTACTTTCTTTGGTACAATTAGACTTTGTTGGTACCGTGGTACTAGCACGACTAATTTGGTACAATTGAAATATCTCAATCTAAAGCTTACACCTAGTTCATAAAAACGTTTTATGCTTGAACATTTTTGTTAAGTTCTCAGTGAATCAGTTAATAAACATAAAATATTTCTGTGAATTATACGGTTACATAACCAAAGATTTTGTGTCAACTTTTTATTACATACAGTATTCCAGTCAGTACTTCATGAAATTTTCGGATCTTTTCTTACTCCTCTGCTTGTTCTATATGTATATTTTGTCGTTTCTTTTTGAAAATGATTGTTCTTTCGAAAGATAACGGTTCTTTAGACTCTAATCTTTCAAAGTCGTGCCTTATGTCTCATATTTCTGCTAAATTATGACTCATTTAAGTAACGGACTTACAATTATTTGCCAATAATTTTTCGCCACAGAAACATTTTTCATCGTTAGGCTGCCTTATATTTCATTCAAAAACAATCACGTTGAAAAAGGGTATAATAATTGATTTCCAAATACCGAAAAAGTTTTCAATCAATGTCTCAGAAAATTCATTATCTTAAATTGTATGACTTTTTGAATAAAATTTAATCAACTGATTCCTAGATTTTTATGTATATAATATTTTTTTGTTGTATACCTCTGTAGAGAAGTTTTTGAATTTCTATTTATAGAAATATAAAAAAATCGTATCGTCATAGTGTGAAAAGTACATTTTATTTAGTTAATTGGTGCAAAATCAAAATAGTCCTTTTCCATCCCGAAGTCAGCTCTTGTTTGCATAAACACTTGAATAAAACATGTTCGATTACCAGACGGACAATTAAGCAAACGATGCGTTCGCCGATATAATACTATTTTCATTCAACAATCTCTTTTGCTGCATTGTCAAGAGAATAAAAACTTTCATGTATGATGTCAGTAAAAGATGTTCGATCTCGAATCGTCTCACACATACTTGTATGAAGCGTTCATCACTACTTTGTATCGTTCTATTAGAAACATAAAAAAATCATTTATGTACAGTCGAATCCGCTTTAGCGCAACACGCCTTACTGAAAAAATTGCATTACTGAGATCGATGCAAGTCCCCGCACTAATTTTAAACGCAGCTAGTCTTATTCACTTCGCTTATCGAAACATCGCTTTATTGAAAATATGGTATTACTGAAAACCAAAAGCTAGACATTTTCGAGGAATTCGTCAAAAATTTCAACAACAAAATTAATAATTCTATGAATAATTTGTTTTTAAATAAAATTTTTACGTTAAATTGACGTAAAAAAAATATACAGATTTGATATAAAAAATATTGTTTTACTGATTTTAAGCAGTACATTCAATATATATTCGAAAATATTATCAACATTAAACGGAGCTGTAACTGTAATTTTAATAAGTAATTGATTCGACTAAGCTCTTCATGTATAATATAACTTAATGTATGAAGCACGAATATTACTTGGTACTTTGGAAATAGCTAATGAATCAAAACTGGGCATTGAAGAATTATCACTTCTCATCCTCACAATCATGCTTCTATGTATTCCTCATTTCTAATGGCATATTTATATATGGAAGATGTTCTTGAAAATGAAGCTACTACTAGTTTTTTACTCGTTTATTAGTATCTTGTAGGGGTTCTACGTGCTAAGACACTTAAAAACCTTTAAAATGACTGAATCTGTTACCCACGACACATACTGTACTACAAGACACAAACTACCGATTCTACAAAAGTTTTGAATTTTTCTTAATGATATATTCAGGTGTACCGTATTCATATTAGAATTAATGGAACCAAAATTTTCTATATAATGTTCGAAGCACAAACTAATAAAAATGTATTATTCGTTCGAGCACGTAGGAGAAACACCTAATCGAATAATTTTAATGCAAAACAATATGACAATATGGCATACGCATGGATCTGTGCACATATATATGTAGTATAAGTAATACACCTACTCCATTACAACAAGCAAAATGCGTCATTGCAGCAATAATGTATGCATACGTTCTTATGCATAAATTAAAAAATCAATGTTCCAAATTTGCATTTGACATAGCAGGAAAACAATTAATTTTTTTTTTCTTTACCATGAAAATAAAATTTTTCTGTATCTGATTTTCAATTATTGTATTTATGTTGAATATTTAAAAGTACAATCCCTGCAGGAGATCGAACTAGTATCAAATTGCGCTAGTACAAAAATCACCAGTACTAGTTCCCAACTGTAAACTTTCCTATACCATGTTAATACTCATATTAACATTGAGTGTGTTTGGAAAATTACTAGTACCATTGGTACTTGATGGAAACTAGGCGGATACTAGTACTACATGAGTACTAGTATAATTTCTTCTAGTTGGATACTAGTATAATAAGTTCTGCATTAAGAACTGGTTTATATAAAAAAAATCCCTAAAATTATTGGTTTTTTAAAAACAATGAAATTTGTTAAGTCTTTGTCTTCACAAGCAATTTTTGGTTCATCAATTTTTAGTTTATAAGAGGAAATGGAAACTTCATTCAGGGCACACTCAATCCACTAGCACCTTTATACAACTTCAGTTACCTTTGGTACTCCACCATATACCAAACACTAATGATCGTAACTTACATATATCAGTTTTTATTAGTTTAGGAAAGATCGTTGATTTTACATATAAACATCAATATTAAACAGAAAAAACGTTTAAAAATATTTTAAATTACATTACTCCTATTTATTTTTTAATTAAATTAATCTTATTTATTGTTTACAATGTCACTTTTTTAACACTTAATAAAACCGCGGCTTCTTTACATAAATGTTCGAATAAATAAAATAAATAAACTGATATGCAGGTGGCAAAATTTTCTAAAAATTTTCAGCGGTGGTGCAGCAAAAAAGTACACAGCACACAGCCGCGTAAAAGCATTATCAAAAAGTAATATGAAATTCTGCAAGCCAAATCAATCTACAAATGAACTACTTGAAGTACTAGTACTTTTCTGTATATGTTCAATCACGTTTTGAAGTAGTGCTTGCTATGCCAGTAATCGTACCAGTAGCTGAAAGACAATTAACGCTTATCCTCCTGCAGGGAATGAACACTTAGTATACATATATGCACATACATTCTTTACTATCAAAGCTACAATTTCTTAAGTTTTAAATATTTTATATATATTTTGCTAAAAATGTTTCAAACATATTTTCTCTTTTTCATTATTAAGAAAAAAAATTATATATATATATATATATATATATATATATATATATATATTAACTAACACAAGGAAACACATGAAAATTATTGTTCATTAAGTTGTAGTACAATAATCCCAATAATGATTTTGTTCGTATGAATAAAAGTGTTTTTTGTAGAGGTACAAAACTATAAGTTGGCAAAATTTTTTTAACTAGCGGCCATTTTGTTAGCTGTTAAGTAATTTATGTTTAGCTTGGTTTGGCGTTTCAACATTAATAGACTGATGCCTGAACAACGGTTCCATGTGGCCCCAAAACAAAGTTGCCGTTGATCCCGAAATTTGTTTAGAGATGAAGTTCACTTTTATTTGAATGGATACGTCAATAACCGAAACTGACGTATTTGGTGTGATGATAATCCTCAAGTGTATATTGAGACACCGTTACATTCAGAGACTCTGTGGTCAGTTGTGTCATGATTACCGCCTTTTTCGTTCGTCAATTGAATAAGTATTTACTGATTTATCGCAGGAAACGGACCCGTGAATTAGCTTCCAAGTTCATGCGATTTAACGCCGCTAGATTATTTTCTGCGGGGACATGTGAAGTCGTTAATCCACACCGATAATTCTGAAACAATTGACCACTCAGAGGACAACATTCGTCGTGTTATTGCCGATATGCTGCCACTCACTTTGGAAAAAGCCTTCGAAAATTGCACTTCCAGATTAGACTACGTCCCAACCCAGCCAGATAACTAATTGTAATGACAGAAGATTATCTTTTGGATAATGTAAATTTCATGTCAATTTAGAAAATTCATCTTTGTTTTATTCCATTTCAAAGTTGTATACATCTATAAAAAAACACCCACGCAAAATTATCTATGAATACAAATATATGTATGTATATCCGACAATAAAAACAAGAGAGAGCTAATGCGTAAAAGCGGATAGAAATTAGAGCTTTATCATTTTATATGCAAAGCATATTTGAGATAAAGAATGCATGAACAGTAGACTGTGACATGAGCAAAGGGAAACACCAAAACAAGGAAAAATACTGTACACGGTTCTATCGATCACTTCGTTCAGTATACTTATTCGTCTAATTCGACCAGTGTTTTCATAACCGACTCAGCTCTAACAAATTCTATTTCCTTAATTTTCACCATCTGCACAACACTATTTAAAAAACAATTGAGGGTGTCATAAGTCATAAAATGATAGCACTAAATATATGACTAGTGTGAACAACCTGTCATAACTTAGTATGATATTTCAAACATCATTCAGCTGATAAGATAACAACACATTTATAATTAGCTGTTATTAGAGCAGAAGAAAATGAATACAATTAAAAATGAATCGTCTAAAAACTCCATTTCTATTTAAAATTATTAAATTTGTCTTCTGGTGCACAAGAATATCTAAATGAATTTGTATGTGTAAATTAAAACAGCTGCTGCCTTGATATGAGCTGAATACATTTGTTTTGCGGCGGCATACGGAAAAACGTTCAGTGGCTGTCAGCTACGTAAGTTAAACGAGAAAAATTTTTTACTTGTATACATTTAGTTTTTGCGATTTATTTCTCTTTTAAGTTTTTTTATGTTATAAAAAAGTGATTTAATTCACAGACATATAGGTATTAATAATTTTTTAGCCGTTTTTAATCGTGAATAGTACATAAGTAACGGCGGCAAACATATACTATTGCCGTCTTGCCTAAAGATTTTCAGCCGTTCGACTCAGATCTCTATAGAAATTTTATGACAATACAAAAACATACCTGAAAGAGTGCTATTATTTTATGACTTTTTTGTATGCGGCACAACAACAACTTTCTTAAACTGGTCTAAAATATTATGACTTTATGACAATATGACTAAATAACACACTGTGTGAATACCCCAAATGTATGAAGGGTAATTTTTTTAGTAACTTTCTTCTTGTCAACATTGTTTTTGTCGGCGTGGATGTTTTCATGTAACGCACCCCATATACGCTTCAATTCAATTGGCTTTTGATTCTTTCAATTGAACTGATTCTTGGACACATATGTACTTCATAAACTGAACTAAAATATTTTCATTCAACTGTCAAATTTATATTTTAATATTAAATTTCAAAATTAAAAACGTATATTGCAATGACTGAAAAATGAAAAATAGTTATTGCGGAATGCATTGATGATGAAAATATTAAAAACTTTTGATTTTTCTCCAATCAACTCGTCGACTGCCAAACTAATGAAATGCCATAACCGGCTTGATTTGGACAACAACCGGCTCAGATGCCAATTGGATTGAAACGTGTATGAGCGCATAACATGTTCAGTTTTGTCTATAAGTTAACTGTGCTCGGTTAAGAAAGAGTATCGTGAACTTCTTGTGTTCAAAGATAAAATTCATTCTGGTTAAATGGATTCGTAGGAGAAGGAAGTTGCCATATATGGCATGAAGAGCATCCAAAAATTTTGCAGTAACTCCCAATACATCAAAAAACATGAAGAGTCTGGTGTGGATTATTGGCCGGTGACATATTTTTCAAAGACGACAAAGTTAGGAGCGTGACTGACATGTGGTTACAACAAGACTGTGCCACATGCCAGACAGTACGCGAAACAATGGCCGAGTTCGGTAAACAGCCGGTCAGTTGCCAGCGACTTTACGCCTTTAGACTATTTCTTGTTGGACTATGTGAAAGCTAGTCTCTAGAGGTATATGTTATGCCAAAATGGGACAATGCGTATGAACTATTTAAGCATTGAATTACATATACATCGCTCTATTGACTTAAATTACCCCTGCATACATTTCTCTATATTTTGTGAGTTTTTTAATAAAATCCGATAGTTATTTAAAAATCACTCTTTATAAGGCGAATTTACTAACTCTGTATTGTCAAATAAAATGCAGTGTAAAAAAAAATTAAAATTAGTTTGTTAAAAAAAAACTATTGCGAATTATAAAAAAACTAATTGCGTCCGATCTGCATTAGTCCCAGTGAAATTTGCAAAGGAACTAACTGAAAGTCCTCAATAATCAGTTTTGAACCTTCTTGTAAATTTGGGAAAAGAATCAGCACGAAAAATATTAAAAATTTTGTGTTAAACAATAGATCCCAAATATATAATTAGAGCTTTTTGTTTGTTATGTGGTCAAGTATGCCTGCATTTCATTGGTTCTTACACCAAATCATCAGTAGACTTTAAAATAATTCCAAAATAACAAAACCTCTCAGCTTATACATATATATTGATTCCTATGGTTCCAAATTGGAACATAAGCTCCCAAAAATTAATTGAGAATTAGAGAAGCAAAACCAAGGCGAATTCACTACAAGGTGAACTCGATTTGCAACTCTGCAGAAAATACATGTATTTTGTTTGTGTAAAAAATTTCCATCTGTCAAATATTCTTAAATAGAAAAATGGCGATTATGATAGCGATACTGGTAAAAAAAGAAGATTTTGACAGTTCGGCAATTTTGCCTTGGTATCACCTGATCGACATTTTTTGAAATAAGGCCACCTGGTAGTGAATTCGCCTTGAGCAAAACCATAACCAACAAAAAGCACTAACTAAATTGAGACAATATGCCAAATATATAATATAATTTTTTTTGTTTGTTTCATATTTCTCAAAATGTACCGATCCGAACAAATTCCAATTCACAGGAAATCTAAATTTAAAACAACCCTCTAAACCAAACTTATGGTCCAATTCGCTTCAGTCGTTCAAGATTTACAGTGGGTCACATACTCATACATACATGCAAACATGGTGACGGCCTCTCAGGAATACCCAGAAATTTCCAAGGTAAAACCAGTACCTTCCCAATTTTTTTTTAATTTAAAATTTTTTAGCGGGAAGTTATGTCATTTAAATTTAAAACTAAAAACCAACATCTAATAAAAATTTCTTGTAATCTGATTAAATAGATTGCTGATAGTAAGTTCAATAAATAAGTACACATATGTATCATACAAAAAATATACATATATTAGAAATCATTTAATTTAATGCCTATTCCGCTGGAGTTGGTTTGGTTAGGAATGAAAGTGATATATGTACATATGTATGTATAGCCATGTCCGTCCATCATGATGCAGTCCAAACGAAAGGAGCCTTGTAATTTGGTAGAAATAAATTTTGAAGCATAGCACAGGTCAAGTTTGTAAATGGGCTGAATCGGGCCAGAGGAAAAAAATCCCCTAAGAACAACTAAACCAACCTCTAGAAAACAACATAATTTTTAAAGTTTTTTGTTTAAAGTAAATTATATATTTTTATGTCAAAGAGGGTCCGAAGCATTGAATTTCGATCCCTAAAAATAGAAAAATCTATTTCTGAACCACATTCCTTAAAAGTTAAAGTTCATAGTTTTTATAAAAAAGCTCAGATGATCTCTCAACTTCCACTGCCCTACCCTTTTCACCCTATCTTTTCCTCCTAGATGACCGTATAAAAAAAATCTTTCCATTTAATTACCACACAAATTTACGTTAAATTTTTACTATAATGGTAAGATGTCTACCTCACGACCCTTCCAGAAGTGATCCTGCCAAAATGGAATTGTGAAATTGAGCACAGAAATGTCTTAAAGCAACTTTGACACATCAGCTTAACCATATTCTATTTATTTCCGTCCGTTTTTGTGCGCGTTGATATTGAATAGTAACTGTAAAAATAACGTAAATTGCTTTTATGCTTATGGAAAGGTGGTCCCGCCACAATGCTCCTATTTGAGGGGTAATTATGATTCAACCTGGTCGAATATATATATATATATATATATATATATATATATATCGTTCTTGCTTGTTTATATCTTTATTTATTTATAAAAAAAAAAAATTTTGGAATTTCCGTTAATTAAAGAAACTAATGACATATACATACATACATATATATTTAAAATTTTGATTTTTCGAAATTCGTTTAACCCTTAAGCGAACACTAGGTCCTGACCAGTCATTTTGTGATTTTTATACCCTCCACAAAAGAATATGGTGTGTATATTCACTTTGTCATTCCGTTTGTAACGCAACAATATATCCCTCTGATACCCCATAAAGTATATATATTCTTGATCAGTGATGAAATCTAAGACGATCTGAGTATGTCCGTCCGTCTGTGGAAATCACGATTCAGCCCAAACGATAAGTTTAGTGTAAATATATCTTAAAAGATAGCACAGGTTAAGTTCAGTGATGGGCTAAATCGGGCAAGAGGGAAAAAAGTTCCCCTAAGAAGAATTAAACCAACCTCTAAGAAACAACATAATTTTTAATTAGTTCTTTTGTAATTTTGTTAAGCAAATGATATATTTTTATATTAAATAAGGTTCAACGCGTTAGACTTGGAGCCATAAAATCAAAACTGTTAATTTTTGGACGCGTACCCCTTTAGTGGGCGTTATTATCTACAAAAATAGTGTACGATATTATATAAAGGAACTCTGTCCCACCAAGTTAAACATTTTAAATTTACTTACTAAATATTTGGAGGGTATTTAAGATTCGACCCGGTCGAATATAACGCTTTTACTTGTTTTAAATATTTTACCTAGAAAGCATAGACACAGCCCCCTAATTTTTTATGAATTCCTCAGTAAAGATGTTTTGTACAATAAAAATAAAAAACGTGTTATAACTTTTCACCGCTGGGCGCGGCAGTCACTCTTAAGAAATTTTTATTCACGATTGAACCACCAGGGCCCAGCCAGGCCCTATACCATCATGTATAAAAGATAATTGTATAAACTAGGTTATTCCGATATCAGTCTAACAAAGCAGCAGTAATAAGAGATATTTGAAACTTTGCTAAACATAAATCGTAAAATATCGCGAAAATATTACAGGCAGAGCAGGGCCATATTCAAGTGGAAAAACAGATAGAAAATGAGCTTATGCGGCTTGCAATGCGCTACTAAGGTTCGGGAAGAACAATAATTTTTTTACGACGCTTGATTTATGTAAGCAGCTAAAGGAGGCAACAAACGATGTATTACAATAGAATTAAAAAAAAACAAAAAGGGGATGTATTATCTAGTGAATTTGGATTATGCGATGTGCTCTTATGTCGCAAAGAAGAATAAGGCCGTTATATTACTATCAACAATTCACTATGATGCATCTCTTGGTGGCATAACGAAAAAAACACGTACACAGATGGAAAAAACCGGTCGAAAAACACTGAAATTGACACCATCCGTTGACAAAAGCACGTTTGTTTTCACTTTGACAACGGATGTTGTCAATATTTTAAGAACAACTCGTTCACACATTGTCAACAAATGTTCTTAGTTTGACAACGCTTCGTTCTCATTTTGACAACGTATCGTTCTCATTTTGACAACGTTTGTTCTCATTTTGACAACGCTTCGTTCTCACTTTGACAACGCCTCGTTCTCACTTTGACAACGAAGCGTTCCCACTTTGAAAACGAAGCGTTCTCACTTTGACCACGACCCGTTCTCACTTTGACCACGACCCGTTGTCATTTTGACAACGCTTCGTTCTCATTTTGACAACGCTTCGTTCTCATTTTGACAACGCTTCGTTCTAACATTGATAACCCATTCCGAGCCCGTATATAAACAAAACGACAGATGTAATATAAACACTTTCATAAATATGTACATATATGATTTATTTAATTAATTAAAAAACTATACATACTTAATTCTAAAATACGACTTAGCATTATTTGTTGCATACAAATGAAAAGGGAAACTTAAAACTCAATGATTGGTTTCAAATAAATGCTTTTATTTGAAGAACCAACTTCATACGACTGAAAATGAGAGTCAAATCACCTTATATTAATTGAATAACATAAAACATAAATTAAATGATTTTGAATCAGAAAACTTTTAATCTTAAACAATTCAATAGAGTTCACGTTCGTAGCCAAATAATAGTTTTGTTTGTAACGAGTCCCCTTAAAAATAATTTCATCGCAAATTTCACAACTTTCAAAATTAATAGTATTTAATGTGATAATATTGTGGAAATATTCCTCTTTAGTTAAATCAAGAATTCTGGATGAAGTAAAACTAAAAATAGGTTCAAAAAAATTTTTATGTTTTAACAAATAGTATAAAAATTTGATTCCAAACTTTAACGATAAAGAAAAGCAAGGGTTTACTCTTGATGTGATAATATTAAAGTATATTTTAGCTTCCTTATGCTTGGCTTTAAATCTCATACTCCAAAGATATCTAAGTGGTCCGCACCTTCTAATTGCAGTAGGATAGTGAACTAAAAAGTGGTGTTTGGGTTTATATAAGTTTGTGTAAAGTAAATGATGTTTTTTAATTAACTCTCCTAATCTAACTATATCCTCATTTTTCAAAACTGCATTATAATATTAAATCTGTCATTTCCAACAAAGCTGTAAATACTTTCCAATGTTTGTTATGGGACGGAATTAAATATCCTATCATTAGAGGTAAAAAGTGTATAAAACAAATGATTTCACTTGCAGTCATTTTTAAATTGAATGTTTTTAACCTAGCGTAGGTCAAAGGTATAGAACTATTCACTATCTCAATTTCTCCGTAAGGAAATAATGATTTTCTGCTATTAATGTTACTTAAAGTTACAACTTTATCTTTTATTAGACCAAGAAGTGTATTACACACATCATATACACAAACGCCCTCATATATGTCATGCATAACATCGAAGCAAAAATTGACCGAGACGTGGAAACTTGGAATGCTTTCAAAAACGCATATATTTTTTATTCCTGTTTCTTGAAAATTATCTTCTAGTATATCTTGTTTGTAGCTTAATTTGTTTCTTAAATAATCTAACCGTTCAGATGTATCCGACTGCATCTGTGTCTTTGTTCTTTTGCAAGCTTGACAATACCTTTTAGAATTAAAAGACTGTACGAAGCCTAATACAGTATTTACTGCTAAATTATCGCCAATAACTAAACTTAAAATAAAATGTACCTTACGTACTTCATTTCCAGTTACTATTTCTACTCCGTCTTCCAATTTTTTCAATTCATTTACTAAATGAAATAGTGTTGTTCATTTCCATTTATTTTTAATTCAGTAGACGATATATAAGCTACTGGAAAAATATATTCTAATTTTTACAGCAGATATTGGGGTATTGATGGGAAATTTAACTAACATCCGCATATCGAATACTACCTAGTGAATTGTTTATTTGAAAATCGTCAAAGTAAAGCATATAAGGAATAATTAAATTATACTTTAATTGTTGCACTTTTCTTTTGATTAATACTCCGCTTACAAAATTATTTAAAATGGTTCCATCCAAAAATTTTTTTGTATTTTCCAAAGTGTAATCTAAAAGATTTGAAATTGTAAAAATTTTCTAAAGCATAAATTGCAAAGGGATTACATAAATATTTGCGGATTTTGGTCCCAAAGTAGGATTACGATTGACAACTATCTCAGATATTTCATTACGAATTAAAAAAATTTTTGGATCTTTGTATAAATTTAGTTCTTTTAAAACTTTAAATGGCCTATATTCTGTTTTTATTTCTTCAAATGGATTTTGGCAAATATTTAATAAGCATTTTAAATTTTCTTTCACTTGGTTTTTATCTAAAACCCCTTCTATTGCAATTGATATATGTAGACGATAATAGAGATGAAACAATACCCTGAAGACCAACAGGTTGATTTCTAGGCAAGTTATGTTGTTGATATAAGCTTAATGACAACCTTAGGGCCTCTTTTTTTAAATTATCTATGGTGTACAAAGTATTTTCCATTGTTTGTGCGGACATACTACAAATACTAGACTCATTTTGAATCACATAATGTTCGTCATGTAGCTTTTTAGGTAAACTTTCTAAGGCATAACTAAAATTGTTAGAATTTTTACTAATTGCATGTAGCTTTTCTAAATGCTGCCGGAATGAATTAAATGTTGTGAATGTTTGGTTGCAGTTATTTTGACAACATTGAATCTTTAACAATTTTGTCGACATAACATGGTCGATTTTAAAGTGAGATATTAGGTTATTAGGGGTTTCAAACTCCTTTTGGCATCGAAAGCATAAATACAACGTTTTGGGTAACTCTCATTGATTATTATTAAAAAAATGTATAAGAGAAGTAATGTTTGCTGACTTAAAATCAAACTTAGTGTTAATATCATAAAAAAACTTTTGGATAAATAGCCACGGCTGTTCACAAGCTTCCGGATATTTCAAAGAAAGTGTATAAAAAATTTTGAAGCAAGTGTCTAAACACTCAATAAACGAATTCCGCTTAAGCAAATTATTATTAAAATATACATAAAAAAGTTTAATATCTACATCAGTTAATCCTTCCACGATTATAAATGACTGATTGGTTAATCTAGCTGAATAGTATTTGCATATGACTGCACTGATTTCTCTCGCGTAATCATTTGTACTCGTCAAATGCACAACTAGGCTTTCTTGGGAGTCAACTATTGTGACTCTCTTATTACGCTTTCCTGTCTGATTTTTAATCTTGCTGGTGATGGCAAAACCGCGTTTAGAAGTATTGTGTATATAAAATCCTACGAATCTGTGAGATAGATTAAAAAAGATAGGGTAACTTGTATGTAAGTATATAGCATAATAGTATATAAAAAATTTAATTTACTAATTACCTATACTAGTAGACGATGTGATTTTAGACAGCAATTGTTTACAAAAGTCATTGTGTAGACTATTGTCGTAATATTTACGAATTATTTTCTTAAATTTTTCCCAGTTGGAAACTAACAAATGTCCTTTGTTTGGGTGCATGATATGGAAGTTAATATTTATCTGAAATAAATGAAAAATTAAACACAGCTCGCATATATAAATAACACAGCAAATTTTTACCAATTTAGGTGCTCGACAATTGGATAATTTTGTCCAAGCTTGAAGAAACTCGAGACTTCTTAAGTTTTTAATATCTTTTTGGCGTATAAGATAAGTTTTCTTCCACTTTTCACATACTTCTTTCCAATCTGAACCTCTGCTTAGGAATATTTTTAATGCAATGTCAATTGCCTCATCAAACTCCCCCCGGGGGTGCCGTTGGGGAGCTTGGCTATGATGTCAGGCTTCACTCCAGCACAGATCCGGGGAAAGGGTTATGCAGTTTTTACAGACGGTGCTTTTGCTGATAACCCATAAAACTCATATGTTACCTGCCCAATCCCTGAAGTTGCAGTGCAACGGGAGGGCATATAAGAAATTAAAAAGTAATAGGTATGCCTCCCCAGAAAGTACACCGCCTAGTACGATCCCTGTGTGTAGGAGTTCCCTCCGCTCTGAAGCATATCCGAAAATGGGTCGAGTAGAAATTTGGCTGAGGTTACTCCTATGTAGTCTGTTGTAAGAAAGTAGGTTAAGGACGCCTAGTACCGTAAGAGGGCCGAAGTCAATAGAGAGTTGAAAACCTTGACTGGTTTTGCTCTCGGGGGTTATACAGTTTTTGCAGACACTGCTTTTGCTGATAGCCCATAAAACTAATATGTACTCTGCCCAATCCCTGAAGTTGCAGTGCAACGGGAGGGCATATAAGAATATAAAAAGTAGTAGGTCATCTTTTGCTGAAAAGTAGATCGTCCTAGTACGATCACTGTAGTAGGAGCCACATCCACTCCGAAACACATCCGAAGAGACGCATTGAAATTTGGTAAAGGATTGTTCCTATGTAAGTCTGTGTAAGAAAGGAGGTTAAGGACGCCTGGTACCGTAAGAGGACCGAAGTCAATAGAGTGTTGAAAACCTTGACTGGTTTTGCTCTCGGGGGTTACACAATTTTCTCAAACAGAACTTTTGTTGGTAACCCATAGAACTCATAAGTACCTGCGCGTTACCGAATGGGACGTTAGGGACAGGTCTCAGTAGGAAACATGCTGGCTACTGTAAGAAGAATTAAAGTAGTAGGGGAGTACCATGCCTCTACGTAAGTTTGAAATAAGAAAGGAGGTCCAAAGACGCCTCGATCTAATTAAGAGTTCAAAAGTCAATAGAAAGTTGAAACCTATAATGGTTGGCTTTCGAGGGGTTATTCTGTTTTTCAAGCATAACTTTTGCAGGTAGCCCCGTAAAACTCATATGTTACTGCCCAATCTCTAAACAGTGGAACGGATGTGCATGTAAGAATCTAAAAGAAGTAGGTCCGCCTACGAGCTTAAGTAAGAATTGGCAGGTGAACAGGCACCTGGGTTTGGGTAGAAAAAAGACCGAAGTCGATAGAAAGTTTATAGAACCTACACTGGTTTGACTTTCGAGGCTTTACCAGTAGTCAGAACTGGTACCACGGGATCCAGTACAAGCCACGCAGTTTACTGCGGCTGGATATTGGTGAGGTCTCCCTCGGGAGTACACGTGGTGGCTGTGGTCACCAACTTGGTGGAAGGTTTGTCAGATAAGGATGGATGTTCAATCCTTGTGGTTGGACTTCGGTCCGGCTGATAGCAGCAGAACGTATATGTTGTTGTGAATCAACAAATATAAGATCATCTGGGTAGGATCGGCACTTTTAAGCAAGGTGTTAGATCATGGGACTTACCAAATCATGTTCTAGAAATTGCCAACTGGGTGACCCGAGGTCACCTTCGGGTGGTTCTTGGGCACTAAGAGGGGTGCTGGTAACACTTATTTTTTCACCCGGTGTTAAGAGCACCGTCAGTTTGAGCCGTAAGGCAGGTACTGACGTAAATGATTGACTTGTTGCCTCATCAAACTCTACAGGTTTACTGTCAGATAATTGGCTTGTTGTGGGACTAAAGCTTTCAATGAAAGCCAAAAGTTTTCTTTTTTTTAAATATTTATTTTTATATTTAGAATATAACTTTCCACTAGCGTTATTTTTAGCTTTTTGGGGAATATAGTAGTAATCCTTACATAATAAATGTGTCAAAATATTTTCGTAAAGGTTTCTATTTTTATATGTATAAAAAGTAATTTTAATTACATACCCTCATATTGTTTTCTCACGGAAACACTGAGCAAATTTCATCTGTCAAACGAACAAAATTGTGCGTACGCAGAACCGTGTTGTTCTTGATGACGTCTTCAATGATAATGTTGATAATCTCCTCCCTTTGTTCACAATATAATTTTTCATTTTCATTTGCATATTTAAGAACGGCGCTTCCTTTTGCTGACTGGGTTATCAAAGATTTTAAATCCTGTAAAAAATATTAAATCTTAGTTGTACTTCATACAAGCTTTTAAAACCATGTACCTTACCTTATAGTGTGCTTTGCCACTAATTGAGCAACTTGGAGACATTGTGGTACTATCATTATTTTTATTGAGCCATAGCTCCACTTTGGATGGCACTGAAATTGTTTCATCATCGATTCCCACCTATATAGAAAAATTTAAATTAGAAAATGTTATCTCCGCTTTTTTCCAAGCAAACAATTTTTCCCTGAACTCAATCCGGAGCCCTAAGGGCAGCACTGCTTCCTTTAGGTCTTTTTTTTGATATACGGCAAACTTCTAAATGTGATATGGACAGCTTGAATAAAAGTAATAAAATTAAGATACGTACGTACGTACATTTATGTATATACATATTTCAAGATTTTATTTTTGTTAATATCTTACCTTTTAAGAAATCATAGATGCGATCCATATCTATTGATTTTAAGAAACTTTTCAGTTTCTCATCGTCACTACCAACAAGCTCCGGAGTTGTGTTTACTTCCGTGTTAATGTTAGAGTTTTCTAATATAAAACTCTAGTCCACATTTATATAAAACAAATTAGTTTCATCACTAAAAATATTTGTTTCACTTTGTTCTTTTTCCATTTTTATATTATGTTTATAAACGACTACACTTAGAAAACTCTGCAAACACAATGAGAAAATGTACAAACCAAATAGCGGAACTGGTATTAAATGTTCTAATTTTGTCAACGGATTGTCCTCAATTTGACAACAAATCCTACATGATTTCGGAGGTGACAACATTTGTTCTTGTTTTAACAAGGAATCGTTCTCAATTTGACAACGACTCGTTCTTGATTTTGGAGATGACAACATTTGTTCTTATTTTGACAACGGGTCGTTCATAATTTGACAACATGTCGTTCATAATTTGACAACGAGTGTTCTTGATTCGACACCATATGGTATTTTTGTACTTTTCGTTCTTGATTTGACAACGAAACATTCTTGAATTGTCAACGCTGGTTGTCAAAATATTGTGCACATTTCATTGTCAAATTGATAACGGCCGTGGACAATTTTAGAACGTTATTTTTCCCTCTGTGTATAGATCTTAAGGATGTTATGGAACTAATCGATGGATATTGTCACTTTTTTACAACATGATTGATGCAATGCTTCATACGAGTACACAATATATAATGAAAATATGTTATTTAATAAAACAGAAGGTGCCAGAAGAAAATTTTAATATCGACTTTAGGAACACTTGTTTACCCTTGCTTTGAAGAACGAAGTAAGAACAAAATCATTACGACAAATTTCGGTAGTAGATCAGGAATAGAATCATTTTTGAATAAAATCATTCCTGTAGTGAGAATCAAAGCAAATTATTTAAAATACATAAAAATCGTTCATATATTGCAGATATTTTGAATCAAGAAAACGGTCCTGAGGTGTTGAAAAACAAATCAAAGTGCGCTTTTTGTGAAGATATACACAATGTAAAGCGTTACACTAGATTCTTCTGCAAGTTTTGTAAAAATCCTGTTAGCCTTCTGCATTCCAAATGTAATTATACATGCTTTATGTGTAATCAAGGCTGTATATGATTTTATGAATATGACCTCCGTTTTAACGATTCGGCTGAATTATCTTCTTGTATACCTTAGTTTATTTTTTTGAATTGTACAGTTTTTCGAGTATGAATAAAAATTTTTATTAATTTGCTTATACAATTAATTAAAGTCCATACAAAATAGAAAAAGGCCACAGCCAGGCCCTGGAGTTCGTTTATGCAAAATCAGTTTGGTGTTTGCTTAAGGGTTAATGGGAATACTTTCAAACTGAAGCATACTACTTTTTCATTCAAAATTGTGATTTATTATAAAAGTTCATGCAATTAAATGAAATGGAAAAACAAAAATTTTAGCAGCTCACAAAAAGAAGGATATGGAAAGTAAATAAAATAAAACTTGAAATATACCCACATATATACATATCCATATATATATATATATATATATATATATATATATATATTTTTTTTTTTTTTTTAATTGCAAAAACGTGAAGCAATCGAACTCGTCACTGACCATTCACAACAAAATTAAACAATGTTTTTTATGTTGATAAAATGATATGGATATACTACACTATCCTGGGAACAGAAAAAAACGTATGTCGTTGCAATGGTGTCTCAGAAACCGGTCACTTTGAGAACAACTGGTACTTTTTCTCGGCGAGTAAATACATTAGTCTACACTTTGAAAATTTCGGGGGAGATCAAGATTGTTTTTAAAAAAATGTTTTTAGACTTGGGCAGAAGTGTACACAGATTTTGAAAAATATTTGCTGGATAGCAATATTGATAAGGTTGAAAAGGCAACGTGCAAATGCTTCTTAGACGCAGTATACAAGGCCAATATTAGTATTTATATACAGACCCAAGAAAGATCAATGTGATATCTGCTTTGTTTATAAAAATAAAAACATCCCAGAAGATGAATACCAACTTCATATAATAAGTAAGGAGCGCGCCAGGAAAGATAAAACTGAAGACAAGGAACGTTGCTCAAGAGGTGATATTCAAATGTTAAAGGTGGACTTGCAAGCAGTGCAAACAATTCCTCTGCTTTTAACTTGAGCAAACTACTTTAAAACAAAACTATGAGTGCTTGCTACTTATGGCATGAAGCTGAAGGCGGCATGGACTCGGATATATTTACCTCTTGCTTGCTGGACTATTTACAGAATATTAAAGACAAATCAAAGCCTATAATAATTTACAGCGACGGGTGCTGTGCACAAAATCGTAATACAACACTTGCGAATGCCTTGCAATATTATGCAAGTACCCAGCAAGCAGAAATTCAACAAAAATACCCCGTAGTTGGCCACACTCAAATGGAGTGAGATTCTGTGCATGCCTCCATAGAGCGAAAGAAGAAAGGAAGAGAACTATATGTGCCAGCTGATTTCAATACGGTTATAAGACAATCCAGATTGTTGCAACCGTATCAAGTCCATTATTTAAATGATACATTTTTCCGAGATTTCTCTTCCCTCGATTACTTAAAATCAATGCGACCAGGCACAAAACAAGGCGACCCATGCGTTATAAATTTGCGAGCTCTCAAGTATACCTTTGATGAAGAGTGGCAACTATTACCTCATCGTAAATTGCGATCACAAGTGCAGCATAATGATAACATTTTACTACCGAGTCTCTACAATCCACAACTACCTATTTCAAAAAGAAAATATGATGACTATCATTCATTTTATGATAATTTGCCACACCAATGATATTATTAATTTAATATGAAATCTTTTTTTTTCTTTTTATACTGTCTTGCAAATTAAACATTCATTCTATATTAAATATTGTTTTCATTAGATAATTTTGGTATAACAGCGTTATTTGTTTGTATAGCTATGAGTGCAACAAACGAGTAACTTGTTTATAAAGTATCAAAAATTAAAATGACTGTTAATGCAGCAAACTCGTAGCTCAATAAATGCATTTCATTCAAAAAGATTAGTATATTATTACTACTAACATAAATAGATGTAATCAATTCCTTAATAATTGCGTTTGAACTGTTACCCAAACACCGAAGTATAAAAAGATAAACCGTTTTTTTCTCTCCTGAAAAGTTGTATTTTTTAATATACGAAGTTGATAAAGTAACTTTAACAGAAGAAAATGAAAAGAAATTCAACAATTAATTTTTAAAGCCAGTCTAACTTTTTTGGAAGTTTGCAATATTTCAATCGATTTTTTAAAAATATGTAGATCCAGAAAATTGAAAAAGTTCAACATTTACAGGTGGTAAATGATGTGGCAGAACGAGGAGTGGCTTTGGCTAATATGTACTTACATTAATGTCAAAACTTCTGAAACTGATTACCAAAATTTATTGCAAGGTATAGAACTAAATCGTAAGAAGCTCAATAAATGATTTTTAACAGAGCAAAACATAAGTTTTTTTTGTTGATTGGCTTATAATATCATATACTGAATATAAAGCTAAAAACGGCTATAACTCAGGTACGGTAACAACAAATTTAAAATATGTTTTATTCGTATTAATTAGAATTAAATTGTCTTTCACACTGCATCATAAGTTTTTTTCATTTTCATTGAAACTTAAAAAGTTGTAAAGCGTTATTACAAAATTGTTTAATTACAGTGAAAGTTCCCTTAGCTCTTATAAGCGGACATCTCTCCAAAGCGGTCAATTCCTAAAGCTTTAGAACCGATATCATAAACCCGAACAAAAAACATTCCCTAAAACGGACACTCCCATAGCCAGCGGTGGATACGAAAACAACAATTTTTTTTTTACCAAAACATTCTAATAAGCGGACATTTGAAAAAGAAATAGAGCATGTATGGCTTAAAACTGTAGTAAAAATGTCAAACAATTGTACAATAAATAATTTTAAGTGTTTCTCCTATTACTATTGTGTAATCTACATATAAATATTAGAGAAATAAGAAAACCATAACTGTTCTTGATGCTTTGTACTTTATTAAACAATCATGGGAAAAAGTAATATCCGAAACCATTAGTCTCGGTTCGCACTATGGAATTTTCTTTCATGAAATTTCTGAAATTCTCTTTTAAAATTTCACTCGTGTCTGCACACTGAAAGTTAATTTCATGAAACTTAATATTTTTGTTTGTTTACGTTCACATAAAGAATATAAAAATAAAGTAAAATCAATTACGAATTACAATACAAAAGAGAATTTCAGTGAACATGAAAGTGTGTACCCGACACCATTCTTCTCTCCCCTCTCACCAACAAACTGCCACTTTCATGAAATAAAATTTCATAGTGCGAACCGAGACTTAAGAACTGTTTTGGCAAAGCAGGATTCATGAAAGATTTTGATAATGCAGAATTAGATGCAGAGGATGATATCCCTTTATCTATCCTCTCGAGATTGGCTAGACAAAATGTAGAATATAGTGAGTTTACTTCTATTGGTGAAAATATTTTAATAGAATCTGACACTATAGAAGTTTTGGTTGATAGAGTGGAAATCAGTTCATCAGAAAATAATGATAAAAGCATTTTAGAAGAAGACCATAACAATATATCTTCATTTAAAGAAGCCTTAGAAGAAGTTAGACGCTTACTGAAGTTTGTAGAAGAAGACTATACAGCATTTGAGCCCTTGAGACATCTAGAATGATATTATGGAAAAAAAAAATTATTAAAGAAAATTAAGCAAAATTAAAACAAAAAAATATTTTAAACTTTTAAAATGAAACAATATTCTAAAAATTACTTTTCATAAAGTTACAAAAAAACGGACATCTCTAGTTCGAGGGCAAAATCTTCGCCGACGGTAGGTGTCCGCATATGAGAGCTTTCACTGTATATAAGAAAAATTTTAATTTAGGGTAACTAAATGAGCAAACTCATCACCGAAACTTAAAAGTTTTTTACACAGAAATAAAGCTTGCATACTTGTCTTTAAAACTGTTTCATCAGGAGTGTAGAAAACCGTGGTTATTAACCAAGTTATGAGTAAAGTTAGAAAAAAGGCCGAAAACTCCGGTTTTTTATGAAAACTCCATTTGCGCGACCTCTAAACCTAATCCGAAAATTGGAAAAAAATGCACAAATATTTTACCCTATAAGCTTTTAAATTTTGTTTGAGCACCTATGAAAAACAGAAAAAAAAAATTTTTGAGACGCCCTAATGTATGTACATATATATATATATATATATATATATATATATACATTGTATATATAACTATATATATATATATATATATATATATATGCATGTACTCGTTTGTATATATATTTTTTTGAAGTAATGATAGCAACTATCAATAGTTGCCCCACGACAACTTCACTGGCACCACCCTGGAACAGCTTTGACATTTCGTCAGGGTGGGTAGTATTATCAGTATTATTCCTATGTCCTCCTTAGATCCTAGGTGAGGAGGTGAGGAACTGATGTGCATACTTCATCGTTAGTTACTAACGAATTCTAAAACGTATTAATTCTCCTACGAATCTGTCCTAATCTGCGATGTTCTATTAGAACAAGCTGTACAAAATTACACACGCTGGTCTAATTTAATAAGGTTTCCAGCATGACCGAAATTATATTCCCGGAGCTGATCATAGGCCCTTAAGTTTCCTCTAAGTACGACCTCCAGTTGTTGAATCGTGAGCATAGACATGACCTAAAGCACCCATCTCCAGTTAGGAACTGTGTCAGGTAATAGTTTAAATCACCATGTTTCCTAATCAGCCATAATCTCATGTCGGGTATTAATGTATAAGTCCATCTTCCCTTTTAAGTGGTTGACCAGTGTTCCTGCCACTTTTGTAAAGATAAGTCCGAGTTATCCCTATTTATGATTTCTAAATCGATTGGGATTCTTTGGCTACACACACTAACGTTATATCGTCTGCGAACCTCACTATCTTTACTCCTTCAGGTAAACTCAATCTTAGTAGTCCATCGTACATTACGTCCCACAACAATGGTGCAAGTATCGATCCTTTGGGAACTCCACCACTAATCCTACGTTTCCTTATGCCATTCCTTGCTTTCCTGAAGCCAAATTGGTTGTCTGATAGGCCATGTCTGTCTTCAATGCAATTTCCAAGTTTGCAGATTACACCCTCTAGCAATTTCCCACATGTATCTATCACACACAGTGGCCGATAAGATGAAGTGTCACCTAGGGGTTTATTGTCCTTTGTTATTAGTACCGAATTCTGCCTCTTCCATTTTATTGGAGAAGTTCCCTCACTTAAGCATGCATTTACCACTCTTAAGAACTTCTCCGGACACAGCTTGACGGCCTCTTTTAATACTATATATTGTCTCTAAACGTAGACACAACGTCTTCCATCTCAGTTATTTTAACCGAGGGACAGTTTAAAGTTTCGCTATGAGGGTTGTGCTCCCAAGATGGTGCCTCCTGATGGGGGAAGATGTGGTCTCCAGGATTGACGTTTCACTCGGTTGCAACGGGCCTAGGCATTTAAGTTTTTTTGGTGACTAGCTTATATGCGAGACCCCGAGGATTATTAATTATCTCATCATAGATATTAAGAAAACATTTCCGCTTGCTCCAACGAATTGCCATTTTTAGGGCCTTCCCCTTATCCGTATAGTTCTGTTGGTGAACGTAATTCTCTAGCCTACCTCGAGCTCTTGTATATTGCCTATACACTCGTATATATTCAGCCCTTAAGCTAGCAATTTATTTATTTAAATTAGTCAATGGACAATTTCCTTTCAGACTATTTAAGCAGAATAATATATAGTTCAATTAAATTAATACAAATTAAATATTGCGATTTTTAGAGAACATAGTAAAAGTTAATGATTAAAAAAACATATGACGTTATGTTTGATGATACAAAGGTTATGCGAAAAATCTATAAAATGATACATTTCATTAAAGCAAGTACATAGTTTTCTAAGAGGATCTGATATTTCATAGTTAGTACGACAAGCTGCAACATAGAGTGGGTTAAAAGAACGAAGTGAACGTTGAGGAATATTGAAATATTCGTTGTTCAGTAAAAATTCGGAGGTGATGGTACCACTGAAAAGATTTACCATAAAAGAGGTGTTGAGCATTGTTCTCCGGCTCTTTAAAGTAGGCAGATTAATTTCAGCTAATCTCGTAGAGTATGATGGAAGTGCCATCCGATTTCTATAAACGTTTCTTAGGCAGAAAATAGAAATTGTTTTTGAACGGATTCAAGACGTTCAATATGAACGTTATACAGTGGATCCCAAACTATGCTACCATATTCTAAAATTGGCCGAACTAATGCAATATACAATGTTTTAGTGACATATGGATCATTAAACTGTTTTGCTCATATTTTAATGAATGCTGTGTGAAAATTGCATATGATTGGATATGTTCAGGTTTAATTGCATTAAGTTTAGTTTTCACCAAATATAAAAATTGTTTAAATCATTCTGTAAGAACTGTTGATCAGATGGATTTTTTATGTCGCACCATATTTTTACGTCGTCCGCATACATAAATATATTACAGTATTTTTTTGCTTCTGGTAGGTCATTGATGAACAGAAGGAAAAGAATTGGACCATGGTGACTCCCCTGCGGAACACCAGAGATTACTGAAATGTCCCTTGAAACTGCAGCGTTAAATTTTACCGATTGTGTCCTGTTTAACAACTCTCATGTTTGGGCCGGTGCTTCAAAGTCTATTTTGAAGTTACTCGATCGCGTAAAGGGCGATGAAACTCATCGGAGACAGTAGGGTAGCCAACTCTATTGACTCTCTTGAGCATAGTCGCAATGTGGGGTGCGTATCGTTGTTCTATCGTTACTATAATAGCAGGTGCTCTGGTGAAAATAGGGAACTTGTTCCTGAAACCCATTCCTTCTTACGCTCAACGCGTTTTTAATCAAGAGCGCATGCGTTTGTGGTCGATATTCCATCGAATCGCACTACGCATTACAGAGAAAATTAATTTTTTGGCCGAACAGTCTGTATGTGGATCAAACTACCGGCAGATGTCTTCCCCGCCACTTACAATTTAAGGGGGTTCAAGTCGAATATCCACAGACACTACTCCCTTTAACCTCCATCCCAAAATCTATTTTCCTAGTTCCAGCGCATTGCACTGCATATGTAGGGGTTATCCCTGAGTGCTGGTCCTACTCCTAAAAAAAAAATAAGATTTAGTTCAGCATAATAAATTATTATTAAAACACATTATATCTAATTTCTTTAAAAGCAGCACATGATTAATTTTGTCAAATGCCTTGCTGAAATCAGTGTAGCTGACATCCGTGTGATAACCTTTCGCGGAAGCTGCATTCACTAAAGTTGTTAACTGGACAAAATTAGTGGAGAATTAGAAGAAATTTGATGATTAAGACTATCCACCATACATTTTTCAAAAAGTTTTGGAATTACACTCAGTTTTGCAATTCCTCTATAATTGCTTATTTCAGATTTATTTCCTGCTTTAAACAGTGCTTTAATATAAGACTTTTTCCAAATAACGGGAAAATGACAGCAATTTATAGATGCATTAAATATTATGGACAGTGGAGTTAGTAAAGCAGAAGCACAGTTAATTATGACGAAACTTGTAATGCCATCAGGACCACTAATATGTGACGATTTAACACTTTTTAAACAATTTAAAATATGGGAGGTAGTGATATTAAATGTGTATTATTATGAGCAGCTATTTTGTAAGGGTAGATGGTATTAGCATCGAACACAGCATCAGAGTATGTGGAAGCAAAACAGTCAGCAAACAAAATTTCCTGACCTTAGGAAAGACAGTTGATTTCTTTTTAGTATTAACAAACTTAAAGAACGTTTTAGGATCTTGAACAAGGTTGCGCTTAACGACAAGGATGTAATCATTGTAAAGTTGAGTGATCAGAAGATTGTATTCTGCACGAAGAACTGAATACTTAGAGTAGAAAAAAGACTTGGACCTGGAACTCCAAATATAAATCTGATAAGCTGTTAAAAATTTCATCAGCCGTATTACCAGTACGGGTAGGTATATAAAAACTATGTTCAGGTGAAAGTTTCCATGTGATGCTAGGTAGATTAAAATCGCCAAACACAAAGATTAAATCAGTAGACTTTAGCTTTAAAGTCACAATTTTAATCGCATCAATATGAAGTTTGTAAATACTTAAGTCAGAATGAGGTGGAATGTACGAACATGTTATATAAGCTTTAATATGGTTTATCTCTACGACTACCGCAATGAATTCAATATTATAAGGTAAATCGATTTTAATTTCCTCCATTGGAAATAGGGTTGATATAGCAATTAGTACTCCACCACCCGTTGTGGTTGTAATTCTATCACGACGAAGTTAAAGAGGTATTGTTCAGCCAGGTTTCAGTGAATACATACACATGATGATTAAAGTTAAACCTTTGTAAATATAAGTTGTTAAGTTTAGTTTTAAGTCCACGAACATTCTGATAAGTAATGAGAAGTTGGTTATCAGAAAAGTTAATTAGTTTTCTTAGATTAGTCGGCACCCGTGCAGGAAGGTGAGCAATATTTTGCTTATCCTTAAATACATGCTCCCGTACTAAGACTTGAGGAGGCCAAAATGTTTGATCAACTACTTGACAGAAAACATCAAACGGTACAGTGATTTTAAAAGACGTAATACTTCTCTCCTGCGAATAGGAAAATTTATGTACATTGATATTAGAGTGGATATTGAGCTTTAATTTTATATAATAATCTATATCTTCTGCTGATGTATCAGATGCAAAACGAGATATGAAAATATTTTTGTTCGGGGGAATCACACTTAGTACTCTATGGTTTGCTTTTACACTATCTGTATGATCTAAAGTGACATGTTTGTTTTGAGTGTTGTTATTAATTGTAGGATCAGTAGCAGGTGTTACACGTTTATCAATAATAATTCGATGGGATGAACACGGATCCACCGGATAGGAAACGACGGGAGGGTTAACAGCAGGAACCAGGGTAGCAGAATGACCACCAACAAACAGTTCATTTTTATATTTATTAATTCTGGACGATTTATGACGCTTTGGTGATGTTTGAGTAGGGGATTTTAAGTTATCCAGTGATTTATAATCTTCAAATTGTTTACCATATTTAGAAATGCGTTCTAGAAGTTTTCCAGCTTCATTCTGAATTTCATTAAATTGTGTAATGTTACCTCGAAAAAAGTGATAGAAACTCACACTAATTTTTCTACAGGCAATACAGCACCAGTGAAGTCCATTATTTTTCGTGAGGGATTCAGCTAGTAAAGTAGATAGACCACTACATATGAAATGGAAGAGATTGTCACACAGCCAACATTACATCATCTTTTCGTCATCATTTTTAATGTTGCAATTTTTATGGTTACACGACATTTTAAACGAATTTCAATTTCAACCAAATCTCGGGCGTAAATATTTGTTGGGTGTCACAAAGGAAACTATCCGACAACAGATGGCGGCACAATAGCTAATCCAATTCACAAACCAGAAATGATGGTGAAAAAAGTATCACAAGTTGAGCGGATCAGCTATTATCACTGGTGGATAAGTCGTCAATGACGTGTATAAATGTTTGGGTGAACGTTTGGAACCAAACGAGAAGACAAAATTAAGGGTTTGTTTTTAATCGCGCCAACAAATCCACTCAAAGACCAATTGCAAATCACTGCAGCAACTCAAGTACCAAAAACTTGACTGTTACGAAGTTTATTGTTGATAAAAACACTTTCCATAAAAAAAATATAATTATTCCACCAATAAACCGGTGGTCCCCTTGCGGATCTTTTCCGCTTCACCATAGATGCATCGCTCGACAGCGTGATATGGTTTACTAATTGTACTGTCATATCCGCAGCTGAACTATTCAAAATATGTCCAGAAATATTACAATCATTTGAGAAAAAGATTTTAATTTCTGCACATTCCATTTGATGATAATAATTTCTATTGTATGCGTGATTTTGTTTTATATTGTATTGAGAAAATAAAACTTTTTATTTTGGAGTTTAAACAAAAAGTATTAATAATAAAAAAAGGACATTTAATATTTGTTTATCTAAGAGGACAGCATGTAAAAAAGAGGACTGTCCTTTTAAAAAAAGGACGAATGGTCACCGTAATAATAATGGCACTGTGATCGCTGTGAGTATAAAGATCAGATACTTTCCAGTTTACACGGTTTATAATGGTATCACTGGCAAACGTAATGTCAATAACTGATCCACCAATGGAAAGGAACAACACCGAAAGGGATTCCAATGGAATCCTTCCCCTTGCATTTGTCGAGGGGCAACCCCACTCAACAGCACAAGCATTGATATCTCCTGCTATTATAACAGGACTCCAGGCTAAGGCATCTAGCACTATGTTGTCTTTAATAACACGAAAGTCCTGAATAGAATACCTAGGAGGAACATAGCAGCTGTACAAGCATATGCCGGAAACAGTGGCCCGCGTGTACCCGCATTGTGGTGCTATATAGCCGATGTATCTGTACTATTAGCAACTCAATTTGCAGATACAATCTTCTTATATGGCTCGCTGAGTACAGCGACGTCTACGATTTGCAGTACCTACTCTTGTGCTGCTTGTCAATGATTGATATTTAGCTGTAGTATGCGCATTCTGATTCTTAACTACTGTTCTAACCCTTAAGCCTTTGCAGTGGTCTCTTGTAGTACGGGCCAACTACACATCCCGCAACATGGTCACCATTAGTGTTTGTACCCTTTCTACAGAGCAAGCACGATGGTTTATTGGAACATGTTCCAATTCTGTGGCCAGTTTCCCCACACCGCAAGCAGGATAGATCCCGGCCCCTACAATTTGTTGCCCTATGTTCATAGTCGAGACAGTTGTAGCACCTTTTCGGTGCTATCTTTTCCCGTATTCGACTTACGACCCAGCCTATCCGTATCTTCGACATCTCAAGAAGACGTCTAGGTAGAGGATCACTCAGGCCAATCGTGGCAGTTTGTGTTCCCCCATATGCTCTCCTCAGTGATTTAACTACAGTCATGTGCAGTACCTTAAAATCATTGGATTTACTAACTATGGCATCATAGATGTCCTGCTTTGAAGTTACTTCATCCATGCCCCTAATTTTAATCCTAACCTCATGGAATAGTGCTCGTACTCGGCAGCTTCACCCAGTACCGCTTCCACTTCCGACCAGAGCACACCTTTGTTTTGATGAGCAGGTTTACTCAGCTCTAGTAGCAGGTGACCTCTCTCGGTTTTCCGAATGCTTTTTACAGATTAATAAGCTTAGGGACTTTCTTCACTTGCCTGAGAATATCAGCATAGGAAGCGTTTCCACACGATTTAATAACCAGGACATCTGAACGTCACACCTGCTTATTGCTTATCCTATTTCTATTCCCTGGCCTGGGACCGAATTTTATCCAACGACGTTCTTTATTACCTACTTGGGTTCGGCATAGCAGCACTATTCGGTACCGCTCATCCCTTCACTACTTCTGATATCATCCTTCCTCTTCTTCTAAGCCCTATTCCCCTTTGGCATAAGGTTATTTTCATATTTTCTACGCTTCGGGGTCGCGCCTGCAGGCACAGGGGGAGATGGTATTATCATATCTCCTGTCTGCGTCTGCTTGTTGCAATGCGCTTTGCCCTACTAGCAGTTTCACTGCTTAGGTCATTCGCCATTTAGATATACAACGCCTGTATTTTTCGAGATATCGAAACTATATCCTTGTGGACATTCGATCTTGTCTTGAGAAAGTCTAGTAGCATTGCTATCTCCTCTCCTAGTTTGGCAACTTTGCTCGTTGACTCTTGCCCACCATATATACATACATATTAGAGCGTCTTGCCTTACAGGGAAAATAAAGAAAGTTCGCCGTACACCACCGAATATAAAACATTATTTCAAGGCGGTTTCGAATTTTTTTCATTTTGCCGAAAGCAACCTTTTTAAATTTTTGTGCCATATCGTCGATATTTATAGTCGGATATTAAAGTGTGATATATCGATGTTTTTCTGTCGCCTTTTTTCTTCAATAATCATTGTACTTACCCATCATATCCCAAATATAACTTACCCATATTATCAACTTTACAAAAACAAATAAAAAAATTAATGTAAAATCAAAAAATTTTAATTAATCACATTTTGAAATGATACCAGTTGGCTATATTTTTGAGGGCTCTCACGTTTAGAAAAAATGTGATCCATGCGTTGTTAATCGGTGACAGCAATGGCAGATTCATTTACTATATGAACAAACCGCTCGGTGTTTTGACAATGGCATGGATAAGATGTGGAAATAATTAAGTTTAGCAAACAAAGCCATCAAATGAAGTTATTTTGTTTATGTTAACCTGATATTTCTACTATTTCATTTGAAAATTGTAATGGTTCCAGCTGGTGTTGCATATAGAACTGCAAGTATGGCAGCTCAGTCAATTGAAATTTGGTACAATTGATCATATTGATATATTAGTCACTCTCGAAGTTTATGAAATTAAGAACCGAACATTTAACGAATGCATACCGTTGCTTCACTTCGGCCTGATAAAATCTAAGCATATCCATCTGGACGTACTAGCGGATCTTGGTCTGTTATCATCGATAACAAAACATTCTCGGGGTGGAAAAAGTACACGTTATTTTCTATAGACGAACGAAGGACCTGCTGTGCGACCGCTGGCAATTGACGAATCAAGAAGCTGTAGATATCGAAGGTAAGATAAAAAGGCTACTCCTACGTTCGTCAAAGAAAATATATTTATTTCTGCTTTTTAATAGTTCTGTTGGAATTATTGAAAAACTTACTTAACAAAAGTTTAATGATATTTTTCGTGCTATAATTTTATGATATTAGGGTGACACATTAGGGTGGTACGAACTTAGATCTGGTGGGTAAATACAAAAATGGTATATTTGTGACCAATGACTATTAAAGCAAAACATTGGCCTTCTCAAGACAAAAACATCAACATATCACTTTTTGAGATCCGACTATAAATGTAGAAAATATAAGGAAAAATTTATTTTGGCGACCCCCACTTTCGGCAAAAAAAATTTTGTTTCGAAATCACCTTGCAACAGTTCGGTGGTGTACGGCGAACTTTTTTTCGAGACGCTCTATTACATATATACATATGTATATATATATATATATATATATATATATATATATATATATATATATATATCTACCAGGCATAGTCACTGGTCACTGAACATAATTGGCAGCGACTGACACTGTCATGTACTAAAAGCAGAGTAACAGCACCCACCATTGTCAGCCCTGTAGCAAAAACTAGCCGGCGAAGTAAAAAAGGTTCAAATAGCTACAAAAAAACTGTCTATCTTCTCATCTTCCCTAATTTGTCCCCTCAATACTATCCCCTCATTTTCAGTTCCGGCGCAATGCATTGCATATATAAGGGTCATAACCTGAGTGGTGGTCCAAGGTAAAAAAATTTACATATATCCACGCATACATATATATATATATATATATATATATATATATATACATATATATATATATATATATATATATATATATATATATATATATTTATATATATATATATATATATATATATATATATATATATATATATGAAATCTTTTTATTTGACACATTGTTGTCACAATACTACTATATATAAATGAAATTTATTTGTTGGTGGTTAAGCAGTAGACTTCAACCACAGTTTTGAAAAGTTAAAAACCTCTTATCTTATGCATATACTTCCGAAAACCATCTGAGAATTCACAACTTGTAAAATACAAACTATTTTCAAAAATAACAACAGAACAAGAACATAGGCTTGCAACTCATACAAAACTAAACCAACAAATAAAGTATGTTCGATATGACTCTATTTTATTTTTCTACACCTTTATACAATCAGAAATCCATTGGATAACAAGAAAAGTATTTATAAGGCAAAATGAAAAATAAAATCTCAATTAAATTGTTATGAAATCTTTTTATTTGACACATTGTTGTCACAATACTACTATATATAAATGAAATTTATTTGTTGGTGGTTAAGCAATGTCTATATGCATTTCATTGGTGCTTTACCAAATCGTCAGTAGACTTCAACCACAGTTTTGAAAAGTTAAAAACCTCTTATCTTATGCATATACTTCCGAAAACCATCTGGGAGTTCACAACTTGTAAATTACAAACTATTTTCAAAAATAACAACAGAACAAGAACATAGGCTTGCAACTCATACAAAACTAAACCAACAAATAAAGTATGTTCGATATGACTCTATTTTATTTTTCTACACCTTTATACAATCAGAAATCCATTGGATAACAAGAAAAGTATTTATAAGGCAAAATGAAAAATAAAATCTCAATTAAATTGTTATGAAATCTTTTTATTTGACACATTGTTGTCACAATACTACTATATATAAATGAAATTTATTTGTTGGTGGTTAAGCAATGTCTATATGCATTTCATTGGTGCTTTACCAAATCGTCAGTAGACTTCAACCACAGTTTTGAAAAGTTCTTGTTCTGTTGTTATTTTTGAAAATAGTTTGTAATTTACAAGTTGTGAATTCTCAGATGGTTTTCGGAAGTATATGCATAAGATAAGAGGTTTTTAACTTTTCAAAACTGTGGTTGAAGTCTACTGACGATTTGGTAAAGCACCAATGAAATGCATATATACATTGCTTAACCACCAACAAATAAATTTCATTTATATATAGTAGTATTGTGACAACATTGTGTCAAATAAAAAGATTTCATAACAATTTAATTGAGATTTTATTTTTCATTTTGCCTTATAAATACTTTTCTTGTTATCCAATGGATTTCTGATTGTATAAAGGTGTAGAAAAATAAAATAGAGTCATATCGAACATACTGTTACGTTTTTAGACCTTTTCGTAAAAACGCTTTTTATTTATCCTTCAAGGATTCGTTTAATTGCATCAAATTAAAACACAGACAATTACTTTTAGAAATATAATGCGGCAACACTTTATTTACTATTTAATTAACACGAGTATTTGTACTACTAAACACTTAGCGATGTAAACACGTCTAGATTTAAAATCACACTGATCCCCGCTGTTCACTGGCAGCGACTTTATATAGCAAAATGACATCGTCTGGTAACTTCGCGAAGCATCTGGTCATGGTTGTTGTTGGTTGTGCTTTACTTAACATGTAGCTATATACGTGTGTTTGTATATATGACAATGCTGTCTTGTTTATTGTAACTATGTGTGGTTGTATGTATGAGTGTTCTGTGTGTTGTGTAGTTTTGTTTCTTCTTGTGCTATGTGGGCATGTTGCTGTGTATATTTGTGTGTATGTTGCTGTGTATATTGATGTACATGTTTAGTTTTTATTAGCAGCGAATACTTGCGTACAAGATCATTAAGAATAACATCATCATCTCTTAGCATTGATGTTGCTAGGTTTTTCGTTATTGTTATTTACACTTATTATTGCACAGCCTCGAATGATCTTGTATATTCTCAACGATGTATCCGGAATATTCCATTTCCGTTAATTCAAATATTATCTGCATGGTGTTGACCAGGGTTGTAACATTTTGACAACTAGAGATGGTTTGACAGTGCTGCCAAGTACATATAGCCACATTGTCGTTATATTTGAATCTATTTCTAAACTTTGTAACACTGCCGCCCACTTAAGCCTGTTCGACCCGAATAGGCATTCAATCACCTCTTCCATAGTGCGCCAATCGTTCGAGATGTACTATTTTCATTTTCGACCTTGGGCTATTGTGCTTCTGTATCCGGTACACAACGTCATTCACTCTCTTAATCACGTTATACGGGCCATCCCAGTGAGTCTGTAATTTTGGGGACAATCCTTTCTTCCGTTGTGGGTTATAAAGTAGAACCAATTGACCTTCCATAAATCCCTCCGAATTTGCTGCGCGGTCATATCTAGCCTTCATCTTGTCACTGACCATCTTGATTCTATTACGCACGAAATCATGCAGCTCGTTTAAGTTCTCCTGCTCTTGGGACGTAGTGGCTCCTTCTTCTACCGCTGGCTTAACACCAAATTCCAAGTCACCAGGCAGTTTTAATTCCGTCCCGAAGATAATTTTAGCTGGCGTTCTCGATGTGGAGTCGTGTACAGCTGACCTATATGCCATCAAAAATTTGGGAATGTGCTCGTCCCAATCCCTCTGATGGTTGCTTACCACTTTTCGCAGGTACTCTTCTAAGGTGCGATTGAACCTCTCTACCATGCCATCAGACTGTGGATGCAAAGGCGTTGTTCTGGTTTTCTTTATCCCATATAATTCGCACATTTCCCTGAAAATGGCGGACTCGAAATTCCTTCCTTGGTCGGAATGCAATTCTATTGGGACACCATAGCGACATACCCAGTTGTTGACGAATGCATTTACAACTGTCTTTGCTTCTTGGTTAGGTATAGCATATACCTCTGGCCATTTACTGAAATAGTCCATTACCACAAGAACATAACGATTTCCGGCTTCAGTGACGGGAAAAGGACCTGCTACATCCATTGCGATCCGCTCGAATGGTGCTCCTGAGGTATATTGCTGTAGTTGTCCCCGGCTTCTTCTTACTGGGCCTTTGGCTGCTATGCACTGTGGGCAGTTTGCTATCCAGTCGGCTACGGCTTGTTGACATCCAACCCAATAAAAACGCTGCTTCAGCTTCTCAAGTGTTTTTGTTACTCCAAGATGACCGCCACTAGGTCCATTGTGAAATTCTTGCAAAACTTTACTTATCTTGGAGCATGGCACAACTATTAAATTTGAAGTTGTTTTGCCATCTACACTTTCCCATACGCGGTATAGGCGCCCTTTTATTACCTTGAGGCTGTTCCACTGAGCCCAATAAGATTTGGCGAGTGGGCTCTCAGCCGAAATTTCATTCCGGGACGGTCTTCTGTCCTCCTCTTTGGCTGCTATAATTTTCCCCAGTATACTGTCGTCCCTCTGTGCCGCTGACCAGTCTTCATCAGAGTCGATGTGCATTAGCCGAACATCAACAACGCCTTCCTTTTGTTCGGTTCTAACGCAATGTTTACACTCTAAACAGCAGGGTCTTCTTGAAAGAGCATCCGCATTATTATGTTTTGTGCCCTTTCTATGCTCGATACTGAAGTCGTAGCTCTGCAGGCGCTCAATCCACCTTGCCAGTTGCCCTTCAGGATTTTTAAACTGCAATAACCATCTCAATGCAGAATGGTCAGTCCTTAATGTAAAGTGTTGACCATACAGGTATTTATGGTAATGTTTAATGCATTCCAATACTGCCAGAAGCTCACGTCGTGTCACACAGTAGTTCCTCTCAGGTTTTGAGAGTACACGGCTATAGTATCCTATGACTTTCTCAGTGCCATTAACTACTTGGGACAGCACGCCCCCTATGCCATAGCCGCTCGCATCAGTATCCAGCACAAATTTTTCTCCAGGTATGGGATACGCTAGTACTGGTGACGTACACAATAATCCTTTAAGTTTCTGGAATGCCTTTTCCTGTGGCTCACCCCAATGGTATGGTCTCGACTTCTTTGTCAGCTCATGCAGGCTTGCAGCTACACTGGCGAAATTTGGCACAAAGCGTCTGTAGTATGTACAAAGGCCCAAAAAGCTGCGCAATTCATGAAGATTTTTAGGTTGATGCCAGTCCCTTACTGCTTGTATTTTATCTTCATCTGTTGAGATTCCGTCTGCTGTAACACGATGCCCCAAATAGTTCACTTCTTTCTGGAACAATGCACATTTCTTCAGGCTGAGTTTCAATCCAGCTGATGATATCCGTTGAAGAACTTCTGCCATGTTTTTGAGGTGTTCATCAAAAGTTTTCCCCATCACGATTATGTCATCCAGATATACCAAGCATGTCTTCCAGTGGAGTCCTTTCAGTACCTTCTCCATTAGGCGTTCAAATGTGGCCGGAGCATTGCAGAGACCAAATGGCATAACTTTGAACTGCCATAATCCGTTACCGACGCTGAAGGCAGTTTTCTCCTTGTCTTTCTCTGCAATCTCCACTTGCCAATATCCGCTTCGCAAGTCTAGCGTAGAGAACCATCTCGTACCAGCTAGCGTGTCCAAAGTGTCATCGATTCTGGGGAGCGGATAGCTGTCCTTCTTGGTTATGTCATTGAGCTTCCTGTAGTCTACGCAGAATCTAGTACTGCCATCTTTCTTTTTAACTAAGACTACTGGCGAACTCCAAGGACCAGAAGATGGCTCAATTACGCCTTCACGCTCCATTTCTCTTACAAGCTCCTTGACTTCATCTCGCTTTGCTAGGGGTACACTTCTGGGTGGCTGTTTAATCGGCCTAGCTTCGCCTGTGTTTATTTCATGTTTAACCAATGCAGTTCTACCCTGACTTTGGTTTCCCATGGCGAAGATACTGGCATGCCTTTTTAGCAACTGTTTGGCTTTATTTCTATCTGTCGCTGACAGTCCTGCTACCCATTTTCCTACGTATTCCTCAAATTGTTCACGTTCTTTGGCGGACAAATTGGTAGGCTCTATCTTCCTCTCACAGTTTATTATTGCCTCTGCTGGAGTACACTGGCCAATATCGCAATTTTCTTTGATGACTTTTTCATGGTCTGCCATGTTAAGTACTCTTATAGGGACTATTCCTCCTTTACTAGTTTTTACTAGAGCTTTTGCTGTTATAAGGTCTCTCTTTAGATCTACTGGTTCTACAACCCACAACCGATTGTCCTCACAATCTCCCTTCATACGCGCCCATATAACTGTTTCAGACTGCGGCGGTAACGTCTGACTCTCAATAGCAAATACTTTTCTTACTTGCGGCTTGCTGTCATACCCAACATCAAGGGGTATTTCCACATTACGCCAAATCATCAGCTGTTGCCCCATGTGTAGATTAATGCCATGATTAATCATAAAATCGGCTCCAATAATTACCTCATCGACAATATCGGCAACAATAAACACATGCCTCACGTTGATGTTGGCTATAGTCACCTTCAATTCAATCTTACCATAGACAGTGGCAGGCTCTCCAGTAGCTGTACGTAGCCGTATATTGCTTAAACGATCGCATTTCCCCTTTACTATATCGGGCCTTATTATTGACTGCGACGCCCCTGTGTCTATGGTAAATACGTGCTTTTCCCCGTTGATGTGTCCAGACGCAGTAAGGTTGCTATTTTTCTGCTGCATCACTGATATGGAGATTGTGGGGCCCTCGTTTGTGGGAGCTAGCTCTTGCCCCTTAGCGCTAGCTCGTTTTAGTTTAACGGGGACTCTTGTGATGTTTTTTGGTTCACCCGTTTGCTGTTTCTTGGTGGTGAAACAGATCTACCTCTTTTTCTTGGTGCTTTGCAGTTGCGCTGAAAATGACCAATTTTTCCGCAGTTAAAGCATTTAGGCTTTTCTTTGGTAGCACCTTCCACCAACAGTTGTCGCATTGCCTCCTTAAAACTAGCAACTAGGCTGTTATCCTCCTCGGGCAAAACCTCCACATTCCGCACTTTACATATCTGTGGCTTGAAAACCATCCTTGCAGTCTCTTGAGCCAGCGCAAATGAAACAGTCTCAGCGAAAGTGGATTTCTGCGTTGCGCACACAGCCAGTTTGACATCGGAGTCGCGAATGCCATTAACGAACGCCTCAGTTTTAAAGTGATCCAGGAACGGGTGACTCTCGCCTGGATATGTGAGCTGCACTAAACGCTCGATTTCCATTGCGAAATCTTGTAGAGACTCGTTAGGCTTTTGAACTCTACATCGCAATTCCATTCTGTATAAATCGCGCTTGTGCTCACCACCATACTTGCGCTGCAATGCTGCCATTATTTCATTATAGTTGTTTCTGCTGCTCACTGGCACGGTCTCAAGTACCTCTGCGGCTGTACCCTTTAAGGACAAAATCAACTCTATGGCCTTTTCTTCAGCATCCCATCCATTTCTGCTAGCAACCGTCTCGAACTGGAATTTAAAGATGCCCAATGGTACGCTGCCGTCAAAGCATGGCGCTTTTATTCGCGCAGAAACCTCTGCAACTGCTCGTACTGGCCCACCACTACACTGAAGGTTATGCATTTTGTCCTCTAGAGCATGCAATTTTTCTTCGACCTCTTTTGCATGCTGTTCCAGGCCACCGCTTTCTAGATGTTGGACTCTATCTGCCAGCTCTGAGAATTTATTCTCAATAGAATCCACCCTCCTATTAATGGCCTCAGAAACCTCTACCAGAGTCTCGTTGGTGGCTCTATTTGACTCCAACAGTTTTGTTTCCACTCCCTGTATTTCGGCTACCAGCTTTTCAGTGCTGATCCTTGATGCTTCATGCATCTGCTGAGAGTTCTGTTTAATTTCAGTTATTTCGGCTACAAGCTTTTCACTGCTGATTTCTGAATTCTGCTTTATTCCAGTTATTTCGGCTACAAGCTTCTCAGTGCTGATCCTTGTTGCTTCCTGTATCTGGATCATCATAGCAGCGAACATTGAATTTATGTCCATGCTGCTGGTCGTAGCAGGAGGACATACCTCTACATCGTCTTTGTCCTCAAACTCGTATGTCCCGATGTCGATGCCGCGATTCTTAAACTCATCTATCAGCCTCTTCTGCAGTTCAGCCTTGTTACCTGCTGTTGGTAATTCCCGCTTACTAAGCTCCTTTTTTAGCTGTTCAACTTTTAGCTCATCAAATTTCATAATTATTATTTTTTTTTTTTAATGTCCTTTTTTTTCCTTAAATTGCAATGTCCTTTTTAATTATTTTTGCAATCCCACTTCTGACACCAATTGTTACGTTTTTAGACCTTTTCGTAAAAACGCTTTTTATTTATCCTTCAAGGATTCGTTTAATTGCATCAAATTAAAACACAGACAATTACTTTTAGAAATATAATGCGGCAACACTTTATTTACTATTTAATTAACACGAGTATTTGTACTACTAAACACTTAGCGATGTAAACACGTCTAGATTTAAAATCACACTGATCCCCGCTGTTCACTGGCAGCGACTTTATATAGCAAAATGACATCGTCTGGTAACTTCGCGAAGCATCTGGTCATGGTTGTTGTTGGTTGTGCTTTACTTAACATGTAGCTATATACGTGTGTTTGTATATATGACAATGCTGTCTTGTTTATTGTAACTATGTGTGGTTGTATGTATGAGTGTTCTGTGTGTTGTGTAGTTTTGTTTCTTCTTGTGCTATGTGGGCATGTTGCTGTGTATATTTGTGTGTATGTTGCTGTGTATATTGATGTACATGTTTAGTTTTTATTAGCAGCGAATACTTGCGTACAAGATCATTAAGAATAACATCATCATCTCTTAGCATTGATGTTGCTAGGTTTTTCGTTATTGTTATTTACACTTATTATTGCACAGCCTCGAATGATCTTGTATATTCTCAACGATGTATCCGGAATATTCTATTTCCGTTAATTCAAATATTATCTGCATGGTGTTGACCAGGGTTGTAACATTTTGACAACTAGAGATGGTTTGACAGTGCTGCCAAGTACATATAGCCACATTGTCGTTATATTTGAATCTATTTCTAAACTTTGTAACAATACTTTATTTGTTGGTTTAGTTTTGTATGAGTTGCAAGCCTATGTTCTTGTTCTGTTGTTATTTTTGAAAATAGTTTGTATTTTACAAGTTGTGAATTCTCAGATGGTTTTCGGAAGTATATGCATAAGATAAGAGGTTTTTAACTTTTCAAAACTGTGGTTGAAGTCTACTGACGATTTGGTAAAGCACCAATGAAATGCATATAGACATTGCTTAACCACCAACAAATAAATTTCATTTATATATATATATATATATATATATATATATTTATATATATATATATATATATATATATATATATATATATATATATATATATATATTTATATATATATATATATATATATATATATATATATATATATATATATATATATATATATTGTAATATTTATCAAGCTTGTGGTCGTTTTTTATAATATATTATTTCTTATAATTTTTATTCGATATTTCGTTAACAGCTTGTTAACATCTTCAGGAAATAAAAATTATTAAATTTTTTTTTTTTTTTTTTTTTTTTATTTCCTGAAGATGTTAACAAGCTGTTAACGAAATATCGAATAAAAATTATAAGAAATAATATATTATAAAAAACGACCACAAGCTTGATAAATATTACAATAAACTGATAAGGTCAATAAAAATAAATCAAAATATATATATATATATATATATATATATATATATATATATATATATATATATATATATATTTATATATATATATATATATATATATATATATATATATATTTATATATATATATATATATATATATATATATATATGTATATGTATATATTTATATATATGTACGCGTATATATATCACATTTGTACTAGTTTCATTAACAACTTTTATTTAATAGAAAAAATATTAATGTAATAACGTTTATATAATTTACATCTACAAAGTGAACACAAAGTGAAAATGCACTTGTAAGGTGACGTTATAATTATGCTCCAATCCAACACTTACTGAATCATTGGACTATGTCCACACGGTGAAACAAAAAATTATCACACATTGTGGTAGCTTGCAAGTCTTTACCACAAACAGGAGGCATGCTTGTATATTGGAGGATACCTGAAGAGTAGTTAGCCGAACGATATCCGAAGGATTTATATCGTCTGAATTATTATTTTCATCGTAGTTAACCGTATGATATCCGAAGAGTTTATATCGTCCGTATAATTATTTTATCGTAATTAATCGGACGATATCTGAAGAATTTATATCGGTATTAGTTTATTGTTATTACCGGAGAGATATCTGAAGCATTTATATCGTCCGTATTTTTATAAAAAAGTTGTTATTTTTGTCGTAGCTATCTGAGCGATATCCGAGGAATTAAATCGTTCATATAATTATTTTAATTTAGTTAGCCGAACGATATCCGAAGAGTTTATGTCATCCGTATTATTAATTAGTGCAGCTAGCCCAACGATATCCGAAGAATTTATATCGTTCGTGTAGTTATTTTATGGTAGTTAATTGAACGATATCCGAAGAATTTATATCGGTCGTATTTTCATAAAATAGTTTGGCGAGCAAAGCATTTATATCGTTCGTATTATAGTACAGCATTTATATCACCCGAAACTAATTTAGTAATTTGCTAGAATACCTAAATAGGTAATTTAGTTGACTGCATGAGTTATTCGAGATAGCATCACGTTCTAGCTAATCACCCATCGCAAAAACGGAAGAATATTCACTTTGTCTCGCTTAGGGTACGAAATCTAGGTTAACCGAATTGGACTACAGTGGTGGCCATATTACAAAGGAAGCAGACCTTTGACGAACCTAGACAGATTGAGTATAAATCGGCTGGGAATGAAGTCCGAATAGTTAGAATGACGTTGTATAAATTGTGAATCTCTTTGGTTTTTTTATCGCTTGTTTCAAAAAATTTATTTAGAGCTTTCATTAAGTATCTTGTCCCTGAGATATTGTTACAAACTTGATTTGCATTAAAATTTCCTCAAAAGGTTTTCCTTTTAGACCATCACTATCATATGAATAATCATGCTCTAGATATATCAAAAACAGACTCACAACATTTTTCTGAGTTCAGTTTTTATAGCATATAGAAAATATGGTTTAAAATAATCGTCTAAAAACGTGAACTTTTCTATTTAAATTGCAGTAACAGGTTTTTTTGCCTCGAACTATTTTTATACCCTCCAAAAAAGAATATGGAGGGTATATTCACTTTGTTATTCCGTTTGTAAAACAGTGAAATATCCATCTGAGATGCCACAAAGTATATATATTCTTCGAGCACATCCGTCTGTGAAAATCAAGATTCAGTCCAAACGAAAAGAGCTAGACTCTTGAAATTTTTTATATATATATATATCTTGAAGGATAGCACAGGTTAATTTCGGAGTTCTCCTAAGAAGAGCTAAACCAACCCATAAAAAAATAACATAATTTTTAAAGTTTTTTTGTAATTTTGTTAAGCAAATGATATATTTTTAAATTAAAGAAGGTCCAACGCGTTAAACTTGGAGCCATAAAATAAAAATAAAATAATTTTTGGACGCCGCACAGTGTGAGATTTAATCAATCTGGCATCTCGAAATTAAAAAAAAAATGTTTTCGTAACTCGCTCATATTTTTTTTTTACGTGAGAAGAGACACCAATTGTTACGAAAATAAACACAAAAGAGAATAAAAAAATGTTATTGGCGTGATAACAGCTATGAAACACGTGCAATTGCATAGCATGCAAAAATTGATTTGCAAGCTTGCATTGATCACAAAAGTTTGAGTGATCAGGTCGAAGTTGTGAGTTGTTTTTTTGGCCTAAAATATTTTTTGTATTGAAGGTTATTACTTAAACTTAAAATTTTTGCTTCATACAATATTTATTTTTGCACTCAAGAATTTTGAAAAAATTGTTTTATAACCAGCTAAAAGGTAAGACAAATTTTAAAGCTTTCAAATCCTTGATAGACTAGTACTTCCAAGTCCCACGGAGTTCCGTGATGGCAATGCCAGCAGAATCTTTGTTAATGTGCCCAAAACAAATTTCAAAAATAAAATCCTTCCCATTTTTTGCCTTTTTTTTAGTATGAGTGAAATATCGCGAAAGGAGCTATTTTTTGGATTTGGTCATTGCACTTTTGTCTGACACCCAACTAAATGATGAATTTGATGATTTAGCATAAAAAACTTTGCTTGCAGCTCTCTGGAATTTTTATTTTTGTATAAATAGCTTATTTTTTTATGTTTCTACTTTTCGCTTTTTACTTTTGTATAATTTGTATATAATTTCTTTATTTTGGTTTTTGATTAATATCTTATTTTGAATATTTTCCATTTTTTAAGAACTTTCGTTGAATTTTTTATTTTTTCCTCTTTATTATGTTTTAGATATTAATAAATTTAACATTGAAACAACATTAACTTTTTATTTTTCTCATTTGCAAAGAATCATCGAAAACTAAAGTTCGAAACTTGAAGCATTTTATAGAAATGCTTGTATGAGGGTACTTATATCAATATATCGACAAGTTTTAGTTAGAAGAGAAAAAAAAAAGAAATTTTGAATATAAATGTGTAAAATAAATAGTCCCCTACTAGTGTTTTTGAGGATAGTTCGGAACTAGTCCCCTTTGACACTAGTTGGAACTAGTTATCTTTCACCATATTGAAGCTTATAATCTCCTTAACGATCGTGCCAAATTTCAAGTTGATATCTCTAAAACTTCATATAAAAATTAATTTTGAGATGCTAGATTGACTAAATCTCACACTGTGCGCCGTCTCCTTCAGTGAGCGTTATTATATTTTTATTTTTTTTTTTTAGGAGTAGGACCAGCACTCAGGGGATGACCCCTATATATGCAATGCATTGCGCCGGAACTGAAAACTGAGGGGATAGTATTGAGGGGACACATTAGGAAAGATGAGAAGATAGACAGTTGTTTTTGTAGCTATTTCAACCTTTTACTTCGCCGGCTAATTTTTGCTACAGGGCTGTTACTCTGCAAAAATTTAACAAATTGTTTTACTTAAGCATACATTCCTCATAAATAAAATGTTTAAGCATTAATGACGAAGCTGACACGTAACCTGGTACTACTCAGCCCTACCCCTCTTCCCCTTTGCCCCCTAAATGACCCTATAAAAAAAAATGTTTTCTTTAATTTTGTATATAATTATCCCAAACATTTATTTATAGTTTTATAACAAAGGTGATATGTCTCCCTCACAGCCTTTGCCAGAGCGACCCCGCCAAAATACAGTTTTAGTTCAATGTTATACACCGAGTGTTGATTTTATTTCACTTTATGATTCTAAAAAAATAAATCCGCATAAAAAAGGTGTACAAAAATGGGAAAGTTGGTTAGAAAACCGTTTTATTTAAAATTCGTGCAAAAAAACGTGTAAAAATAGGTTACGGTGTATGGTATTATATATTAAAATGAATACTTGAGTTAAAACACGTCAAACCATCACGAAAATGTGGCATTTTCGGAATAATCACCTCCGATTTCAATGAAATTCAACACATATGTCATACAATATAAGAGTATTATTAAACAAAAAAAACTTGACCCCGGATTAATTCGGGTTCCGAAATATGACGTCATAAAAGTTGTAAAAAATGTAAAAAAATCACGAAGGTCTCTTTACAAAAAGCGTTAGAACTTTTGAACTATGCAAGATAATTTAGTTTTGTTGTTGGTATCATTTTAAAGGTGAAAGTGCACCCATTAAAATTATATGCATATTGCGTTTTTTAAAGAAAAGGTCAAAGGTAATTTTTTGGGGTCTCGAGTTCAAAGTATATTTTTTAAGATTCTTAAAAAAAAAATATGTCAAGTACTAGACCCTCTTCTACATTTCAAGAAAATTCAAAGGTGGAGACTCGATTGGTGTCGGAGTTATAGACCAGAACCGGATTCTAAGTATGATCAATTGATTGTTTGTTATATACAAGGTGAAGTATGTACATTAGGGTGTCTCGAAAAAAAGTTCGCCGTACACCAGCGAATATAAAGCATTATTGCAAGGTAATTTGGAAAAAAAAATTTTTCCTTTTGCCGAAAGTAGGGGTCGCCAAAATACATTTTTCATTATATCTTCCACATTTATAGTCGGATCTCAAAGAGTTATATGTCGATGTTTTTGCCTTGAGGAGGCCAATGTTTTGCTTTAATAGTCGTTGGCCTCAAATATACCGTTTTTGTATTTACCCACCAGATCTCAGTTCTCACCACCTTAATGTGCCACACATCTTCACATGTCAATGGGAAGTGCAACGTAGCCTATATATACATATATAGTATATATATACCAGAGAAAGGCAAATGCAGGGCGCGGCGCCTTTTCATTTATAGTGGAGTTAATGTCGACGCCGTTGACGACGTTTCAACGCCGAAAAAGTTGAAATAGATTGAACTTTTACGGCGTTGCAACGCGTTGAGATTAACTGCTCTCATACAATTTCATACGATTCAACTTTTTTTTTGACATTTGACGCCGCCGACGACGTCGACATTAACTCCAAAGTTACTCTTCTGTTACGTACATACGTGTGTACACGCATTGTAGAGCTGTAAACAACTTTAATCAGTCTAGTTTCAGCATTCAAACAGGCAGGTTGTGTTTATCGCATACTTTAAGAATCAGCGTTGCCAGAAAGCAATGTGAGTCCGATCACAGTTGAGAAATCTTTGTGAAAAAAATTTTTGCTGATTCTAGTACAGGGAAAGGCAAATGCTTTGGCGAAAAGTATGAAGAGATGCGGAAAATTATGAATGACATTCCCTTATGACCACCTGGTGTTTTGTTAACAATTTGAACCACAATTCATTGTGTTCATTACATTCAAACTTTTTGCAAATAATGCCTGTTGGTGAATAATGCAATGAAAAATATATATGTACGAATGTGTATTTGCATTACTCTTTGTCAAATGTCCTACAAAACCTTCTTATTTACACACCATCACTGCATACAGAGCCACAAACATCATTTTTCCCCAATGCCATGCCGATACTAATTTTCTAATATATTGCAAATACCCATAATAAAATTAAGTTAGTTTTTGGAGATTTTAAAGTTTTAATTGGGGAGAAGTGACGAAAGTTGATTGGCAATACCGATTCGTATTGCGCAGAGAGTAATAAGTAATACAATCGCAAAATATAATAGTATAGGTTGCCTTTCCCTGATATATACACTCCGGTTCACTTATTTAAATGCACTAAAAATTCCATGTTCAACAGCCTGTATCTTGTGCAATTTTTAACCGATTGCAGAATTTGAAAATGTTACTGGAAGCTAGACATCTGGAAATATAAAAGAAATCATGATAATAGTGGTTTCTTAACTAAAGCACCTTTTTTATCAATTTATAAAAAAAAAAAAAAAATTTTGATTTTTTTTTGTTCACTTGAATAAAGGCACTTTATTATTTTTTAAGTATGCAATGATTTTTTGTAGTTAACGTTTGTTTATTAAATTTTAATCATTTTACGAGTCAAAATGGGAAAACAAAATATTTTAAATCTATCGGAAAAAACTAAAATCGATGTTTCCCGTTCTGAAGGATATTCTAACAGCGCAATAGCTGAAAAAATTGGACGAAGCACAACAGTTGTCGACAATTACATCAAGGACCCAGAGGGGTATGGAAAAAAATTTCAATGGAAGGGTATCCTTGTCTTTATCTACGTACGAGAAAAGAAAATTCATCAGAATTGTTTCTAATTCTGCCTTATCCTTGTAAAAAATAAGAGCACAAGCTGGAGTGCAAGCGAGCAAGTCTTCAGTACGCAGAGTAATTAAGAGCTGTGAGTATTTTAAATACCTGAAATTACAAAACAATCCGCCACTTAATTCTGCTCGTAAGGAAAAGTGGCTTCAATTCGCAAGAGACTACATGGTATGGGATGTGCAGCAAAGAGGTCATATAAATGGCTGGAGAACCGTTGTATTTACGGATGAGAAGAAGTTTATTTGGGTGGGCCCACAGTGGTCCAAGATGCCAATCTAGCTGGAAAAGAGTCATAACTTCTCTTCGGAAGCAGCTAGAAGGATGAAACTTTGGTATTATGTACTTCTTATTGAAAGCATTCCTTGCGCAAAAAGTGGGCGTTGTAGATAAAATGGGCGTGGCAATTTTTAATGGCGTTTTAAGAATATCAAAATGTAACGATTTAGAATGTTATTGTATTAATTAAGAAGAGGAGAAAACTCGTTTTGGAAATTTTAAAATTCGACTGCATATGCGCAATCGAACGAGGCTTTCGGGCACAGCTTTTTAATATTAATAATAAATATGAAAAATTTTAAAATAACAAATTCTTTGTAATACATATGTACATAAATATCATGAATCATTTTACTTAATTTCAATACATAACATTTAAAATTAAGTTCATAAGTTGTATGCTTTTCTTCATACTTTTCTAAATATCAGGAAAAAATGGGACTTCAAAAAAATATTTTATTTTAATTTCTAAAAAAAATTTATGAAGAAAGTTAAAAATTTTTTACGTTTTTGGATTATCACGATCACATTTCAGCAAAATATAGGGAGTAAGTATATGCGTGATGTTTTCCTGAAACATTAGAAGTTTTTCCGGAATGAATTGAGCGATTTGAAAAGCATTCAAGAAATCGCGTAAATTCGCTTATTTTTATGTTATTTGTTTGCAATTTTTCTCCTAAAATATCTGCAATATACTTACATACCATAAACTATTCATAACTTTCATTTTATTTGCGAAAAACTCAGTATTAAGGCAATTATTTTCACCATGAATAAAGTTCTAATATTTATGAGCAAGTTTTTAAAATCCAATGAAAAAGTTTTGGGGGAAAAATTCATGCTAGATTCATAATATTTATTAAAAAATTCCTGGCAAATATGTATTTCATTTTTCTGTGTACATACAAAACAACATAATAATATTAATATATAAAAAAAAAATAATCTTTTATTTAAATTATTCTATATCTTCCTGTATGAAAGGATCTAAAAGTAACGAAATTTCTTCATCATCTAATAGTTCTTCATTTCGAGGGCTAAGAAATGGTTTTGTTGAAAAAGACGAAGTTAATGGATCTGATGACATAAGCAAATATTTAAAAAGATCTTCCATTGTTGTCTCTCGTGACATCTTTCTAGTGTGATGTTCACGAATAAATCTGACATCTTTGTTCCGAGACTCAAGCGCATCCTCCGACATCATTCCTATCGGAAGTGCCGCATTTTGAATTATGTCTGCGCCGTGTATCAAAATTTTGTGCACACTCGATGGCATATAGTACCATTCGTACAATTCCACGTATAGTTCCGCAGTATCCATTGTATACTTTCGGAACGCTTCCACATTAATTGCATAACCAGATGACATAGTTCTCAAAATTATTCCTAGCATTTTTATTAAATTTTCATTTACTCCTGTTATTTGAGAAGTTAAGGAAGGTTGCTGAAAAAATTTTCTAGCGGTATTACCGTCATTTGAACTTCCCTTTCCCGGCTTTGGAATATCAATAAGCAAATTCATTTCTGATTTCAGAGCATTAATTATCTCTTCTTTTCTTTTATTATGTGAAGCTTTATCAGATTCACTACGAGCTTGCCATTTTTTAATTTCAATTTTGTAAGACATATGCAATACACATTCCAGGCACCTTATCCACGCATGCAATGTCGATAATCCATATTCGTAAAAGTTGGCCCTTACACTCAAGGCTTTAATTTCATTTAATTTATTCATAGTGGTTGGCGTTGCTCCACAAATACCACATGTTTGAGTAGAGGAATCGCTAAGAATTGAGAAAACCTTGCCATCAATCATTGTCAAATAAAAAACATGTTTAACAATAACTGTGTTATCTTCAATTGGATGTTGACACTATTGCATCAATTTGATTTTGTATATAATTAGTTTCGCTTTGAATCAAAGATTTTGTTTCCGTTTCAAAAATCAGTTTAATCGGTCTGCAAAAACGTGTAGATGATGAAAGTGGGTTTTCCCATACAATATCGTCACCGGACTTTAGCTGCAAAGGCACCAAGCAAATTGCAAACAAATATTCATCTGTTTTGCGGGAATACCTAATAACAGCATTTGCCTTTTCTTTGCTTTGTATTTCGGCAATCCACACATTATATAGTTCTCTCCGTGTTATGGGTATGTTATCTATTTATGTATATAAAAAGTTTACCGGTCAATAATTGCAGCTAATTTTTTTATCATCTAAAGTGGACATTACACAGATAAACACGGCACAATTCATTTCACGGGAATCCACGGGAATCCTATTTAAAAGTTACTCTAAAAACCATAAAATGCTAAATATTGACTTCACAAAATACATATTTCCTCTTACCCATTATTTTACATACAAAACATTTAAATTCAACATTTATTTATAATATAGATAGAACATACCTGACATAATGCAGTATAAAAAAATTAATTCAAAATGTGTTATTGTTTGATGTTACAAACAGTTCAAAAGTGATGCTGTGAATCGGCTGGCCTTCTATAACAACAGAGACAATGCAGTTGATCATTTTCGAAACATCATAACAAAGCAAATAAGAAAAAATTAAAAAAAACCTGATATACAGTTATGTACAGTGGATAGTTGTCTAACAAATACCAAACAAATTATGTGAATTTTGAAACATAAAGAAATCGACTTTTTTCCAGCTAGATTGGCATCTTGGACCACTGTGCGATGGCTACAATTATTATTTCCACGATCTGCGCAAAGAAAAGCGATTTTTGAACCGACAACAGAGCCGAGAGGGCGGCGTTATGTGGTGGGGTGCTATTACGTACTATGGCACCACCGATCTGGAATTTCAAAGTGCAAAAATGACTGGAGCAAGCTATAAAAAGTTATTGGAATCGGCTTTTCCGAGGTTCAGTGAACTATTTGGTCCCATATCTTGGATATTGCAACAGGATAATGCCTCTATACACACCGCCAGAGTAGTAAAAGAGTTAATTACAAGTTAAAATGTTAATATGCTTGACTGGCCGCCCATTATCGAAAATGTTTGGGGTTGGTTATCTCGTAAGGTCTATGAAGGAGGTAGACAATTTGATGACAAGCAGTCAATAATTCAGGCCATTAAGGATGCTTGGTATCAAATTTCGTTGGATTACATAAATTCTCTTTACCTGTCAATGAAAACCCGTATATTTGAAGTTATTAAAAACAAAGGTGGTTGTACCCATTACTAATAGTTATTAAATAAAGTAAAAAAACAAGAAAAACAGTTTTTCATTAGAATTATTTAAAGTGCCTTTATTCAAGTGAACTAAATATAATAGCACATTTTTAGACTGTTTTTTATAAATTGCTCAAAAAAGTTCTGTTGTTAAGAGACCACTATTATCATGATTTTTTTTTATATCTCAAGATGTCTAACTTCCATTTCCATTTTAAAACTCTGCAATCGGATCAAAATTGTCAAAGATACAGGCTGCTGAATACGGAATTTTTATTATATTATATATATATATATATATATATATATATATATATATATATATATATATTGGTTCACTTATGTAAAGGCAATAAAAATTCCGTATTCAGCAGCCTGTATCTTTGACAATTTTGATCCGATTGCAGAGTTTTAAAATGGAAATGGAAGTTAGACATCTTGAGATATAAAAAAAAATCATGATAATAGTGGTCTCTTAACAACAGAACTTTTTTGAGCAATTTATAAAAAACAGTCTAAAAATGTGCTATTATATTTAGTTCACTTGAATAAAGGCACTTTAAATAATTCTAATGAAAAACTGTTTTTCTTGTTTTTTTACTTTATTTAATAACTATTAGTAATGGGTACAACCACCTTTGTTTTTAATAACTTCAAATATACGGGTTTTCATTGACAGGTAAAGAGAATTTATGTAATCCAACGAAATTTGATACCAAGCATCCTTAATGGCCTGAATTATTGACTGCTTGTCATCAAATTGTCTACCTCCTTCATAGACCTTACGAGATAACCAACCCCAAACATTTTCGATAATGGGCGGCCAGTCAAGCATATTAACATTTTAACTTGTAATTAACTCTTTTACTACTCTGGCGGTGTGTATAGAGGCATTATCCTGTTGCAATATCCAAGATATGGGACCAAATAGTTCACTGAACCTCGGAAAAGCCGATTCCAATAACTTTTTATAGCTTGCTCCAGTCATTTTTGCACTTTGAAATTCCAGATCGGTGGTGCCATAGTACGTAATAGCACCCCACCACATAACGCCGCCCTCTCGGCTCTGTTGTCGGTTCAAAAATCGCTTTTCTTTGCGCAGATCGTGGAAATAATAATTGTAGCCATCGCACAGTGGTCCAAGATGCCAATCTAGCTGGAAAAAAGTCGATTTCTTTATGTTTCAAAATTCACATAATTTGTTTGGTATTTGTTAGACAACTATCCACTGTACATAACTGTATATCAGGTTTTTTTTAATTTTTTCTTATTTGCTTTGTTATGATGTTTCGAAAATGATCAACTGCATTGTCTCTGTTGTTATAGAAGGCCAGCCGATTCACAGCATCACTTTTGAACTGTTTGTAACATCAAACAATAACACATTTTGAATTAATTTTTTTATACTGCATTATGTCAGGTATGTTCTATCTATATTATAAATAAATGTTGAATTTAAATGTTTTGTATGTAAAATAATGGGTAAGAGGAAATATGTATTTTGTGAAGTCAATATTTAGCATTTTATGGTTTTTAGAGTAACTTTTAAATAGGATTCCCGTGGATTCCCGTGAAATGAATTGTGCCGTGTTTATCTGTGTAATGTCCACTTTAGATGATAAAAAAATTAGCTGCAATTATTGACCGGTAAACTTTTTATATACATAAATAGATAACATACCCATAACACGGAGAGAACTATATAATGTGTGGATTGCCGAAATACAAAGCAAAGAAAAGGCAAATGCTGTTATTAGGTATTCCCGCAAAACAGATGAATATTTGTTTGCAATTTGCTTGGTGCCTTTGCAGCTAAAGTCCGGTGACGATATTGTATGGGAAAACCCACTTCCATCATCTACACGTTTTTGCAGACCGATTAAACTGATTTTTGAAACGGAAACAAAATCTTTGATTCAAAGCGAAACTAATTATATACAAAATCAAATTGATGCAATAGTGTCAACATCCAATTGAAGATAACACAGTTATTGTTAAACATGTTTTTTATTTGACAATGATTGATGGCAAGGTTTTCTCAATTCTTAGCGATTCCTCTACTCAAACATGTGGTATTTGTGGAGCAACGCCAACCACTATGAATAAATTAAATGAAATTAAAGCCTTGAGTGTAAGGGCCAACTTTTACGAATATGGATTATCGACATTGCATGCGTGGATAAGGTGCCTGGAATGTGTATTGCATATGTCTTACAAAATTGAAATTAAAAAATGGCAAGCTCGTAGTGAATCTGATAAAGCTTCACATAATAAAAGAAAAGAAGAGATAATTAATGCTCTGAAATCAGAAATGAATTTGCTTATTGATATTCCAAAGCCGGGAAAGGGAAGTTCAAATGACGGTAATACCGCTAGAAAATTTTTTCAGCAACCTTCCTTAACTTCTCAAATAACAGGAGTAAATGAAAATTTAATAAAAATGCTAGGAATAATTTTGAGAACTATGTCATCTGGTTATGCAATTAATGTGGAAGCGTTCCGAAAGTATACAATGGATACTGCGGAACTATACGTGGAATTGTACGAATGGTACTATATGCCATCGAGTGTGCACAAAATTTTGATACACGGCGCAGACATAATTCAAAATGCGGCACTTCCGATAGGAATGATGTCGGAGGATGCGCTTGAGTCTCGGAACAAAGATGTCAGATTTATTCGTGAACATCACACTAGAAAGATGTCACGAGAGACAACAATGGAAGATCTTTTTAAATATTTGCTTATGTCATCAGATCCATTAACTTCGTCTTTTTCAACAAAACCATTTCTTAGCCCTCGAAATGAAGAACTATTAGATGATGAAGAAATTTCGTTACTTTTAGATCCTTTCATACAGGAAGATATAGAATAATTTAAATAAAAGATTATTTTTTTTTTATATATTAATATTATTATGTTGTTTTGTATGTACACAGAAAAATGAAATACATATTTGCCAGGAATTTTTTAATAAATATTATGAATCTAGCATGAATTTTTCCCCCAAAACTTTTTCATTGGATTTTAAAAACTTGCTCATAAATATTAGAACTTTATTCATGGTGAAAATAATTGCCTTAATACTGAGTTTTTCGCAAATAAAATGAAAGTTATGAATAGTTTATGGTATGTAAGTATATTGCAGATATTTTAGGAGAAAAATTGCAAACAAATAACATAAAAATAAGCGAATTTACGCGATTTCTTGAATGCTTTTCAAATCGCTCAATTCATTCCGGAAAAACTTCTAATGTTTCAGGAAAACATCACGCATATACTTACTCCCTATATTTTGCTGAAATGTGATCGTGATAATCCAAAAACGTAAAAAATTTTTAACTTTCTTCATAAATTTTTTTTAGAAATTAAAATAAAATATTTTTTTGAAGTCCCATTTTTTCCTGATATTTAGAAAAGTATGAAGAAAAGCATACAACTTATGAACTTAATTTTAAATGTTATGTATTGAAATTAAGTAAAATGATTCATGATATTTATGTACATATGTATTACAAAGAATTTGTTATTTTAAAATTTTTCATATTTATTATTAATATTAAAAAGCTGTGCCCGAAAGCCTCGTTCGATTGCGCATATGCAGTCGAATTTTAAAATTTCCAAAACGAGTTTTCTCCTCTTCTTAATTAATACAATAACATTCTAAATCGTTACATTTTGATATTCTTAAAACGCCATTAAAAATTGCCACGCCCATTTTATCTACAACGCCCACTTTTTGCGCAAGGAATGCTTTCAATAAGAAGTACATAATACCAAAGTTTCATCCTTCTAGCTGCTTCCGAAGAGAAGTTATGACTCTTTTCCAGCTAGATTGGCATCTTGGACCACTGTGGGCCCACCCAAATAAACTTCTTCTCATCCGTAAATACAACGGTTCTCCAGCCATTTATATGACCTCTTTGCTGCACATCCCATACCATGTAGTCTCTTGCGAATTGAAGCCACTTTTCCTTACGAGCAGAATTAAGTGGCGGATTGTTTTGTAATTTCAGGTATTTAAAATACTCACAGCTCTTAATTACTCTGCGTACTGAAGACTTGCTCGCTTGCACTCCAGCTTGTGCTCTTATTTTTTACAAGGATAAGGCAGAATTAGAAACAATTCTGATGAATTTTCTTTTCTCGTACGTAGATAAAGACAAGGATACCCTTCCATTGAAATTTTTTTCCATACCCCTCTGGGTCCTTGATGTAATTGTCGACAACTGTTGTGCTTCGTCCAATTTTTTCAGCTATTGCGCTGTTAGAATATCCTTCAGAACGGGAAACATCGATTTTAGTTTTTTCCGATAGATTTAAAATTTTTTGTTTTCCCATTTTGACTCGTAAAATGATTAAAATTTAATAAACAAACGTTAACTACAAAAAATCATTGCATACTTAAAAAATAATAAAGTGCCTTTATTCAAGTGAACAAAAAAATATCAAAATTTTTTTTTTTTTTTTATAAATTGATAAAAAAGGTGCTTTAGTTAAGAAACCACTATTATCATGATTTCTTTTATATTTCCAGATGTCTAGCTTCCAGTAACATTTTCAAATTCTGCAATCGGTTAAAAATTGCACAAGA